>CM039681.1:28138467-28650967 GCA_022537955.1 Schmidtea mediterranea
GGTTTTCTGTTTCAATCCATTGACGGTTTATCGTCCAACCAAATACTATTTCTGCAGGTGAAAATTCCATTGTCTGCTGTATTGCTGTACTTAACATGAATTCAAAATCTGGTAATATTTTTGACTAATCATTATATCGTTTTTAATTAAATGGCTATTATATCTCTTATGGTTCTAAATTGTCTCTCTATTAACTCGTTGGTGTTATGACAAATAGGGCTTGAGCATCTTATTTTAATATGATGTGAATTCAATAATTATAAAAGCAACTGAGATTCATATGACTTACCTTTGTCTGAGTGAGCTCCAAATTTCGGTAACCATAACTTTAGCATTAGTTTTTTTTTCTCGATGTGCCACTGGCATCAGTGAAATATATCTGCTAAATTGATCAATTATTGCCTGAATATATTGTTGGGCATGTATTGTTTTAATAAATTACTCACAGATATCAATAAATATCTCTTTAAAAACTTCATCGGTGCTTTGTCTTATACCCATTTCCTTCTTTTTCCAGTCAATGCCTTCCAATTCTATACTTTCAATTACTTTTTTTCTTCATTTTCCTTAGATTTGTCGATTGCAAAAATCTTCGTTTCATTCTTTTTTACATGTGGTACAATTATTTCTCGACAAAGCAACCGCATTTGGGTGTAGCTACTCACTTCGGAATTCTAGATTTGTATCCAATCCAATTAAAAAATTTATCCATGTCTCAAATTCTGCAGTAATAGATTTCTTTATCTTAATCACAAATGTTATAGTTTTATGGTCAGTTCTTAACGAGAATCTTTTTCCATATAAATAGTGCTTAAAGCACTTAGTGAAGTAATAAATTACCAGCAATTCTTTTCTGGTAATGCAATATGCAATTTCATGTTTCTTCATGGCTTTTGATCTAAATTTAATCACTTGATCCTGACCGTTATTATTTATGTACAAAAGTACTCTTTCAAAAATATCAAGACTAGCATCTGCGTCTAAAACAAAGTTTTTTCGTAAGTCCTCAAATCCCAGTATCGAAGTTGATATTAATATATTTTTAATGGCTTTGAAACTTGCTCCGTACACTTCTTTCCATGTCAGTTAATCTTCATTTGATCCACATAGGCTTTCTAGTGGTCTTGCATATTTTGCATAATCTTTTACAAACCATATTTTAATAATTTATAAATCCAATAATTTTCTCACTAATAACATTTATTTTAGCTCCTGTATCTTGCAAAAACTATATTAGTTTTATTTTCTTTGCAATTATTTTTACGAAATCTACCACTCATCTTTTCATAAATAATGTTCGGAACATATTTCAATTCGATTTAACTAATATTTTACATTTGTTAACTACTATATATACATTGAAAAATTAAAATTCATAATTTTATCCATTTTATTATTAAGATAAGCCAAACCACATTCTAAATTAGTTACATACTCAAAACACATACAAAGACAGTCATTCAAAATCAAATCATTAATTTTTAAATTATTCAGACATTTTGTATCAATTATAAACTTAACTAAACCATATTTATGGCTACTAGCATCTCTCTCCCTAGAACCTGGAGCCTCCCTTTTACCGGTGCTACTCGTTTTACCTTTCATATTTAATCCGTGCATCGTATTTATCTGAGCAGTTATTACATCATATTGTACTGACTTTGATTTTGCCCTGTTTTCGAATTTTCTATGACCTCTGGAAATCTTTGCTGTTTTTACGTAATAATTAACTTGAATTATCCTTATAAATAAATTATGTTTTGTAAACGATTTATTCATTAAAAAACGTGTAATAATTAAAAATCGAAAATATCTAATACCTTTTATTGACTTCATGGAGTTTTTATTAATAGGCACCCTTATTATCCGACGCCCTTGTGCTTGCGCCTTTATTGGGATAAATCTATGGATTTGATCTTGTAAATTTAATCTGGACACTAACACTGGGTAATAAATATTTTGGTTGATCCATGAAATTAAATTTTAATAGAAAAAAACTCTATCGTATTAATTTTTTTTAATTATTTTTACCTATACTATCAAATGTAATAACACGTGTTATATTTTATTACTTTGTTGATATTTGAAGAAGATTTTCATAACTCTGTTCCATTTAACAATGACATTTTCTTACTTTATTTTTTGTTTGTTCCTTTGTTTTATTTTTTTAAATATATGTCTGTGTTCTTAAAGTTCTCTGTGTTCAAATTAAAACGTCTTTGTTAACAAATTAAATCTTAATATTACTAATAGTTTTATTAAGACGTGAAAAAATAGAATTTTAAGATAATTAATTGAATAAATAATAAATCTATTGACAATAAAAATTATTTTAATAAAATTGTTAAATTAAATAATCAAAGTTAAAATAAAATAGATTAAAAATTAATTAAATCATATTAAATTAAAAGAAATAATATAAAAATTAAAATATTATAATAAAATTAAAAATAAAATAATTAATAAAAAATATTAAATAAAACAATTAAATAGCGTAATTAAAATAATAATAAAAATAATTATTTAATACAAATCATAAATAAATAAATAATTCAAATCATTAATAAACTAAATGGTTGAAATAAATTAAAATATTAAATTAGTAAATTGCAATTTAACAATAATTAAAATAAAACTAATTTTAAATAAAATCAATAAATAATTTCTTTAAAAAAGTAATATTTAAATAACTAATTGAAAATTAATAGTAATAGAAATGAAATGAATTTAAATAAAAATAAATAACTAAAATTAATTAAAAAAAATTAAATAAATAATATTTTTAAAAAAACATAAATTAAACAAAGTAATGAATTAATAAAATTAAAATGAATTAAAATAATTTAAAAATAATTTTTATAAAAAAAATTGAATTTAAAAAAAATAATTAAATAATAGTAATTAATAATTATACTTAATTTAAAATTCTATTTTATTTAATTATCTGTATGACATAATTTTCTAATCTAATAATTGTTGCTTATAATAAATATAAATAAATAATTTATAAAAATAATATTTTGATTTTAAAAACGAAATAATTTTATCAAGCACACGCTGCAGCAGCACATATCTACTCAGCACTATCAACGTAGATTACGCAATACATTTAATGTCATATGAGATTGTGTGGCTATAAATATGTATGTATATATGTATTTGTATATATACAATCATTTTGTACGCAGATTTATAGTTGTGGTTATTTTAGCAGTGATAGAATCATTCTGCATCTGTACACAATAATATTCGTTATATTCATAGAACTTTATTTATTTTTTATTGTTTTAATGTGTGTTAATTAATGTCAATGAACGTTGAGAGAGAATTTGATAAATGCCAAACTCATGGAAATCAGTTAATTCATTCAAACAAAAATCTCAATCCAAATAATTCTTCAGAACATATAGCAAATTCAGATCTCGAAGACGATCGGAAATCCAGCTCCAATTCTTCCATCGACAATTCAAGCAACAACGATAATGAAGGTAACACAAAAGAAGGAAAACTTTTCTCCAAGGCGAATTCAATTGCCCAAGAGTGTGTCGACTTTCTTTATAATATCTCCAAATGTCTTTCTCAATTGAAGGTGAGATTTCAAATAAACAAATATTCTTTTAATCATATATAGTATTAGAAACCGCCACTCATAACATGCGCTTTCTAATAATTATTTTATCAGTTTAATTATTTATTTTTAGTTCACTTTTGATTTGTTTTTTTTTTCATTTTGACTAAATATCGACATTTTGTTTTCATTGAAGAGAATTATTGATCTAGTGCTGAAGTGAAGATAAATGAAACTAAAAGTTTATATAATCAACTTATTTCATTAATTTTTCTTGTTTTCTTACCTGCACATGTGTATAATGTCATTTCCTTATTATTTTTTCTTTTCCTGTTTCATTAATACTGGTGTAATTTTTATAAAATTTCTCCCTGACAAAGAAATAATAAAGGCCTCAAAAATAGATCCTCAACATCTGTGCTCCAATGTGAACTAGAAATGAGATTTGGCACTAAGCCCAAAGTAAAAATCAATAATATGGACCTTTTGTGGCCGGTGATTGAGATTATAAAATCAGGAGATATCTCAATAAAATTACTTTCGTTTTTCCGAATTCTTCAATGCATGTAGCATTGGTATAAACACAGAAACAACTAATAAGCAAACAATCAGATATAAATATACAATAATTTTATGGGACCAAAAGAGTTACAAATATTGGTGTCATCACTTGCGGTAACCCATTGTATCAACTCCGTCACGACTTATCCTCTGAAGCTCCTTCGAGTCCTCCAGTACAAAATAAAGGGACCATCCATAATGCTTAGTAACTTTTTAAATATAGTTACAATCTTGAAAAGGACGGTGAAGAAAAATTGAATTCGAGGTCTGGTCTAAAATTAGATACTAGATAGGAAATATGTTACATTTTTATTCTAACCTTTAACTTTGAATTTTTACTGTAATAAAAAAAGGTTATCACAGTTCTTTATTGGGTTTGCACAATAAGCAACTTCCGAATAGTATACAAATATAACAGTTAAAATCTAGACTAAATTAGAACTTTCTTTTCCTGACCTTTAAAGCTGCAAATTTGTAAAGCACTTCATTGAAATCAACTCCGTTCAACATATCACTTTCAATTGATTATGTTGCAATACCAGAAAGCCTCGACTGCCTTATTGTCTATCGCAAATAGTTCTTCATAAATTCGTATTTGAAAAACTCTTCTTAAATGGATTCCAAATTACACTATAGAAATTAGAGCAATCAAATATCCAATAACAACTAAATCACAAGTATAATTGACATTATTGATTAATAAAGTTTATAATTAATTTATTTCTCTTACACAAATAATTTGATGTTTCAATTGAAATAAATGTAATATTGACACGGTACATTGCTGCCATAATAATAAATAGTGCAATATTCACACACGCACACACACATTTTGCATTTTTACTGTAAAACAAAAATTGTGCAAAGCGTGACGGAATAATTGACAATCGTAATTGCGTTTATTAAATATTTTATTTGTGTGATTAGATGATCTGATGCCAGGTCATGTTTTAGACATAAAGGTTTTCCAAAGATCTATTCATCATTTTCTCTAGCAAAAATGAAACCCTGTAAAATTAAGTTATATATAATTAAATGGAAGATTTTCAAAAATTTGCTATAATTTTTTTAAATTTTTGTTTAAATTATAACTATAAACTTGCAGTGATTGCTTATTATATTATTTACTGTTTATTTTATAATACATGGAATTTTGTAAATGTTATAAAGGAAATTTATGATATAATATAATCATACTGAATTGCGTCAGATAATTGTATAATCATCACAGGGAGCCGTCTTGTAATGTCGGTCACGTAAAATATAATAAAAATTAGAAATTATGTATCAAATCAGCGTTGCTCTAGTTTTGTGATCTAGAGCTTTGACAATTGAAATACGATTCTTGGTGATAATACCTTGACTTTGATCCTTAATCATTTGTTTAAATGAATTCAACATTCCACATGGCACTGACACAAAGTTTATATGTCATCAAAATGACCTTTTGCTGATGTTTATTTGCCTTTAGTTTAATTGTAATTATAATTATTATTATAGGATGATTGATAATAATAATAATGATATCGATAAAACAAAAAACGAAATATATTCATTTGAAAATATTACAGTAATGCTTTGAGTTGGATAGAATTGAAAAGGATTATTTTATAATCGAAAATTGTTTCATCGATTTAATATATACTCTGCAGCAAGGGCTTATCTCATTATTTACTCGTCTAAAATTTTAATTTATGCATGCTGCAGAGAAATCACCGTTTTATACTTTATTATTATTATGACATTGCTCGTTATTTCAGTTTGTCAGTTAGCCATCAAATATACAGAATTATTCAACTGATAATTTTCTATAAAAATAATAATTTAATTATAAATATAAAAAAACTTCAAGATTACAACGATGGTGAGCTTTAAACCAATTTGTCAGCTGTATAACATTGAGTGGTAGGTCTTATGATGGTATTCTACTTATGAGATTTGTCAACAAAAAAAATTTAGGATATTTTTAGTAGTTTCTTTATTTTTTATATTATTGAAACTGTTTATATTTATAATAAATTAAATCGCCAGGTCTCATACAATATTTATATAATTGACATTTTTCCTATCTAAAAAGTATGATTCCAACCTTTTGATGGTACCTCAGCAAAGAGGTTTTGATGAGTATTGTGTGAGTATTATAAAAGATAATATATATTATTTAAAATTAAAATCAAATTTCTAAATAATTTCTGAATCCAGATCTGTCTTAAACTATTTTTGTTAAACAGCCGCCCCTTCGGTCGCTTTGAATATCTGACAAAATTTATGTTATATAATATATACATTGAATAATCATTTTAGAAATTCAAAGATGAGCTAGAAAAGGAATTCGCCGAAGATTTTGAACTCAAAATTCAAATAACTGGTGTATTTCGTGACATTGTTCCACTGGATTCCGTCTACAAACTGATTGAAAAATCTCTCGGAGACATCCAAAATCAGAATGAATGTCTTTTGCCAGATTTATTTTTGCATCAAGAAATAAAGAGTTCACTCAATTTTTACAAATCTTTCCTTAGTCAGTATGCGGTAAATTCTAAATGGATCGTACAACTGAACAAGACAAATGTCAAATGTCAAAGAGCTTGTCAAAGATCAATCCAAGAAGAAAATTTAAGTCTAGAAAGTTGTCATTATTCGGTTTTCAACAGCTTGTTTTCTTTAGAGTTAATAATTGAGAGTTAGTCAAATTGATTTTTATTTTAATATACAATTAAAATAAAAATAAAACTATATGATTCACCTAAGTTAGTTACCGTCACCATAATTATTGAGCAAAAGCAATAAATTACATTAACCATAGTGTAACAGTTTTAAAACTAATACTTAGGAGATTGTTCATTAATTATGTCACCAGTTTTTACGCAATTTTTAGCTCTCTTCTCCCCCATTTCAAACTTCATCAACCCCTTCGCTCTTCCCTATGGGTGTCCCTTAGTAGAATTGGATAAATTATAAATCATTCAATATTGAAGTCGATTTTCAAATAACATTGAAATAAAAATGTTAAATTTTTGATTAATATTGTGTGCATTTGAAAGACTTCCCGTTACCTTTTTAATGTAGTTCTTAAACATTGTCAACCGAAGAGATTCACAAATATGGATTTTATACATAAAATAGGAATGTCTGTTTTTGAAATTTTATTAAAACAATTTAATAATTATTGGAACGTGTTATTTGTAAAGCGTTGTTGATTAAGTCATTGGGTCCAAAGATTAATGTGCAATATACTTTAAGTACGAGTGTTTTTGAATGTTTTTAAATAGTTTAGTTGGTAAATTTGGGATATGAGGTTTCGGGTATATTACAATTAAAATAATTATAAAAGTTTATTTTGAAAATATAAATTAATAAAAACCATTTATTTTAAAATTAATAAAATTTGTTTAAATAATATGCAATATTCATAATTTGTACTAACTACCTAATCATGACGGGAAAGTTGTCAAAATACAACGTAAAATAGGTGTTTGAATGTCGCTTTCTTGTAATTAATTCATTGTTGTGTTAATTTATTTATAGATTAAAGAAACATTTATACACTTTCACTTTACTGTTATGCTTGATCGGCATTGAGATGATCCACTCGGATCAGTTCTCTCACACGCTTAAACTGTGAAAAATTACAAATCATTCTTTTGTTCGCCAATTTGTCTATCAATGTTTGAAAGTTATTCATGCATAACAATTTTAATAGTTTTTAAAATATACATAAATTTTATTTTTTTGTCAAGTGAGTGCAACAAATTTATTTGATTTTTATATGAATTTATAATTTAATATCATTAATTGATCTAATTACGTCACCCCCCCAGCCTCATAGGTTAACTTGGGCACCTTGAGATTCTTTTTGGGACTGTTGCAAGTCATTTGTATTCATTTCATAATATGATAATTTTTTGTCTATTTAATATGTTTATGCTACAAAAATACATCATTATGATTTATTTCAAAATTAAGAAAAATTTA
This sequence comes from Schmidtea mediterranea, assembly GCA_022537955.1. Classification (NCBI taxonomy): domain Eukaryota; kingdom Metazoa; phylum Platyhelminthes; order Tricladida; family Dugesiidae; genus Schmidtea; species Schmidtea mediterranea. The sequence goes on from CM039681.1 coordinate 28,146,572, forward strand.
AATAAGATCAAAAATAATCACAATTTTGATTCTATGATAAAGTTTTCTGAGGGTTACGATGGAAAGCTTTGGTCAGATTTGTGAGGATTTGTTAGAACATTTTAAGACAATTGTTTAAAACAAAGAAACAATAATTCTTGAAATATTCATTAATAACATTTGTCACTTTCTCTTAATATTCTACAAGCTTTTTGATTTCTTTCTATCAAATTATGGATAAGTGATTATTCTGTATTTTTATGCACCCCCCTCCCAACTAAGGTTGCCAGATTTTCAAAATTACAGATCGGGTTATTAGCTATCTCGAAAGGTTAAAATTTTAAAAATTCAACAAATTAAACTGGAGCACGCGCACTGCATTTCCAGTGCATGACCAACATGGGAAGGAACGAGCACGTGCAATGCACTGCCAGTGCATGACAAACTAGGGGAGGCGCGAGCACGCGCAATGCATTGCCTGTGCATGACCAATAAACTAGTGAAGGCACGAGCACGTGCAATGCATTTCTAGTACTTTACAAACTAGGGAAGGAACGAGCACACTCGGAATGAATTGATTCGAGCACTCTTAGCTGACACTGACAGCTTCGAATCTTATTCATAAAATACGTTGGCACTCTAGACTGTCTAAAAAATTAATTATTTATCAAAGAATTACTGAGAACCTTTACCTTTGAGAATGCACTCCTTTGCTTAGAATTTACTTTTTCAACAGACCTTTATCTTTCTCTAAAAATATATCTATTATAACTGTGAGTGATTTTCAATTAATTTTTCCTTAAAATTACAGTCGTTGACTATATTTCTACACCGTTTTCCTCGTGATTCCTAATGTGGACTGTTGATATAATAAATTGAATTATATTTCTCAAATCATTCACTCATTTAGGATTCTCGAAATGTTTCCAAGAGCAAGACCCTGAATACACCAAGGCTCGAGGTAACTATTACTATTATTATTATTATTATTATATGATTATAATTATTTACATTATAGAAGTAAAAACTATACTAAGAAATATTTTGCTCAGCGTTCCACAAGATCAAGTAAACTCCATATTATTATTATTATTATTATTATTATTATTATTATTATTATTATTATTATTATTATTATTATTATTATTATTATTATTATTATTATTATTATTATTATTATTATTATTATTATTATTATTATTATTATTATTATTATTATTATTATTATTATTATTATTATTATTATTATTATTATTATTATTATTATTATTATTGTTATTATTATTATTATTATTATTATTATTATTATTATTATTTTATTATTTTTATTATTATTATTATTATTTTTATTATTATTATTATTATTATTATTATTTTATTATTTTTATTATTATTATTATTATTTTTATTATTATTATTATTATTATTATTATTATTATTACACTAGTACATTGGATAAATTAAATATGACCAATAATAAATTATAAATTAGCACGTCACAAGTATGTGATAACTTATATGTAAATAATTGATAATTTGTGTGAATTATTGATTTTATCATGGACGAATGAATAAATATAATTTAATAATATCATTTGCATAATAGTTTATATATTATTTTATAACAAAAGTTTCTGAAGAATATAAGTTGTCCTTTAGATGTGTATATATTATATATAAGAGATTCATTGTGAGACTGTCCAAGAACCCTTGATATCAAAGCCATCCGTATCTTGCTGCCGCAGCGGTTTCTTTTATCTCTGAAGGCGGCTTGAATAATTGATAATATTTCCTTATTGTAGGTTTGATGGACTAATAAAATGGTATTTATTTATTGTAATAATAGAAATAGGCATTAGTAGCAGGATGTGAATGCCCAAAACCACCAGTGATACTACCTGCAAACAACATTTTCACTTTATAGCATAAAAGTCATTATAGAATGCGCACATCTAAGGCATGAATGTATTCCACGATATCCCTAGTATACAATTATATATATATATATATATATATATATATATATATATATATATATATATATATGTGTGTGTGTGTGTGTGTGTGTGTGTGTTGACCGTCTTCTAAAAGAGATACTAAAAAGCTGACTCCATCAATTATGTATAATTTGTAATTCTCTATCCTATTCCTAAGTAATTTTTTGAAAAGTTTCAGAGAAGAATCGTAAGCCAAGGAATTCCTTTTTTCACATTTTGACCCTTTGTCAACGAAAATTCGTAAAAGGCCTCAAAAATTTTTAAATTTTGAAAAAACAATCAATATTCAAAATTAAAATATTTTTTGCTACATAAACAATATAAACAAGTCCTTTTAATCAATTTGCATTGAGTCCTTTCCTCTGGGTCTTGCTCGATAACTCATAATGAGTTTTGGAACTCGCATTTTACTACTGACAATAATTTATTTATTTCACAATAAATTTTCTCTTTTCAGGATCAATTAGTGCGGTTCTGGGCCCCTTCAGAATTATATTTTTCTTCATATTTATCTGCATTGATACTGCTTCTTTCCATATTATAAGACTTAATATTTAGTTTGTTCTCATATTTCATTGGTGTTGATGCAATGAAATATCCGCGCGAATCAAATTCATCATCTGTATCAGGGTAATTAATGATTTCCATTTCAAAATCATCACTACTCTGATAATTTGAAGATAACATGTTTGTGCTAGATAAAAAAACTATCTGATGTTTGATATTACTTTGCATTTCGTTTGAGATTTGATTGCTTTTAAAAATTTACGAGTAAATTAACTGAATTGTCATTTCTTCGTATTGTTATTGTTATTAATCAGGGCATCCTTAAAATCGGTGTGAAATTAAAATACTTGTGACTGTCAAAGTATAACAGTGATGGCTGGAACAATTGTGACCGATAAAGAACACAGGGGTGCTCCTTACAATTTTTTTTACAAGTTAAAAAGTTTCTAAGTGAAAAATTCCAAAAAGACGGATTGTTAGAAGTGTTCGGCAAATTTGACACCATTGAATATCTATTTATGAAGATCTTTGGAAGACTTCCAAATTTAGCTAGAAAATGTTTTCAGAGATCTAAACAACCTTATTTAACCGACCTTTACAAAAATATATACAGATACATAATTGTGTATATAATTTTAACAGCTTGATAGCTTCATGAAGTATCATCTCTTCTAGGTCACTTCTATTATCTTGAATATTTAGGAAATATTCATTAAAACCCATCATGAACTAAATCTTTTAATCGGAAGATCGGTAGTCCCAAAGGTCAGCACTCGATTCATATCAAAAGTAACTGTCAAAAAGTATTCCTCCAAAGACAACACCGAATTAACTCGACTGCTCGTATTGGTGAGAAAAATAACTTATTATGAAATAAAAACTTTCAATAAAAATAAGTTTTCAGATTGTCTTTATGTCGCGATCCCTTCTCACAATAACCAAGGAATTAGTAGAGTTCGCCAAGAACTCTCACTAAGATACATGAGAGTTTCAAAGATTCCAGATGAAGTTTCAATAAAAGGCAAAGAGGGCTGTGGGTTGAACATCAACACTTTGGAAATGAATAAAGCGTTTTATTTTGAAGATATAAATATGCTGAAAAGTTGGATGGAACTAATAAAAAAAGCAATAGGTTCAGTAAATACACTTTTTAGCAATGTAAGTTTTAATCACTTGTATTTAATTTATTTTTATCTCACATTTTTCATACTTTCACATTTACAAGTATAATTTTGCTAGATGATTTCTTTAGAGAGCATTTTATTAGGTTTCGGGTCAACTTACCGTCAAGTCAAAATACTTGAAAGTACACTTAACCTTCCTACAACACGATAAAATAATTTTCGATAACCTCTTATAACACGGTACTTCTACAACAGGATTTTTATTTTTTTTTAGAAAATTATATCATTGACATGAAATACATATAGACATGATTAAAAGTATTATTTCGCATTATCACTTTCAGAGTAAGCCACCGGCAATTCTAGGAGAGTCAGAACCAGTTTGGCAAAAGGATAACGCAACTGGATATTGTAACGGCTTCAATTGTCTTAGTCAATTTACATTCTCCAACCGTCGTCATCACTGTCGAGCCGACGGACTGATATACTGCGAGTCTTGTTCATCATACCGAATCAAATTGAAATTCGGCAAATCAAATACTTCAAGAGTTTGTGATCTTTGCTATAAGATTCTCACAGAGAATTCCGATCAAGTCGCACAATATAAAAAAGATCTAAATTCGGTTTTTGATAGAAAAACGAGAAAAGGTGTAAAGCTGAGTTGGCTGAAAGTGGCCGATATGAAATCCCCGAAAACATACTCTGAATACTTTTGTGAGCTTGATAAAGAAGATCCGTTCTTAAAGTTGTACAGAAATTTTGAAGACAAGGTTCGATCATTTGATATCATTTTGCTTGGAATGAAGATAGCAACCGGTAAAAATTCGAAATATTTTCCGAATATGAAGCCAAATAAATTTACTATCGAGCATATCGACAGGTTCGAAGGGTATCTCTTTAAGGCTTTGGACAGCGAAAATTGCAACGAGTGAGATTTTCTAATTAGTTTTGTGTTAATTAAATAAATATCATATACCTATAGCCCGCTTTGATAAAATAGTTTTCACTGGCTTAATGAGGATCTCGTTTACGGGAAAGGAAAAAATTCTGATAATGATAATCTAGTGAAGAATATGCATAGTGATTTAGGGTGCCTATTTTTCACTAAATTCTAAATTTATAATTAAATACTTTTTTAAAAATTAGTTTTAATATTATAATTCGATAAAGTAGCAATGGCGTGAGAGACTTATTAAGGAAAAATAAACAATATATATATATATATATATATATATATATACATTTCAGATTTACAGACGAATGATGTTTTGTTTATATTTCTCAATTTACATATTATCTTTATTGATTAAATAAATATTATTTTCTATTTCTATTTATTTTCTATTCTACTATTTTTTATTATTTTTTATTTCGGCATATTTTCTTGACTTTGAATCTGGATTAAAATCGAGAGAAAGGAAAATAAAGAATTTGGTGGGAGGGTCTGAGATAAATATCAACTAAACAGTTGTTTAAATATTGTATATAATAAATCGTTTTTTGAATAATTTGATTAAATTTATCTTATTTACTAATTTTATGTATTTATATGTTTAATCATAGATTTCCAGACTTTTCGAAACCACCGCTCATTTTGCAAGACAATTTTTTTAATGTTCCCTCAAAGCAATCAAATATTTTTGAAGTAACTCGGCATTGAAGACATTCTTTCAAATATCTATTGTAATCTCAAAATAAGCTGGACCGAATAAATTCCGTAAGAGTGGTCTAACATACTTAGTTGTTTAGACTCATCTGCTGTACAAATGGAATAAGATGAATTGTAATTCAGTATTTAAGTTTCTGGTTATTTCAATTGCAAAATCGCAAAATTATTAATTTTAAAGTATTTGTTATTAATTTCTTCTGAGTGGCCGCCTAACTTAAGATTGCTTGAAAGGCTGCAATTGCCTATTAATCCACTGCCACCTCAACAGAAATTTTGAGCGCTCACTCGGGAACGGCAACGCACTTTTATAACCCTATCTCAAATTAATAAATTACTATGTATTTCAATAATTATAGTAACATAAAGAAGATAGTAGTTAGATTATTATTACATATATCCATATTATTATTATTATTGTCATTACTATTTATCTACTTATTGTTACAAGTAACTTTTTTATTAAAATCATGCAAAAAACAGACGTCAACACCAGAATTATGTATTTGGATTATTATTTTTATTGATTAATTAGTTTTTATTATTTTTAATAGATGGGTCGAGTGTTTACAACGCAGTCTGGACAAATTCTGCGACAAAGAACGATCTTAAAACTTTTTTTCAGTTTTAAATAATATTTATTGTATAAAAAAATGATTTTGTGATAAATAAATAATATTATCATTTGTTGTATTGGACTGTTATTTTTAATCTTATAATATAGTGCCAGTCATCTGGTTTATTAATGGCAAACCCATATTTTTGATATCAAATTCATGTCACTCACAACTGTTTCAGTCATATTTGAAAAATTAATATTGAACTTTTTTGGAATACAATGTTTTAAATTTTCCAAAACATTCAAATCCTCACAACCTGTAGACACAATAATAACAGCAAAAATGTATTCAAAATAAATACAATGCGTTGATTTGATTTGATCAATTGAACTTTGCATTAGATTGTTGGCCAGTTGATTCCGGAACATGATAATTTACTTATTCATTAAAATTCCCTATTTAAATAGTATTTTTCTTTTGAACACCGATATTCAACCAACTTAACCCACTTAAAAAATAAAATTTTCTCTCAATCATTTCCAATAAAAATACTTGGTTATTCACACACTCACAATAAGTTATCAACAAGTTACTGAACAAAGCAATATCAAAAATTGTTTACTGGCCTAGAAATCATTAAATAAAAGCACGTAAAAAATTTGAATAATCAAAAGAAATACAATTTCAATTACAAATTATATTAATAAAAATCTTCTTAATTCTTTTATCGATCCTTGATGTCTCCAAATTGTTTGAATGCTTAGTTACCTGATTGCTATCAAGAAACTATTAGTCATTAAAGCCCAATTAATTGTTGCATTTTCTCTGAATAAAAATTTATTGCTTTGTTTACAGTCTTGTATGTGATTTATTGAAATTATTTTGTAAAACTTAATAGTTTTGTTAAAAACTTTGAAATTTTTCTACTATTTTTGTAATATTTTTAATTACATCCAACAATGAACAATTATTAAAAGTTATTTTCAAAGATGAATGTCAACCTTTTCATTAAATTTTCGCATGACCCTAAATAAATTAATTACTAACAGCTCAAAAATTAATTAAATTTATTTTTACACATTTTCTATTCTTTTCACTCCAACTCTTGTTGTTTACTGAATGATAATTTAATTAGTAATTGATAGTAAAAAGAAACTTGATTAGAAAAATATTCTTAAATTTTATTATTATTATTATTATTATTATTATTATTATTATTATTATTAATATTATTATTATAATTTTTATTTATTATTATTATTATTATTATTATTATTATTATTATTATTATTATTATTACTGTTGTTATTATAATTATTATGATTATTATTATTATTATTATTATTATTGTTATTGTTATTATTATTATTATTATTATTATTATTATTATTATTCTTATTATTATTATCATTATTATTATTATTATTATTATTATTATTATTATTATTATTATTACTGTTGTTATTATAATTATTATGATGATTATTATTATGATTATTATTATTATTAATATTATTATTATTATTATGATTATTATTAATTTTTTTTATTAATGTTTTTTATAATTATTTTATTATTTTTATTATTATTATAATATTTTTATTAATAATATTATTATTATTATACTTATAAATTTGTAAATTTTATTCATTTTTAATAATAATTTTTATAAATATTATTATTATTATTATTATTATTATTATAATTAATATTGTTATTATTAATATTATTATTAATATTGTTATTATTATTATTATTATTATTATTATTATTATTATTATTATTATTATTATTATTATTATTATTATTATTATTATTATTATTATTATTATTATTATTGTCAAGGTTATTGGATGACTCATCATAATTTTTCAAGGTCATTGAAAAGTAGGTCAAGGTCATTCAAAAGTAGGTCAAGGTCATTCAAAATTTCTCAAGGTCATATTATTTTTAAACATTTTTAAATTTTATTTTTACTACTTATTTTTATAAGTAGTATATATTTTGTAAATTTATTTTATTATAATTAATATTTTTATTATTATTAATAATATTATTAATCTTATTATTATTACTTTTTATTATTCTATTAATGCTTATAAAAATTTTAATTATTATTATTATTATTAATAATTTTATTATAATTTTTATTATTATTATTATTAATATTATTATTAATATTATTATTACTTTTTATTATTCTATTATTACTTATAAAAATTTTATTAATACTTATAAAAACTTTAATTATTTTTATTATTATTTTTTAAAATATTATTATTTTTCAAGGTCATTCAAAAGTAGGTCAAGGTCATTTTAAATTATGTCAAGGTCATATAAAATTTCACAAGGTCTTAGTATTTTTAAACATTTTTATATAAATTTACTACTTATTTTTATAAGTAATGTTTTAATATTTATTATTATTAATATTATTATTAATATGATTATTAATATTATTAATTAATATGATTACTTATTAATATTGTTTAATTATATTTATTTTTATTATTATTATAATAATTATTATTATTATTATTATTATTTTCAATCTTATTGGATGAGTCATAATATTATTTCAAGGTCATTTTAAATTATGTCAAGGTCATTTAAAATTTCACAAGGTCTTAGTATTTTTAAACATTTTTATTTAAATTTACTACTTATTTTTATAAGTAATGTTTTAATGTTTTTTAATTTTAATTTTATTATTATTATAATTTTCTCAAAGTCATAATATTTTTAGTCATTTTTAAATATAAATTTACTACTTATTTTTATAAGTAATGTTTTAGTATTTATTATTATTATTATTTTCAAGGTTATTGGATGAGTCATAATATTATTTCAAGGTCATTTAAAAGTAGGTCAACGTCATAGTATTTTTAAACATTTTTAATTTTAATATACTACTTTTTTTTTATAAGTAGTGTTTTAATGTTCTTTAATTTTTATTCTATTAGTATTATTATTATTATTATTATTATTATTATTATTATCTTATAAGTAGTGTTTTAATGTTTTTTAATTTTAATTTTATTATTATTATTATTATTATTATTATTTTTATTATTATTATTATTTTTATTATTATTATTATTTTCATTATTATTTTATATAAATTTTCAACAAAGTATATAAAATTAATATTGAATAGAAAAAGTTTGTTCAATTGTGGTTCATAGTATACAGGGATAGAACAATTGTAAATGCTTGTAAAAAGTTAAAGAAAAATTCTATATTTTTAAGAAAATATGTGCAAATATCAAAACTAATTATGGCTCAAATGTGTGTGTTAAACCATCGATATGTTACAGTGTTTATGGAAAAACTTTAATGAAAATAGGTGTAATTTTTCAACAATTTATGAAATATTTATTTTATGGCTAATAATGTGTATGTGTTAAATCATAAAAATAGTTCAATATTTATGTAAAGTTTGAGATTGTTAAGAAAAATGTAAATAATTTATGATACACACGAGTAGAGGGATATGAGGACTATGCCCCGTGGATATTTGGCTTGAAAATTGCCCCGTGGATATTTGGCTTGAAAAAATCCCGAGACCCCCCCTAAAAAAAAAAATTTAGGGGGAGGGGGGGGGTGTTAAATTTTATTTTAATTATTTGTTTTAATGAATGAAAAAAAAAAAAATTTTTTTTTTTTTAATTATTTGTTTTAATGAATGAAAAAAAAATTTTTTTTTTTTAATTATTTGTTTTAATGATCAAATTTAAAATTTTTAAAAAATTTTAATTCATGATAAAAAACTTTAAGTATTTTTTATCGATTTAAAAGCCTAAAAAATAAAAATTGGCTTAAATCGCCTATGATTGATTGTACTGATGATTATTTTCGAATAAAATTGGTTCAAACCCGAGAACCTAAAAATATTATATAAAAGCCTAAGTATTTTTTCATTATCCATCAAAAATGGCTCAATTCGCCTGTCAACTAAAAAGCCTAAATATATTTGCTCGAATAAAAATCATTATTATTTTTATTTACTTTAATTATTTGTTTAAGTCAATAATAATATTTATTTATATTTTAATTATATTAACTTTAATTATTTGTTTAAGTCAATAATATTATTTATTTATATTTTAATTATATTAAATTTAATTATTTGTTTAAGTCAATAATATTATTAATTTATATTTTAATTATATTATTATTTAATTATTTGTTTAAGTCAATAATATTATTAATTTATATTTTAATTATTTGTTTAAGTCAATAATATTATTTATATTTTAATTATATTATTATTAAATTTAATTTTTTGTTTTAATCAAGTCAATTATTTATTTTTTAAATAATATATTTTTAAATTAAATTGTTTGTTTTAATGAAGTGAATTAAATAATTATTTTTTATTTTCATTTAATTATATATTTTATATTATTATTATTATTTTATATCAATATTATTATTTTATTATTATTAACATTTTATTTGTTTTATTGAATGAAAAAAAAAAAAAAAAACTTTTAATCCATACAAATATTTTTATTGACAAGATTAAAAAAGATTAATTTTTATTTCAAATCAAAAATATCCGAGTAATATGTTTTACGCATTTCGGCCAACAATATATGGATTTACCTTTTGACATTTTTTAATACTTAATAAAAAATTATACTAACTTAAAAACATAAAAATTATAAACATCAACAAAAATATACAAAAACAAAGAATATTTTCAAATAATTTATTCATTCAAAATTCTTCATAATCGTCATATTCTTCATTAAACTCTGAAAATTCTTCTGGAATGTTACCTAAAACCACATCACCTCCTCTATAATGACCATATGCCACACTTATATTTTTCCCCACCCAAACCCTTTTATCATCCTTATTTGTTAATGCAGTTTTACTGCTTTTAATTGTAAATAATTGATGTTTTTTACTAGTAATACGAGTTTGTGGTACAGAAAAAATTAAGTTTTTGTTATAGCAATCTAGGTATGACTTATGTTTTAAGTCAGTACCCTTCAATGTTATACCCTTAGCTTTGATACTTTCAACTTCAGACAATAGGCTATAACATTTTGGACGAAGAAACACCCACTCCTTGTATTTAAGTCCTTTATTCTCGTCTTTGAACTTTCCAATGACAGAATCAAGATTCCTACTATACAAGGGATGTTTTGGGTCATAATTAGAAGTATCGAGGAGATTATCACGAACCATAGCAGATAAAAGAATGTCTAACTTACAATTCTTAATTTCTAGAAAAAAGGAATCAGTGTCCCCAGCAACTATATTAATTTCACAAGTGAATTCGTTTCGATATTTTTCTAACTCTATATATTGTAATTGATACATCCTAAGTTTAGATAAATCGAGTACAGTTTGTCCAATGTAACTCGGTCGATCTAAACACACCGATTCCTTATTTAATAACACAGAGACCAAATCATTGTCGATTTTAAATGATTTTCGAAAAGTTGGTTTTGAGCAATAATTAATTAATTTGTTTGCAGAATTACATAATCTTAAATTAATTCGTTTTTTAAGATTTTCAACTGTTTTTCCGTAGAGGCTATTATTTAAAAGTTTATAATAGTTTTTATCTAAGTCATTGGTTGATTGCGCTCTAAGTTGTGTGTTAGTGTCTATATACTTTTTAAATATTGATTTTTGATTATATTTAATAGCTCTATGTACATGTGTAATTTTAATTTGTAAAGAAACAAAAAGCTGCAAAAGTCTCCAATGAAGAACATAATTCTTCTTTGGATAATGCGTTAGCATTAACTTCTCAACCTTAGAACCCGGAGCGCACATCTTTTCAGCAGCTACTGGAAAATCATTAAGTTTATCATGAAGAAATGTTGGGATTTCTAAATCTACTTCAAATGTGACAGCAAATGACAGTGATTCAAGATCCTTATTCAAAAAACTAATTAAATTATTTAATTGATTAGTATCAGTGACCCATTCAAAATTTCCATATGGTAATGGTTGACTTAAAGCCCAACCATAGAGATTATTGATGTCAATGTAAAGCAGTTCGGTGTTGTCATCAGTTACTACGTGATGTTTATTAACAAAGGTTAATCCTCCACGGATTCCCCCTTCGAAAAAATTATACATCTCCATATCAGTGAGAAGTTCAATTGGTTCATCAAGAGTCATAAGAGCCGATGCCCAAGACATACCGGGAATTCCATAAAAGTTAAGTGGTTCCAATCGGTTATGAGTTAAGGACTTTGAACGAAATTGCTGAAAAAAGTCAGCCAAAAGAAAAACATCAAGTTTGAGGTAAACCATCATATAATCTAGTAAAGAGTTACAATTGGTTTCTTCCCAAATAGATTGAGCCTTACTATATTCGGCTTCAGTTACATCTTCCCAAATCAGTGGAAGTTCATATGTAGTTTCTAACACTTCTTGAGAAGTTGCAAAGTTATAAGGGAAAATGCCTTTAGTATCGATAATACTACCTACAAATTCCGAACGAGTTAAAGGAAGAGTTGTCAATGTTTTAACTGCATTACTTAATGAACTATTAATAAATTGACAAGAATCAATGAATTTTACAGTTAATCCACTGATTCTTGCTGACAAAGAAAGAAACTTTTCACTTGTTACAGGAATACAACTTATTTCCCACATTTTAAAATCACTCATACCATACTTGAGGATATGGTGAAGATCATACCCTCTCAAATTATGAAAAACAACTGGAAATTCAAACCTTATTTGTCGAGAAATATTACATTTTGAACAAGATGCTCCCAAATATTTTCCAGTAAAGTGATCATGGTCCTTAACCGGTACTGATAAAATCTTATTACACAAATAACAACAAGTTGCCGAAGAAAACGAAAGAATGTCTGAGTCAGTTAATATTATTTTCTTTTTATAATTATTTTGATAAAAGGGTAAAACAGTATTAATTGAAATATTATTTATTTCTTGTAGAAAATTAACTACACAATCATCACCCAGGAAACTCTTGTATGATTTTTCACCTGTAAAATTGTTAATTAAAAGTAAACCGGCTGAAATCGGCATATGTATTTGAAAATGTATATCATCTGAAGGTAAGATAGCCTCAAAATCAGCGTAAAGGACGAAAGGAGGAGTAACAGTTTTAGCCCAATTCTTAAATTCCAAGTTTTTATTTAAAGGTAAAGTATAAAGAGTTGTGCCTAATTGATTTTTATCACACAACCCTTTATGTTTATTTAATGAAATTATATTGCGAAAACCATTTAGACATCGATGGCACCATATACTTTGAACTCTAGTATCAGTAAAAGAATGATTCCTATAATTTAAAAGCCTATCTAATTTAGTAACAGCGATATAATGATAGGAATCAAGGCTTTCTAATAAAATTAAATTAATGGGTTGTCCCCCAACAACTTTAGAACGATGAATTATTTCGACATAAGGGTGTTTGAAAACTTCAGGGTTAGAAAAATCATTAATTAAATTATTTTCATCATACGTAAGAACATTAATTGAAAGATTTTGATTTTTAGCTTCAAATTTTGGAATGTCACAAAGTTTCATAGGTAAATCCGAAGGTGAAAAGTCAAGCTCAGATGTGTTGTAGCTAAAGGTTTCATTTCTATGATGGTTACCTATATTTTCATGATTTAAAATAGCTAAAATACTGTAAATAAAGCATAAATTATCGGAATTAGCAACATTTACAGTACAATGTTTATTTAATAATGATAATGGTGTTGGAATAAATCCATGACCACTCAGCCGATTTATTTGTGAAAACTTGGTAAGAACAAAATGAATTTCTTTTATTTTATTTATAACCCAGTTACTACCTTTATCATTAATTAATGTTATTTTTTCGTCAAGAAGAGTAGCACCTTCATCTAAAAATGAATCATTCATTATTCTGGCAGAGTTTGAAATGATGAAAGATTGAAATTCTCCATCTTTTTCAAACTCTACATCAATACAAAATTGAATCTTAACAGATCCCATTTGATTGATAACATTATTTAATTTATTAATTAACTGTGTGGGTACTGTAATTAACTTTAAATTTAAATTCGAAACATCCATTCTAACAATGGCATGTGATTGATTTAAATCAAAATTAACAATAGGTGCTATCGAGCCACCATATTGATTAACAGAAGGAATATCAACAGGAAAAACATCATCTGAATCAGAAATGATTATTACATCATCATCCGTCTTTGATTCGTCAGAGTCTGAAAGTATGATAGTTTCTATAACTTTAGGAACTTTCGAAGAGCGTGGATTATTAATAATATTATTTGTTTTTCTTTTATTTTTTGTAATATTATTATTATTATTATTATTATTATTATTATTATTATTATTATTATTATTAATATTATTATTATTATTATTATTATCATTCAATGGTAATTTAAAAATATATTTTCGCTTACAGTTAAACTGTGTTAAATGTTCCTTATGCTTTAAATAAAAGTCGGTATAATTCATTTTATGGGTGGTTTTACACGTGGGGCAAATAAAATAGGTGATGTGATTATAGGTATGAGAATAATAATTCTCCATAATCGTATCACAATTTCCATCATGTTGTGGAGAATTGCAAAAATTTGGGTAAAGGTTACCTGTTATAATAAAAGAAAAATTTAAATATATATGTATAAAATCATTAAAATAAATCATTAAAAATCGTTAAAATAAATCACTAAACATTAAATTAATTTTACACACAATGAATAAATGAATTTGATTGGTTAATTTTATTTTGAAAATCTTATATAAGTAGTTTAAAATAGTTTAAAATCATAAAATGAATAAAAGTAAATGGTTTTTATATTATATAATTATTCATTATTTGTTTTTTATAGAAACCTCGGTTAGAAAAGAAGCTGTCAAGTTAATTCTTGAGGAAAATTCCATAAATGCTATCAGTTTAAGCAGAAATTCACCAGTAATGTATTTACAATATTCAATGGAATATTTAAAATTTCCAATCATCTATTCATTTAGAGTAAGTATTTTTATTAAAAGTAATATTATTAATAAATTTTAATAGGAACCAACAACATTGAATCAAAGCCTATATAATATGAAAGTTGGTGAAATTGGTGAAATTGATCGAAAAAATATAACAGAGTTATTACTAGCCATCAACAAAGATATTAGTTTTAATGAACAATTCACTTTTATGAATTGTGAAAAAGAATGTAATTATGAAAATAATAAAGAAAATGAACATTTTATGATTAAAATAAGAATTCAAGGATATAAAGAAGGAAACCAGACTATTCGACCAATTTGGAAAATTATTGAAGCCAAATGTATTTAAATAAAATTTATTTAACTTTATTCGTCATAGTTTTTTATCATATTATTTTTAATTTTTGTGTTTAAATTAATAAAATGTTAATATTAAATTTAATTCAAAAATTTTCATTTTATAATAGTAAAAATTTAATAGTACTTACATTTAACTCTTTTACTTTTGCGACTCTGAGTTTTAACATTTTTCTTGGTAATTTTTATTAACGATTTTAATTCTTGAATAATATTATTGATAGATTCCATTTTCTAAAAATAAAAATAAAAATAATTAAATATATGATAAAAAACTTACTAAAGTTTGGTATTTGATAAAAGTGAATTTTTTAAAAAATGCATTCAGTTATATATTAACAAACATGTAAGTGATTACATGATGGACCAATTAAAATTTAGTTTATAAAACACACTTAATTACATAACATCAAAAACATTTAAATACATATAATCCTCTGAACTTAATCCTTTAAAAGGAATATTACAAAATGCATCTTTCATTACATTTTTAATTAAAAAACAATTTTGAAAAGAAACTTTATTCAATAAATTCATTTATTTTTTCATAGTTTTTAACCAAGCTAAACAATGCTGTCCACATGTTTTTGTCATCGGATTTTGATAACGAATTCGATTGTATTCAATTGGCATTAACATTGATTCTAGTTTATTAATTAATATAGGGGGATAATAGAAACCCATTGGATCAAATACATTTATTTTATTTGGTTTTACATAAATTGCAAGCCAATGTTCGCCACTGAGATTAGATGATTGAGTATTTACAATCAAAGCTTTGTTAACATCGATATATGGAATTTTATCTAGAGGGAAAACTCCAAGAAAATCTTTTCCCAATAATTTTCTACCAATAGAATCAATCTGAATAGAACTAATAATAATTTAAAAATATATAATTAATAAAAATTCTTACTTCATACTTGACAATTAAAAAATCTCAATCTGGTTTATAGTTTAAACTAATACTGTTCGATTGGAAGTAATTTGAATCTCCTTTTCAAAAACCCCATATACAATTACCGTAACAGATTCAGTTAGGGGTGATCCAAACTTTATATCTAATCTTAAATTTCCACTTTGTGGTAACTGACTTTGGTTAAGATCGAAATCTGGAGCCAATACGAATGTAAAGAATGGATACTTATTTCTAAAATCTGACATACTGATACCACAATTCAAATTTTTATTAAGATATCCCATATTCCTAACAATACTTTGCATATAACTTGTACTATAATTATCATTTTCAAAATCTTGACTATATTTTTCACGATAATCACTTCCTTTACTTAAAGTTATTGACTTAACGTTAAAGTGATCAAACATAGTAAATGTATCTAAAAACGAACCACTAAATCTTTTATTTCCCTGGAAAGTTACAAGGATAAAATTAGGTAATCGCCTATCACCAAATATTTGTTCCTTATAAAAAGAAGAAGATCCAATAGGTAAAGAAAATTCAACAACTTCTTTGCTTCGCATTGGATAAATTGCATTTCTTGTAGCAAGACCTATTTGATGACCCGCTAAAACAGAAGGTTCAACACGAACTCTTCTAACCATTAATTTTGCATCTAGCAATACTATTTTAGGTACAAATTTAGTACATGTCAGACTTTTTTCTGGATTTGTTCTTGTTAATTTAATTTGGACACTAACACCTGGTAACAAATATTTGGGTTGATCAAAGAAATCAAATTGGAGTGGTGAACATAATGAAAATGCTTTTGATTTTGCAATCCATGTTTTTCGCATAAGATCATGTTCAGTGTAACCCATTCCCCCTAAAGATGTATGTTTAGTATCTTGATTATAATTTATAATAGTTTCAATTAGAGATTTGTGTGCAAAACTATCATTTGCTCCTTCAATTTTAGTAGAATTAAAAACTAATTCAGCGTCTTTAAAAAGAGTTTGAAAAAAGAAATTGTTTGCTATTACGTCA
The DNA here is from genome assembly GCA_022537955.1 of Schmidtea mediterranea. Taxonomy (NCBI): domain Eukaryota; kingdom Metazoa; phylum Platyhelminthes; order Tricladida; family Dugesiidae; genus Schmidtea; species Schmidtea mediterranea. The sequence continues at coordinate 28,163,659 of CM039681.1, forward strand.
GCTTCTTGTGTAATATTTTCACCTAAGCTATTTACAACTTTCAACTGAATATATAACAAAGTATCGTTCAAATCTAAATATTCTGTTTGTGATCCGTTAATGTAAAATTGAATCGAAGAGGTACCAGCATCAGTTATTGAATTCATTGGGAAAATATCTTCAAATGAACCATGTTCAATCACGGCTTGAGGGGATGGTCTATCAAAAAGACATAATTCAGATTTTGCACTAATCATTTTTCAAATATAGTTCCGAATCCTCTCATTCTTTTGTTTATATGTTTCTTCATAATCTTTCTACGCTTAAGTGTCCCTCCTTTTTGTTCATTTTCATGATTAAATACATCACTTACTTTATTAATAACACTAGGTAAAGTTTGCATAACACTAGGTAAAGATTCTTTAAATTCAGGTATTGCATTTGATTTTAAAGCAGGTAAAAAATCAGAATTATTATTTATTACGTCATTTGCCGTTTTCATACCGAAATTGCCTATACGTCTAAGAATAGGTAATGCAAATCTACCTATTGTTTTCAACCAACCGGTTCCATATTGTTTACCTATAAAATATGGTAATTCTCCACCAGATTGACTACTACTATAAAAATTTACAATGTCAGGATTACTCATTTATTTTACGAAAATGTAATGTAAGAAAAGTTTTATCTTCTTTACCAAATATATATTTTCCACTATCATCACGAATATTGATTTCTATATTGTTTATATATGTTGATGATACAGACAAATACATTGGGTTTTTCTCTATAATTTGAACTAGATCATCCTTTTTATGTTTTTCAACCCATACACATTTCAATAGAGGTATCAAAACATCACCAACAAGAATAGGTTCAATGATATTTGTATAGATCATCATTTGTTGATTACTTTGCAAAATTTCTGGTAAACGTAATCCAACAATAACTTTTTCTGAATATGATTCTTCACTTAATCCCAAACTTTGAGCCAAAAATTTACTAAATTTAACTTTACTGACATCATCTTCCAATTCAATTTTGACTAATCTTCCTTGTTCAATTTCGCAAGATTTAAATGGATGCGGATAAAAAGTCATTAATTGATCATTTATTTGTGATAAATTAGTAATGATTAAATTTTCTTCAAATTTATCTGTATACTCGACATCGTAAAAATAATTTATAGTTAATCGAATTGTGTCAAACTTTATTTTACGATTATTTGAAGGAATTTTAATTTGATTCAAGTTTTCAATAAAATTTATTTCTTTTTTATTAAATCCTAATTTTTGAGCTTCTGCAATACTATCAAATGAAATTTTAAATGGAAAATATTTACAATTAATATTTAAAGTATTTCCATCAATGTATACTAGATAAAATATAGAGTCGTGACTAATTGTATATTCATTATTTGCATCGTTATAGTAAAAATATTCATAACTTGTATGTAATGTACTCTTACTATATTTAATATTTGAGTTGTTATAAAATGGAAAATTATTGTATACAAAAGTGAAATCGGTCAGAGCAACTTGCCATTCACCTTCCAAGTAAATAGGATTTTGAAATTCAACATTAAATTTATCAGCTTTATTATTTGGATGAGTAGGAAGACAACTATTACTCGGTAGATTTATGTAAAATTCTTTATTCATTTATTTTTCTAAAATGTATTGATAAATGTGTTTTGGTATCTTTACTAAATTTAATTAATTTTCCACTATCATCGCGAATATTAATTTCAATGTTGTTTATAGTTGAAGTTGAAATTGGTAAATACATTGGATTCTTCATTTCTAATTGTACAATTTCCCCTTGTTCATAGTTTTTAACCCAAATAGATTTTAATAGAGGAACTCTAACATCTCCAACAGTTATTGGTTCAATAATATTCGAATAAATGAACATTTGTTGATGATGATGTAATAATCTTGGAACTTTATTACCAACGATGTCTTTTTCACTAAAAGTTTGTTTATTTAATCCTAAGGTTTTGATTAAATTGTTGTCAAAATATATTTTTGAAATGTTATCTGCAAGTTTTATTTTAACCAATTCATTGTTTTCAATTTTTAGTTCTTTAAACGGAGACGGAATAAATGACATTAAATGTCCTTGTAATTCAGATAATGTGTTTATGAGTAAATTATCTTCAAAATATTTTTCAAATATTGTTTTTTCTTCATAACTTATAATTATCCCGAATTGTTCCATAACACCATCATCTGTAAACTTTGGTAATTTTAATCGACAATGATCATCTTCATTAATAACAGATATAGATTTTAATCCAAAACTAAACGCATGTTGAATGTCAGGGAATGTTACTTTAAATGGAACATGTGGACAGACAATAACCAAGTTCTCATATTTTTCAATAAAAACATCGACATCAGGGGTATGTTTAGAATTTATTAATTCATAAGTTTCATTTTGATTATTTATTTTCAAATATTTTACTTCAGTACCACTCTTCATCGTTTCATAACTTAGGTAAGAATTACTATAAAACGGAAATGTTTTATACACAAAAGTAAAATCAATCAAAGCAACTTCCCACTCACCATCCAAGTAAATAGGATTTTGAAATTCGACATTAAAATTACTAGCTTCATTATTAGGAAAAATAAGAGGACAACTATTACTAGGTAAAATCATATAAAACTGGTTTTCTTTCATAATATTTATTTAATTAATTGATTTTCAGATATCCAAGTTGGAGTTTCATATCCATGCCATTTAACATAGTATTGTTTATATTTACCAACATTCTTGGTTTTTAATATCTTTTGAATTCTGAATACAGTAGGGGTTTCTATAACTTGGAGTTCCTGTTCGTAGAATTTTCCACTAACTTGATTGTTTTCATCATCTTTGATAAAGTACATTACTGGATTCTGATTCATATCAATTTCTGAGATTTGAAATACTTCATCACTCCAATTGTTGTCGAAATTCTTGATGAATGGAGAAGCACTGATTTTACTTATTCTAACGTGATTACCCACTTTATATTTAGGCTTTTTAATGATTGAATCAGATTGTTGTGATATCCAATTATCCATATTATTCGTTGAATAAACATCAATTGGTCGCATTCCATTTAAACCCCTATGTGGCGAATAATTGTAGCTATAAATTGCTTTCTGTAAAACATTTATCCAGGTTTTATTTCCTTTATATACGAAATATTTTTTCAAACGATCTCTTAGAGTTCGATTAAATCTTTCCACGTGGGCAGCTTTAAATTGAGAAAATACAGAGTAATGATTTATTCCTTTGATAATTTCTCTAACTTTACTATTATAAAACTCTTTACCTAAAGAATAAATTTAATTTAATTTATTTATTTAATTACATACCCAAATCAGTTTGTAAATTACGAGGTTTGCCATCAATAAATAATTCCTTGATTGCTTCAGCCATTTCATTGGCCGATTTGGTTTTTGTTGGAATAGCACGAGCGAATCGACTAAATATATCAACACATGTCAAAATATATTTGTATCCCTTATTAATTTTAGAGAATGGTATCATTTCCATCAAATCCATTTGCCATAAATCATCAACTCCCATTGTTTTATAACTACGGGTTTTGAATTTCTTCAACATTGGTTTATTTAAACTGTATGCCATTTGCCCAGATAACCAATTCTGAGTTTCTTTCTTTGAATTAACTACTTCCTTTGCCAGTTTCCTTACACCACCAAAACCAGCGGGATGTTTTGGGTCTGTCCATACTTTTTCGAGCTTTTTCACCGTGTTTCGATTTTTGGTTAATGTTTCCTTCATTATTACAACAAGTTGTCAAAATATTTAAATCTAAATTATGTTTATCCGGTAATGAATTCTTGGTACCCATTAAGAAGTTAATGTTGAAATTGCGCTTATTGCAGATAATACTATTGGAATTAATGCCCCCAAAAATCCACCATTTTGTTTATATATTATTTTTCGCATCAGACGTCGATTCTTAGTGTTTACTAAAGATAAAAGCGATCTTTTATGCTTTTGTAATACAAGTTTTTTAACTTTAGTAATGTTTACATTACCACGAACTACATTAACAATAACTTCAACTAGATCATCTATAACAAATGAAGGAAAATTCTGTAAAATATTCATTCTTTTGTTATTAGGAGCCTTCATCAAGGCATTAAAGTATGGTAGACTACGTTCAACTTTCATATTAAATACATTTTTCATCTAGTTGTTTTGTTTATATTTTAATCCACTTTTTATCGTTAACAATCTTCTTACTCGTTTTTATTATTTTACGTTTAGTAACCCTTTTCTTTGTAACTTTTTTCTTTGTGGATTTTTCACGTTGAACAATAACTTTTTTAAACGTCATTTCAAGTAATTATTTTCAGATTTCAATTTTGTTTATAAATCGTAACACCTTTCTCATTGAAAATGTCAGTTCTAATACGTAATTCATCAGGACATTGTTGTGTAAAGTCAAAGAACAAATATCCGTGGGGAACCTTTGTTGCATCTTGAAACGAATCAATTAAAAATTTTCTATCATTGGGATAAGCTTGTCTAGCAAGAAAATCTATAATGGTTGCATCTCTAGGGTTTTTGAAAATAACCAAGTATTGGACATTTAAATTACGAGTTCTATGACTGCCCCTTGATGAAACAAGTTTTGAGTAATGAAAATAACAGTAACTCCAATATGTCGAGCAATTTTTGTAAATAAATTATTAAAATCCTTTTCTTTATTAGCTTCCTGGTATAGATCATCGATAATAATAACATCGCCTTGATGTAATCTAGATGACCAATTTTTATCAAACCCTTTAATTATTGTCATTTTCAATTTACAGAATTGATTTGAGTAAGTCCATGTTCTTCGTCAGCTCCTCTATGCCAATATATTTTGTTGAATTTTGATTTAAACAAGTTCGATTGTAATAAATTGCATACAAATAAAGTCTTTCCACAACCACTTGGTCCAACTACTTGATATACAGCATCATTTCTTAATTCCATTTTATTAATAATTATTTATTTAATTGTTTATATTTGTTTTAATTTTTAGAATTACTTGAATTGAAATTATTTGAAAATGTTGAGTAATATAAATTATAAAGGAAGATATTCTATACCTGATATGAAATTCCCATTTGGAAAACCACAACAAGTTGTAGATCGATCAGGTAAGTATCCGATAATATTTTTCAGATCGGGGAAATGTCGGGTAATGGGATGTAAGCAACCTCTAAAAACTGGGGATTTGAAATATAATATACATGATTTACAAATTCAATCAATCACTGTAACAATCGATATTGGGAAATTTATAAATCTATATGAATTACAAAGAAAGGTGAATTGTGTATTTGAACCAGAAATATTTCCAGCATTACGTCTTCAAAAATATAATCCATCATGTGTCAATATATTTTCAAGTGGGAAAGTAGTAATACTAGGAATAAAATCCTTGGATTATAATGATTATGTGGAAAATATTAAATCAGAAATAAATATGTTAATAAATTAATAAATATTTTGTTTGAATTTGTTTAATTTATTAAGTATTAAAAAATGTCAAAAGGTAAATCATGTATATTTAAATATGTATTTTATTTTATTATTTAGTTTATCTCTTTGAAGTAATTTTAAAGAAACTCCAGGAACTTTATCCAAGAATAAAAAATACGTTGGATTATTGCGCACCAGAGTTTCTCGCAACAAAAATTTACCATTTCACAGGGATTAACATTGAAGAACTTCTCGAGATTCACTATGACAACGTTCAGGGATCTGGTGACCGATGTGTTGCAAATTGCATTGTTTGTAAAGATAGTATGAGAGTATCATGTTCAGATGGATGTCCATGTTGCCACGATTTCAAACGTGACCAAACAATCCATATATTGTTGGCCGAAATGCGTAAAACATATTACTCGGATATTTTTGATTTGAAATAAAAATTAATCTTTTTTAATCTTGTCAATAAAAATATTTGTATGGATTTTTTTTTTTTTTTCATTCATTAAAACAAATAAAATGTTAATAATAATAAAATAATAATATTGATATAAAATAATAATAATAATAATAATATAAAATATATAATTAAATGAAAATAAAAAATAATTATTTAATTCACTTCATTAAAACAAACAATTTAATTTAAAAATATATTATTTAAAAAATAAATAATTGACTTAATTAAAACAAACAATTAAATTTAATAATAATTTAATTAAAATATAAATTAATAATATTATTGACTTAAACAAATAATTAAATTTAATATAATTAAAATATAAATAAATAATATTATTGACTTAAACAAATAATTAAATTTAATATAATTAAAATATAAATAAATAATATTATTGACTTAAACAAATAATTAAATTTAATATAATTAAAATATAAATAAATATTATTATTGACTTAAACAAATAATTAAAGTAAATAAAAATAATAATGATTTTTATTCGAGCAAATATATTTAGGCTTTTTAGTTGACAGGCGAATTGAGCCATTTTTGATGGATAATGAAAAAATACTTGGGCTTTTATATAATATTTTTATGTTCTCGGGTTTGAACCAATTTTATTCGAAAATAATCATCAGTACAATCAATCATAGGCGATTTAAGCCAATTTTTATTTTTTAGGCTTTTAAATCGATAAAAAATACTTAAAGTTTTTTATCATGAATTAAAATTTTTTAAAAATTTTAAATTTGATCATTAAAACAAATAATTAAAAAAAATTTTTTTTTTTTTTTTCATTAAAACAAATAATTAAAAAATAAAAATTTTTTTTTTTTTCATTCATTAAAACAAATAATTAAAATAAAATTTAACACCCCCCCCCTCCCCCTAAATTTTTTTTTTTTTTAGGGGGGGGGTCTCGGGATTTTTTCAAGCCAAATATCCACGGAGCAATTTTCAAGCCAAATATCCACGGGGCATAGTCCTCATATCCCTCTACTCACACGTGTTTTTTGATTGAAATATGTGTGTTTGTTTTACTGATATAAGAAAAACTATGGACATTTTTTAAGAAAATACACGTAATTTATGATTATCATGGGATTAGAATTTGATTAAAGTTGTTAAATTTGAGATAAAACTGATTAATTTGTAAATAATGTTATTATTTTGAAGAAATTTTAAAATAAGACCTTCAGCAAATTGGTAAGAAAATAGTAGTTATTGAGTAATACTTATTAAAATTACCAAAGTTTTATAATTTTTGACAAGTCTTGATAGATCTTTAATAAAATTTGTTAGTACTTTGAATAAGAATTTAAAAAAAAAGAAGTTTCAACACAGTAGCAAATCGTAAAGAAACTAGTACTTATCAGTTAATTAAATTAACTAAGTTGTAAAATAATTGAAAAAATTTTTTAGATTTTTTAAAAGTTTAAGATTGTTAGGTAATTGTTCTAGGTACTTGTTGAATAAAAATTAATGTATTTTATCAACAGCTCATAGTTTTTAATCGTACAATTTCTCTTCATTCCTGGAAATAATCGTAAATATTTAAATTATTCAGAAAATTGTCAATAAAAAACATAAATAATAGGTAACCAAATATTTTTAAATACTAGTCAATTTTAGTTTTTAATTTAATTACAAATATAATAATAATAAAATAAATACTTGTATACAAATAGTTATATGAATCAATCAATTTCTTAGAACTGAAATCTTATTGATATATTCTGATTAACCTTAAATCAATGAAAAAAGTAACAATTTTCCTAAGTATTTTATAAATTCAACCAACTCAATTCCCTTTAAAAAAAATACTATAAATTCGACTCTCAACCAATCATTCCTCTTCAAATGTCATTTTTCACTCCATTATACCAACTATATTCATAATTTTTATAAAAGCCTATCAAGTAGATAATATTAACCTTTTGAATACCAATATTCATTCCAGTAAATTTCTTTAGAAATATTATAAATTATAAATTAATTATATTTATATCCTTATTTAAATATAATTAACCGATGAAATCTACTCAATTGTTAATAATTTTTAATTTAATATAATAGTAATTAATACACTCTTAAAGTACAATTGATTTTCAGTAAATATTTTCATCTTTTATGTATATTTGTTGATCATTGAATAATTCAGACCATTTATTTCAAGTATTTCACAATATTTAATTGATATTTCATCTCATCATTGAGAAATTTTACCGACTTATTTATTATAAGCAATTCTCGATTCACTGAATATTTATTAGCTTCAATTCATATTTTCTCACTTTAATGATTGCTTTCCTCTTTAATGAATATTTTCTCTCTTCAATTAATGTTTTCCTTATTCAATGAATGTTTTTTCCTCTTCAACGAATATTTTTCTCTTCGATGTATATTTTCTCCATTCAAAGTATATTACCCTTGTAAGTTATTAAGATATCAATTGATATTTCATCTATTTAGTAGATATCTTTAGCTATCCCACTGTTTTCAGTAATTTCAACGATTTTAGTCACTTAATGTACTATCTCACCAATATTACTTCTTCACTGAAAATTTTCTTTATAGAATATAATCGTTACTAATTAAAATTCCATTTGTTGTCTTGTTATTTTCAATGAAAATTTAACTAAATAAATTACATCTTTCAATAGATTAGGTTGTACTCGACAAAAATAAAATAATTTTAGGCTATGTAAATCAATTAGAGCTTTTAGGGAAATTTTATTATAATTTAAGTAATATCTAGTTTTACGAGGTATTTATTTTAGTAAATTTTAATCATCTTTGTGAATTTTATGGTTTTCTTTTGAATTTTAATGGATTTAAGGTTTGATTATGTTTTTAATGAAATTATTGAAGAAATTAGGGTAAATCTATAATTTTAGAAACAATTAATTTCTTCCTAATTTATTAGATTAGACTTGATTTTAGGATTATTTTAAAAAAAAAATAAATAAATAAATAAATAAATTTAGGATCAAAATGTTTATGAAACATCTATTTAGGATAATTATTTACCAATTAGAATCCAATTTGACTGATAGATTTTGAATAGTAAATGATATTTTAATTATAATTTTATGTTCTATTTAAATAGTTGATTAAATCAGTTAATTTTTAAAAATATTTTAGTGAAACCTAAAATTTTAATTGATTTTACAGTGTAAATAAAGGGGTCAATAATTACTTTCATTTTCAAATCTAATATTGATTTCATGGATATCAATCACAAAAGTAGTATAATTTAGAGATTTTTAAGGGGATGCTCAGTGTGGTTATCAGTATAGTTATGAAAATCATTGATATATCTCTAATGGTTGACTGGTAATTTTTATTGAATTTATACTTGATTTACTGATTAATTTTAATGAGCAATATGATATATATTTTACAATAATTTAATTTATGTGGGAAACATAGACTTTATTCGATTTTAGTCATTTTTGATGAATTTTTTAATTGCTTGAAATTGTTGCCAGAACAAAATTGTGGTGATTTTCGATGGAAAATGATGATAACAATTTTGTAATACTTTAAAGAAAATTTATTTTTATTGGTAAAATTCAAATTTTTATGATAATTTTAAGGGAATTTGATTGGTTGAATACATATAGTAAATATGATTCGAATGATGAATTTTTAAGGATCTTATTCGGTTAAATATAGATTTCTAAAGAAATTTTACCTTGTAGGTTTTTTAAAAAATATGTATATTATTGGTGCAGTTGGGGGGAAATGTTATTTCAATGGCAATGATTGGTTAAGAGTAAATTTTATGATATTTTAAGGAAATAATCGATTAAGAACAAGTTGTTGCCATTTTTAAGGGGTTGAGTTGGTTGAATATCTGTGTTCAAAGGTAAATATTTTCTAAATGGAGAATATAGAGGAGGAATTTATAATATTTTTAGGGGGGATTTGTTCAGATAGATATCAATATGTGTGTAAATCTTTTGAGAGAGTGGAAATATTGTCATTTAAAGAGAAATGATTTGTTAAGAAGAGAATTTATGATCTTTTAAGGGGGAAAGGATTGGTCACGAGATGAATTCTATTTTAAGGGGATATCAAGAAATTTATTCGGTTGAATATCGATATAAGACAGTGATTTTTTTATGAAAATAATGAATATAGCTTGGATTAATGTCATTTAAAGAGAATTGATTGGTTGAGAGTAAATTTTATTTTATTTTAGTGAGAAACAATTGGCTAAGAAGAAAATTTATGATCTTTTAAGGAAATAATCGATTAAGAACAGATTTGTTGATATTTTTAAGGTACTGAGTCGGTTAAATATCGTTATTTAAAGGGTGATTTCTATAAAAAATAATGAATATAGTTGGTAGGGTAGGGGTAAGTGTTATTTGATGGGAAATGATTGGTCTAGAGTGAAATTTACTTTAGTGAGAAATAGTCAATTAACAAGTTTGTTGTCATTTTTAAGGGGGTTGGGTTGGTTAAATATTGTTATTTAAAGGGTAAATATTATCTAAATTGGTATTTTTATGATTTTTTTTTTATGAAAAATATTGAATATGGCTGGAAATATTGTTATTTGATGGAAAATGATTGGTCAAGAGAGTAATTTATAATATTTCTAAAGAAATTTACTGGAATGAATATTGGTATTCAAAAGGTTAATATTATCTACTTGATAGGCTTTTATAAAAATTATGAATATAGTTGGTATAATGGAGTGAAAAATGACGTTTGAAGAGGAATGATTGGTTGAGAGTCGAATTTATAGTATTTTTTTTTAAAGGGAATTGAGTTGGTTGAATTTATAAAATACTTAGGAAAATTGTTACTTTTTTCATTGATTTAAGGTTAATCAGAATATATCAATAAGATTTCAGTTCTAAGAAATTGATTGATTCATATAACTATTTGTATACAAGTATTTATTTTATTATTATTATATTTGTAATTAAATTAAAAACTAAAATTGACTAGTATTTAAAAATATTTGGTTACCTATTATTTATGTTTTTTATTGACAATTTTCTGAATAATTTAAATATTTACGATTATTTCCAGGAATGAAGAGAAATTGTACGATTAAAAACTATGAGCTGTTGATAAAATACATTAATTTTTATTCAACAAGTACCTAGAACAATTACCTAACAATCTTAAACTTTTAAAAAATCTAAAAAATTTTTTCAATTATTTTACAACTTAGTTAATTTAATTAACTGATAAGTACTAGTTTCTTTACGATTTGCTACTGTGTTGAAACTTCTTTTTTTTTAAATTCTTATTCAAAGTACTAACAAATTTTATTAAAGATCTATCAAGACTTGTCAAAAATTATAAAACTTTGGTAATTTTAATAAGTATTACTCAATAACTACTATTTTCTTACCAATTTGCTACTGTGTTGAAACTTCTTTTTTTTAAATTCTTATTCAAAGTACTAACAAATTTTATTAAAGATCTATCAAGACTTGTCAAAAATTATAAAACTTTGGTAATTTTAATAAGTATTACTCAATAACTACTATTTTCTTACCAATTTGCTGAAGGTCTTATTTTAAAATTTCTTCAAAATAATAACATTATTTACAAATTAATCAGTTTTATCTCAAATTTAACAACTTTAATCAAATTCTAATCCCATGATAATCATAAATTACGTGTATTTTCTTAAAAAATGTCCATAGTTTTTCTTATATCAGTAAAACAAACACACATATTTCAATCAAAAAACACGTGTGTATCATAAATTATTTACATTTTTCTTAACAATCTCAAACTTTACATAAATATTGAACTATTTTTATGATTTAACACATACACATTATTAGCCATAAAATAAATATTTCATAAATTGTTGAAAAATTACACCTATTTTCATTAAAGTTTTTCCATAAACACTGTAACATATCGATGGTTTAACACACACATTTGAGCCATAATTAGTTTTGATATTTGCACATATTTTCTTAAAAATATAGAATTTTTCTTTATTTTTTTACAAGCATTTACAATTGTTCTATCCCTGTATACTATGAACCACAATTGAACAAACTTTTTCTATTCAATATTAATTTTATATACTTTGTTGAAAATTTATATAAAATAATAATGAAAATAATAATAATAATAAAAATAATAATAATAATAAAAATAATAATAATAATAATAATAATAATAAAATTAAAATTAAAAAACATTAAAACACTACTTATAAGATAATAATAATAATAATAATAATAATAATAATAATAATAATACTAATAGAATAAAAATTAAAGAACATTAAAACACTACTTATAAAAAAAAAGTAGTATATTAAAATTAAAAATGTTTAAAAATACTATGACGTTGACCTACTTTTAAATGACCTTGAAATAATATTATGACTCATCCAATAACCTTGAAAATAATAATAATAATAAATACTAAAACATTACTTATAAAAATAAGTAGTAAATTTATATTTAAAAATGACTAAAAATATTATGACTTTGAGAAAATTATAATAATAATAAAATTAAAATTAAAAAACATTAAAACATTACTTATAAAAATAAGTAGTAAATTTAAATAAAAATGTTTAAAAATACTAAGACCTTGTGAAATTTTAAATGATCTTGACATAATTTAAAATGACCTTGAAATAATATTATGACTCATCCAATAAGATTGAAAATAATAATAATAATAATAATAATTATTATAATAATAATAAAAATAAATATAATTAAACAATATTAATAAGTAATCATATTAATTAATAATATTAATAATCATATTAATAATAATATTAATAATAATAAATATTAAAACATTACTTATAAAAATAAGTAGTAAATGTATATAAAAATGTTTAAAAATACTAAGACCTTGTGAAATTTTATATGACCTTGACATAATTTAAAATGACCTTGACCTACTTTTGAATGACCTTGAAAAATAATAATATTTTAAAAAATAATAATAAAAATAATTAAAGTTTTTATAAGTATTAATAAAATTTTTATAAGTAATAATAGAATAATAAAAAGTAATAATAATATTAATAATAATATTAATAATAATAATAATAAAATTATAATAAAATTATTAATAATAATAATAATAATTAAAATTTTTATAAGCATTAATAGAATAATAAAAAGTAATAATAATAAGATTAATAATATTATTAATAATAATAAAAATATTAATTATAATAAAATAAATTTACAAAATATATACTACTTATAAAAATAAGTAGTAAAAATAAAATTTAAAAATGTTTAAAAATAATATGACCTTGAGAAATTTTGAATGACCTTGACCTACTTTTGAATGACCTTGACCTACTTTTCAATGACCTTGAAAAATTATGATGAGTCATCCAATAACCTTGACAATAATAATAATAATAATAATAATAATAATAATAATAATAATAATAATAATAATAATAATAATAATAATAATAATAATAATAATAATAATAACAATATTAATAATAATATTAATAATAACAATATTAATTATAATAATAATAATAATAATAATAATAATAATATTTATAAAAATTATTAATAAAAATGAATAAAATTTACAAATTTATAAGTATAATAATAATAATATTATTAATAAAAATATTATAATAATAATAAAAATAATAAAATAATTATAAAAAACATTAATAAAAAAAAATAATAATAATCATAATAATAATAATAATATTAATAATAATAATAATCATAATAATAATCATCATAATAATTAATATAACAACAGTAATAATAATAATAATAATAATAATAATAATAATAATAATAATAATAATAATAATAATAATAATAATAATAATAATAATAATAATAATAATAATAATAACAATAACAATAATAATAATAATAATAATAATAATAATCATAATAATTATAATAACAACAGTAATAATAACAACAGTAATAATAATAATAATAATAATAATAATAATAATAATAATAATAATAAATAAAAATTATAATAATATTATAAAATTTGATGAGTCATAATGACCTTGAATGATTCATGGTCTTTGTTTAAATGACCTTGAAAAAATATGATGAGTCATCCTATGACCTTGAATGAGTCATTGTCTTTGTCTTAAAAATTTTTTGTACTTTTGGACTTAGAAAAATTTTCTCTCAGCGGGGGGGGGGTACTGTGCTGGATGTGACATGTGCTGGATGTGACACATCCCACTACTTACATAGCGAATAAATAGTTCTCCATTAATTTGTTAAATTTGTTAAATAATAATAATTATTATTATTATTGTTATTATTTCAAATATTATTTTTTCAATTATTATTATTAATAATAATATTATTATTATTTTAAATATTTTTATTATTATAATTTTTTCAAAAATTATTAATTTTATTATTATTTTTAAAAGCTTGCATCGGAACCTATAAAATGACTTCGTGAATATTTTTGAGCAAACAAATGTTTTATTGTTTGACTATGAAAATGAAGTTTTATTGATATTCACAAATGTTCACAAAATTTCAAATAAAAAATAAAATTATTAAAAGGATAAATTTTTGCTAGAAAATTTTATTTACAAATTAAAACAAAGAAATAATTGAAAACAATTTCTTAACAAGATTTTCAATTTTATCGGCTCTGTCGCCTTTTTCTAGACTTTTACAATCCAGTCTCATCGAATTTAATTCTGTCGTGCAGTTTTCTTTCAATTTTTCGGTTGTTCCAGCCACATCTTTGCATTCGAAATCTTGAATGTAACGCCTGAAAACTTGAATGATATTGCTAATAGACTTTCTAATATTTGAAGCGATTTCATTCCACAGGTTTCGATTGTACCTTCTACATTGGACCACACTGCCCCCCGTTGAATGGACGATCTTCAAGTTAATTATATCAAGATCTATGGCAATCAGTTTTCTTTCATTAGTTTGGTTTTTTACTGCTGCCAATTTCCTCAACATATTCTCTACCGATTCTAATAAATTTTCTAGAAAATGAGCAATATCTTCCAGTCGGTCATTGTAAATAAGCTTTTCAACATTTATATTTTGATTTTCAGACATCTTTACTTCAATTTCTTTTACCTTGCATTCCATTTCTATATTTTCTTTGTCTTTCTGATACGCCAAGAATTCTGCTTTGCTGACGTCAATTAACAAATTCGGAAAAAGCAAATTCATGTTTCTAGACATGAAAAGGTTGAAATAACGTAAAAGTTGTCCCATTATCCACCTGGAAAGGGCGGAATAATATTTGTACTCTTCATTCAGTTTATCCAGTCTTTTGTATACATTTTGCAAATACTCGACAAGTTCCCCTTTGCTGATTCTTGTCTTTTGATACTGCTTGATGGATTCTTTGGCCCCATCCAAAATATACTGATGTGCATCGTATAGATGCCGACAAATACCGAATTCTTTCTCAAATTCATAAACAAGAAAATGAAGAATTTCTTGTTCTCGAAACTCGTATTTAGTGGCAATGGTGGACATGTCATAAATGCCGCCAAAAATAAAAACTGTTGAATCAGTTTCGGATTGGGGATGTTTGGTAAAATCTGCAATCATCATATTGAATTCTGGTTCTGTCGTTTCTGGATTTAAAAATCGGAAATCCGGTAAGGAAATATTGTTTTTGGAAATAGTTGGAAATTGACATAAATGCAAATTTATTCTTGTGAGAAAATAATTTATATATGTAAAATCCAGCGTGTCTATGACGTTCTCAATTGGCCCGTTAATGACTGTGAGAGTCGTGATAGGCATTTTATCCAACGGGCAGAAACTATTACAAGTCAGCCAATGACTGATACAACTCCTGCATAATAAATGTCCACAATTACCGATTTTTACAGTTTCTTCATTGCTCATTGGTGAATAGCATAACAAACATTCTTGATCGATTTCCATTGCAAGTATTTTATAGTTGCTTTTAAAATTCAAACTTCAAAGACGTTATACTGCTAATAATAATTATTTATACTTTAATCTATTGGATTAAAATAACTTTAAATGAAAAGAAATTAATTCTTTATCAATTCATAATTTCTTTCAATATATAATATTTAATAACATTAAATAATTTTAAAAATATTTAAAAACCTTTTAAATTTATAATTAAAGTTTTAATTTAACAAATTAATGTAGTATCTTAAACAGACTGAAGTCGTTTTTGTTAGAATAATAATAATAATAATACAATATTCATTATTAATCTATTTATTTTCACTGTAAAATTTAAATTTTACTATTAATAAAATTAATTACAAATTTATTTAATAATAAAAGTTTTAAGTTAAATTGGAAATAATATTAATTTTAATTAGTTTTTTGGTAATTTTTTTAATATCTTTTAAATTAAATTTAAAATTAAATTTAATTATTTTAATTTAATTAATAATAAGTTTTTTAAAATTCTTTAATAGTAAATATCGATTTTATACTAAAACAAATAACAGATTAGTAAATTACAAAATTTTAAATGATTTTATTCTTTGATTGTTTACTCTAATATTTTTTGATGGCATTATAATAGGTTTTAAACCCATTTAATTAACTTATATATTCTAGAATATTTAGCAATTAATAATTTCATTGTCATTTTAAAAAATGTATGGATGAAATTATATTTCTAAAATTTTGGAGGTTTTCCATCCTAAAAGCTTCAAATCCAGTTCCAACATCACACAGTTTTGTGCTATAAACAAGGACAATTATATCGCATTATACAGTCTATTTTTGGTGTAGTATAAAGTTGTAGATATAAAATTGTTCATTTGATTCTGAACCATAATTCCGAACAATATAGATTTGATAAATGATAATTAAAATCAATTACTATAAATCAGCGGTTCCCAACCTGTGGGTCGCGACCGCAACGGGGTCGTGTAACAATTTGCCAGTGGTCGCCTGAGACCTTCTGAAAATAATTTGTTTACACTAGTCAGTGGTTTCTTACTATCATTTTTAATTAATCGATACTCTTTCTCTGACTACAGTCACCACGATTATGCGACGTACAATACTATGATTCATTAGGCAGATGGATTTAGCCTTTATAATTTAATAATTTTAGCCATTTCAATTCTTGCAATTTCAACTATTTAAGAAATTACTCACGTACTTAGTGTTGTATAAAATTTGTAACAAAAAATATAAATAAAATCATATATATATATATAGAAGTCAAAAACAAAATAGTTAGCTGCAAAAATGCAGTGACTGAGGAATAACTAAATTAATTTTTTGTTAGGTCGTCTAACTAGGCAAATGTTATCAAATGGTCACTGCACCAGAAAGGTTGTAAGTTTTTCGAAAGTTACGTAATCATCAATTTAAACAAATTTTTAAAAAAGTAGGTGAAGGATTGTAGCAAAAGAAAAGTAGGGGGTCTCGGGGAAATCATTATGCAATATGCCTTTATTATGTAATACTCCTTTGTTCTGGATTGCACACATTATACTGCTTGCACGTTTTTCAAAGGCGTTTTGACGAGAATTGAAGGGTCCGATCAGGTTTTGAGTGTAACCATGTATAGACAGAATTTAATTCCTCAACAATTCTTGACGAATGTCAAAATCCGCACCGTAAAAATCGATTTTAAATTTTTTTTAATAATACGTAATCACTTATTTATATAATAAAAAAATCAAAATTATGTTATCACTGATTTAAAAAATTAAAAAAATAAAATTATGCAATGTCTGATTTAGACAAAATGAATTTTTTTAAAAAAAAAAGAGATGTTAAGGTTAGTGTTTGGGTTAGGGATGTTCTTTATATTCATGTTGCATAAGTTATAGACACAAAATAATAAGTTAAGCAGAGAAATAAAAGATGGATTAATTTTTCGTATACAAGAGAGTTACAACTTTCTCAGATGTTATTCTTGTACAGTTCCCTAGAATTTAGGACTACAGATGATGACGCAGCTGAACTGTTTGAACTAGCACTCACATTAATAATGGAAGAAAGCCTGCAATCAGCAAATAGAGAAAAAAAATTAAATTAAACGGCATTAAAAACCACTAACAACCCATATCTGACTAAACTAGTTAAAAAATGAAATCGTTATCTTTTAAGACAAACAACACCGAAAAAAATATTTACCGCAGGGATAATATACACAAAAATTAGGACAGAACTAGGTAGTTAGTGGCGCACTGGCCCACTTATTTAACACTCCCGGGGGTTTAATCAAATTAAATTACATAATTATGTAATTAATCTTAATTACGTAATTAAGCAATCAAGATAATCGATTTTTGTGTGTGTATGTTTATTTTTTCGAATTTATTTTTCAAATTTTTGGCGCAATTTTTTTAAAAATTATTTTTTTTGAATTTTAAAGTTTTTAAAGTTAAAATTTTTCAAAGTAATTTAGAGTTGACAAAATAAATTAATATGAATTTTTCAGAATATTAATTATAATAATAAAAGTTATAATAATAAAAGTAATAATAATAATATTAATATTAATAATATTAATACTAATAATAATAATAATAATAATAATAATAATAATAATAATAATAATAACAATAACAATAATAATAATAATAATAATAGTAATAATAATAAACAAAAAATTCAAAATTACGTAATCAATGGTTTTAAAAAATTAAATTTTAACACGTTGACGGACAATTGCGGCTATAGCCGTCAAAGCGAAGTTCACAATGTGGCATGACTGCTATAGCCGTCCAAAACGAAACGGTCGTTTTTAGACACTACGGCTATAGCAGCACAAATGTGCACTTACTGGCGTATACGTAGAAGCATAGTGTCGTGTTTTGAAAACATCTTTTTAGGTTGAAGTTCATATTTCACCTGTTATACGAGTTGCAGATTCAGTATGCACGTGGTTGTGAAGGGAGTAGTGCGATCGTAGTGTCAATTTTCGAACTTCGCTTGTTCCTACTGTCCGTCAACGTGTTAAAATAAGGGGGTGTGGTCTTCAGAAAAATTTTGAAAATACAAGAGAGGACCCTTACCTTTTTCTAAAATCGAAGTCTCTGGATTGCATATTACTACCTACTTTTAAAATCCTGGCTGTTTCTGTAATATATGTTTTAGGTACAATATATAAGTGGCGTCCAATTATTCTGTCTTTTATTGAGAATACATATTTTATTTTAAAATCTCGAATGGAAATTTTTGTAAAAAATTTGTGTTTTAAAATCTCGAATAAAATCTTTGTAAAACTAATTTGTAAAGAAAATTCAATTAACAATAACGTTTTAGGGCCCCCTAGATTTCTGGGCCCTGTGCAGGTGGACCTGCGTAATTACTGCTCTAACTGTGCTAATCAATAAAATTTGTTGTTGTTTTAATAAAGCTTTTTAAGATCAATAGTAGTTGGTAGCTAAATTCCTTGGCAAAGTCAGCATTGCAGAAATATACCCCTTTTTTGTTTAAATTACCAAAATTAAATACTAGATTAAACACGATTAATACCCGAATTATTGTTGAGGGTCATAGAAATTGGACAGAGGAGTATTTCTCTTCGTGGTCCTACCCTTTGTGACCTCGAGAAGGATAACATTATCTGGCGAGGAAATGCCTGCTGATTTCTATCTTTAGAAAATTTTGTTAATAAAAATAAAAAAAATCTGAATTATTTGGTTTTATTTGATATTGATTAAGGTGAAATGGTTCCCATTGGGCTAGAAAGTGCAAAACGAAATATGTATTATTACAGAAATTTTCAAAATTTTCATGATTCATTTAAAAATGTCATTAGGAGAAATAGATATTTGCAAGTCTTCATAATCCTCTAAGTTGGTCTGGTGCGTAACACCGATTGGGGGGACTCAGAAATGGAGAGAGTGGACCGTGAAATCGTGAAGGTCGGAACACTTCTTGCCGCACATGTTGCACTGCCAAGGATTGTTGACGTTATGCAGCCCCATGTGAAGGCAGTAGGTCGTGGCATCTTCAAAAAGGATTTTGCAATGATTGCATTTGTGAAGTTTCGACAGGAATTGGATGTCATTATCTACGCACTCTTTCAACAAATTTGGGCTCCCTTCACCATTTGCCATTACGTCACTCTGTGACTTTTGGTGCTTGTCTTCTGAGTCGTTGTTTAAACTTGACACGGATTTTTCATCTAGGTTTGTGTTGTAAAGAGGAGCTGAACGGCATTTTCTTTCCAAAATTTCGTCTTCTGTATTGTTAGATATGGTAGAGTTGAATTTGGTCAATGACTGGATTTTACCAGTCGTAAAAAGATCTGATGCTCTAGATAACTCGAGTTGGAGTTTGTTAGGGTCGATTAAGGAGGTGGTTAATAGACTTTTGAAATAGAGAGACGAGTTGAGGTGATTGCTCCATATGGACTCTGGTAAGGGCATTACCGAGTTGGTTGATAAAATTGGCTGTTGTTGTTGTTGTTGGGGGTGAGTTGATTTTTGATGGCCAGGAACCTCTTTGTTTGGGTTTGTTTCTTGTTGAACATGAATAAACATGTGCATGGCCAGTGAATCTAAATTGATGAAGGTCTCGCCACATATTTTACAAATGAAGCATGGAGCTTGAATTCTTTCCCGGCTGATATCTGAGAACGTATTCGTTCCATTTGCTGACGACGAAACAATTTTATCCCGACAGTTATTGTCGTAATCTGTGGAAAATTGAGATCTGTTTACGTTAGTTGGCTCAAGCATTGGCAAAGTGGGACTTGGTTTGTTTTTAGAGGTTTTGTGAGTTTGACATCCGTCGAGCCTGACACTCTCCATCATGTGCATTGCTAGCGAGTCGCGATTTGCGAATTGTAATTTACAATTCGGACATGAAAAATGTTTAAAATTTGTAGAGGAACTCGGATAAAAACAGTCGATTTTTTTATTATTATCAACGCCATTGTTGGATGGATTGAATGGGATTCGAGATTGGTCACTTGACAGACTATATGGAACATAGCGACTTCGACCTCGACGTCGCCTTCGAAAACAATTGACGAAATCTGAAATTTCAGTGAAATTTTTAAGATTTGTCGAAGGTTCTTCGGCTTCATGCTTGATTCTGGTGACAAGGTTTACGGGATTGATCTAAATATATTACTTATTAAACCTTTATAATGTTTGTATATAGTTGGATAAATCAGTGAAAGTAAAAGGTAAATAAACACATGCAGGAAATAAGGATGCCAATACATAAGAAAGGGAGGCAGTATTATTTGGTGTCAAATAATAATTTTTTATTATTGAGAATCCTTTAGGAAGTCCGAGAAGATCATTTGTGATCTGGAGATCTTTGGGTAGACAAAAAAATGAAATACTATTTTAATTAATTTAATTTAACATTAATATCAAACATCAGTGATAAACATATTTACTTGTTCCACTATTTTACAAATATCGACAATAAAACTTATCAAACGCAAAGAATGATATCCTGCCCCCAAGAGTACGGTACACTGAGTCCTCCCTCCATTAACCAATGTGTTTTTTCGAGTGATGCATATGTGCTAGTGCTAAATTTCAATAGATTTTTCAATTGTATTTTGAAAAAACAAAATTTAAATGTTCAGTTTGATAGATGCGTGTCTGCCAATCATGTTTAACTTCATTTCATAATTAGATAAAATATATTTCCGTTTATAATATACATTTGTGCTAATGAATTTGAGTTTTTTTCAATCTACCAATAATTTATAATGTACTTTTTGATCCGATTATATAACTATAAAATACCAACCGGATTAAATATATTAAAATAAGTGAGTGATGTTGTTAAGCAATTTTTCCTGTAATCTATATTGCTAATATAACATCTGATTAATAAAGTAACTCGATTTGAGAAAAAAATACTCCGTAACTCAAAAGGTTTTTAGATGGAATTTGTCAGATAAATAAGATTCGGTCAGTAGAAGCTTAGACAATTTTCTGGATAAATGAAATCTTGATGTAACTTTATGAAAGATTTTCAAGTGAATCCCTAGCATTTCCGTTATTAGGGTTTGAAGTTTAGCTATGTAAATCAAACTTTGCACAGAAGGCCGGATAAGTAAAATAGAGGAGTCATATACTGGAATCAAATACGAAGCATATACTGGTGTAAAATATAGATATTTTATAGGAATTTATTAATACAATTGGTTAAAGGAAGTCTTCCTTTTTAATTTCCCTGGTTCGACGTTGTGGGAGTTGGCAACCTTACCTAGGCATGAAACCAATACAATAAATAGTTATCTGTGTGTTCCTTGCATTATTTAATTTGTCTAGCTCCTGAGGTCTTTTTGGAAAAGCAACACTAATACAAATTAAACATTATTTACAAATATTTTTTGCGACTTCACGTTTTCAAGGTTTCTTTACCTCGTTCATACTTGCTAGTATGAACATGTCAATTTACAATATTTGCATTTATTCATTAAAAGAATTTTAAAAAAAATATAATTAATTATAGTAATTGATTTTAATTATCATTATGAATTTGATTTGTTAGGAATTATGCATCAAAATAAAAAGAACAATTTTTTGTTTAATTTAACACTTGACCAAAAATAAACTGTAAAGGTGTGGAAATTTTCTCCTTTGCCTATTTTTATGTTAAATATTACACGAAACTTTAGTAACTACCTTTTAAAATCCATTAAGAAAGCAGCAGAAAATTTCCATATTAAATATAATATAAAATATTTATCAAAAGTATTTTTAGACAAAATGAAGAAAGAGTAAATAAGATTTAAGTTGCGGAAAAACGCGAGTTTAAAGTAAATTTGTTTAAAAATAGTTTATTAAAATATACTACTGTCAATAGTGAGTAGAGAAATTAAAATAATAATATTAAACTTTAATAGATGTTACATTATTGAAACAATCCAATTAACAACACGAGTAACTAAAATAAATAAATATTTAATTATGATTTGTATGAAACTATTTTTGAAAATTGTGTTTATTTTTAATTAATGTTTAATTATTTGTTTGCTTCATAATCCATGATTGGCTGAATGAATTGAATTGTCAACTCATTTTGGATTTACCGCCATTTTCTTTCTAACTTAAAAGGAGGGGGGGGGGCGTCGCTTGTTTACAAATTGCTTTTTTCGTGACTTATTTTATCTGCAAAACCTTGATACTTATTTATATTTTTTATAGTGCCCGCCCGAAAAAATATGAGACAAAATTTGTTTCAGTATTGCATAACGTATTCAATTGCATAATGAAATTCAAAAAATCATAAAAAACTCATAAAAGAATTTATATATTATTTGCATTTCGTGATTTCCACTCATCATTTTTTACTTTCACGAATAATATCAACTTTAAAAAATTAAAAATAATTTTTATGTTTTTATTCATTGTTTAAACACAGGAAATAAAATCCTCTGAATGCTTAAAATTGGGATACAGGATTAACAAAACCTAATATCATTGACAAAAAAATAAAATTAGGGGCCTTACGTACCAAATGATTTTGGGACCCTTAGAAATTCTAATGCGTCAACCGTGACAGAAAGCACTTTGCAGCATGATGTTTACAAGTTAAATGATACTTTGTAGAAAATTGAATAATTATTACAAATTATTACTAAGTGTAATAATTTGTAATAATTATTCAATTTTCTACAAAGTATCATTTAAATATCAGTAATTATAAAATTTCATTTATTTTCATTACGATTACAGATCAAATTTGTGTTGCGTCGGAAAAACTGATCAATAGCCATTATGGATGTTAAAAGAAAATAAAAAAAACCAATCAAAGATGAAAGATATACTTTTTTATGTGAATGCTATACTGAAAAACATTTGGTTTTCATTTAATTAAGTTATATTATTTAAACATGTGATTTCTGAAAAATTTTCAAAATGTTTTCATTTGTTTGGGAGCCCCTGGGCCTAAACAGGCTTGTCGCTGATTAAAATCAAAAAAATTAAGTTAATTAAATTTATTACTCACATAGAGACCAAACATTTGACATATTTAAACAAATTACAATTTTAATCAAATTTATAAAATGTTTTAAATGGCAAATATTTCAGATTAAGCTTTCATTTTGAGAATAATTAATGAATTGTTTGAATTTTTTTTAATTATACATAAATGTTTGGACATCATCCGCGATTTATTAGTATGCAGTCCAGGAATCAGGGAACAAGATGTCCCGTTCTAAACTATTCTCTAAAACTAGTTCTCTTATTTCTTTTTTCGTTAATTTCCTTGTCATAAGATTCAAGGGATTATAATTGAATCACATGAGATACATGCTTATTTTATTATTATTATTATTATTATTATTATTATTATTATTATTATTATTATTATTATTATTATTATTATTATTACTATTATTATTATTATTATTATTATTATTATTATTATTATTATTATTATTATTATTATTATTATTATTATTATTATTATCATTATTGATTTATTGATGGATTGATCGCGAGGTATCACTAATATAAAGTGAGCACCTCAATTGATGTTTTGCGCATTTGAAGAATACAATATAAAGTAAAAAAATTCGAAGCACTTCTGTGGCATGGATAAGTGACATTCGAGATTCCGTCATTCCAAAAGCAGCCAACGAACAGGAAATCGATGGAAAAGGCATGAATAATTGAACGTACGAATGGGAGATATCCTAGGAAATGTACGAGACTCAAGCAGCAGAACCGAGCAGCGATGGCACGCAACCAAATCAGTCAGCCATTGCTGCATTCAGGCGACAAATTTATTAACGGAATGAATTGACGGGAAATAATTCTAACAATAAATGTGATAAAATGAAAATCATTTAATTCAAATTGGAAATAACGGAATATGAAATGAGCTCATTCAACAATGAAACGAATTATTCAGTGATCAATTCGATATATTCAGTATTCACTGTAATTGAATGAGTTTGTTGCTGATTAACTAGTCAGTAGTCAAATAAAATATTTTTTATTTATTATTAATAATCTCTAAACTAAATCAAGTTGGTTGAAATATTTAAATGAAAATTTATATTTAATGCGCTTCATACTTAGGAAATAATTTTCAATGGGATATATAAAATATCAAAATTATTAAATTTTGTTTTATCACGCTCGTGACTTTTTATGATCGATTTTTCTCTATTGGACGGCCATAAAATTTATCAAATTATGGCAAATGTTCAGCACTGTTCATCAAACTAGGGCCACAATTTTGTGAAGGTTCCGATTGAAGTTTAGTAAAACAATTGAACAGGTGAGACAATCAAATTCTGAAGTGTTTGCATTGTTTTAAGAAGACTATAAAACAGCACTATATATATTTTTATGTAAATCTTTCTCTAAAGGATTCCACAAAGAATCCCAATGATGATTGTGCGCTTGTACCAGTGCGCAGAAATCTGGAAATAGTATTGATCGATTCGTAAATCCTGCTAGCCTATCACATCCAATGTTGGATTTTCCATTAAGCTAAAAATTGAACAGAGAAAGGTTGATAGGTTTCAAAGGTAACCAACATGGCTGTCTTCATGCTTAGCCTATTTGCTTTTGTAATCATTTGAAAACGATAAGGACATTTTGACTACTTACTAACGACGATTAATCTCACGCCATAATTATGTATTTCTTAATATTGAGGTAGTTTTAGATTTGTTTCACTTGAATGATTTCCAGACATTTATACGAACGACCTTTCATCACATTAAAACAAATTAAAATGAAAATCTAACAACTATGACCTAGTTAAAATGATACAACTTCATAATTTGTCCTTTCATTTTTGGCGTTTTTGGATAGTTTGATTTTTTAAATTTTATATTATATTTTGTTTAAGTTATATTGCAGCCGTCATTAAGGTAAATAATTTTATATAAACTTTCCCATATAAAAAGATATTGGTGAAGGGCTTTAAAAATATAAATCCGACATTCTATGCATGTTGAATTTCAATCTGAAGCTTTGTGAAATTAACTTTCGTAATTGATGGCGCACTAAGATGAGGAGATAGGGGGTAATAATTCGGAAATAAATTGTCAAACCTCTGTACCCCTAATGACATTTTTTTCTTTTTTGTTACTATCTCATAATATAAAATGAGAAGTAAAATTCATTGCTATAACTTTGCATTAAGCTATCTATGTGACAACTTATCCGGACCCCCTCAAACCCAATTGCAAGAGGGATTCCAAAAACATAATTTGTGAATAAAATTTCCTTTTTGTTGTAACTTTTTTTATCATGTTATTAATGTAATTAAATTAAAATTTCAATGCTAATTTGTGGTGAGAAAAATATTGTACGTGTTGAGGATGGAGGAAACGATAATAACGAGTACTCGATGAGGAACCCATTGCGAATGTTTGGTATTTACTCAATAAATACACTGTTGGAAACCCATTATGTTTCAATAACAATGGGACAGTGAGGAATCGAGCAACATGAATCTCAATACCAGATTGGGACAATCACACAAATCTGCAACTAACTGTAGTGATTGGGAAAACATTCAATTGTATTTCATTGCCGGGATTCTAGGTGAAAAGTGAAAGAGGGAGAGGGGTACGTAGGTTGCGGTTGGGGGAGGGGCCGGGCGGACGGATAAATAAACCATTAGCCAATATAGATTAGAGTGCGACAGCAGCAGCAATTACCAAATGTTTATCAAATGGAAACATAATTAGTTTTTATTGATAAAAGTAAATTGATTAAAAATTAATGATTTTAATATATCTTATTACATTAGGCTTAAATAAATATTTCAGATGGATAGATGTACACAATATATATATATATATATATATATCTATAAATATTTATAATGTTTTCAATTGACGTCTTCACTCCGCGTGACTGTGTGCCTGTCGGGTTGTGGGTGCTTGTGTTTGTAGCTGTGTTCCTGCATCCATGTGCGAGTGTGTGTATTTGAGGCTGTGTGCCTGCATCCATGTGCGTGTGTGTGTTTATTGTTGTTTCCCTTTTACATTTTTTTTTATTTTTCTTCAGTCTTTTCCCATATATTTTCTAACGAATTTAAATTATTTTTATTTTCATGGAATTTTTTTGTTTATACATTTGGATTATTATTTTATATTTATGTTATAATTCAATATTACTTGCATATTCTCTATGAACTTTTTTTATTTTATACTATTATTTTCATTTTTATTATATATTTTCTATGGCATTTTTTATTTATATTTTTTTAATTTTAATTCAGTTTTTTTGTATTGTTTCCATGGATTTTTTTTATTTGTATTTTTATTCATTTTTGAAACTGAATATTTTTAGTGTAGTTTTTTAATGATACACTAATTTTGATGTTTAATAAAAATATTTTATACACATAAATTATGGTCGTAATATTTTTAGAAACATTTGAAACTTATCTATAGCAAACCAAGGAATAGAAATTGTATATTTAAGTTTGATGTGGTTTAATTTAATTTTTGTAGATTTTGTCAGAGTTCACTTTAAAATGATATGCTTTGCTGCAGAGAGTGGAGCAATTTGTTAACCGCTATACTGTTTTGATCACATATCCATTTTGTATGAGGAACTTGAATGCCTGATCCAAGGACTGTCCAAAGGATCGGCAGATATCTGGCTTTTATAAGAAGCTATTCTTCATTTTCAATTTTTAAAAAGTTGGGATACAGTCTTCTTTTAGAATGTCCAGAGTAGGATATCTTGAAAGCAACTCTACTGACCTATCTGTTTTAATTTTAGAATTTATCATACACAGTATTAAAAAAAACTCTGACTGGACTTCAACATAGAAATTATACGATAATAACTGAATAATTTCAATAGAAAATCCCTTTTTTTAAAAAATGAAATTAAAAATTAAAGATAAAAGTTCCTTGAGGATATTTGAAGAAATATGGCAGATGGAAATAGAAGATGGCACGAGCGAAATCGTTTTGAAATGAGAATAAATAGAACAGGAGCACATCTCAATAAAGAAAAAGGATAACTGCAAATTGTATTCTCATTTCATATCCTGAGAGCCATCCATGCAAATTTTTGTATGAATAATTCATGTTTTGTTATCCTATTTTTAGGCGTTATACACGGTTCCGTTAAAAATAAAAAGTTGATGAGTAAAAAGCACCAAAAGTCATCAGTGAAGTTTTCCGTAGAGTTGTCCTTAGTCAATGATGACTCTCTCTCTCTCGCATTTGTAAAAATATACGACAATATATATTTGCATGTCTCGGGAAATGTTTTCTTGACTTTTTTGTAGATTCTGCAATCTCCAGGATTTATCTGCTTAGTTTTGAGTCAGAATAAAAATTTTCATTGGTTTCTTGTTATTATTTATTGAATGCTAGATGAATATTATAAAAATACAAGAGGGCCCGATTGTAAAAGTTAAGGAAACGCAAAAAAATGTAAGGATATTGTTCGGATTCACAGGCTGTAAATTGATATCAAGATTTACGAAGACTCCAAGCTCTTTTGATACAATAAATATTTGTCCATAAAATTTATAAAATAAATTATTAGTAATAGAAAAAAGATAATGAAACTACGATTTCTAAAAACAAACAATTATAAATAGTATTTTCTAAAAACAAAAACAAGAAAGAATTAAATGTATAGCAATTAATGGATAGTTAAAAAAATAATACTAGTAATTTAATTTAACTATAACTGTCCTATAACTAATTTAGTATGAGCAAAAAAAAATTTTAATTATAAAAAATTATTTAAAAATAAAAATATATCTAAATAAAAAAGCGTATAATTAATATAAGATTTTTTATAGATTTTTATAAATTTTTTTTACATCGATTAACTATTATTATTATTATTATTATTATTATTATTATTATTATTATTATTATTATTATTATTATTATTATTATTATTATTATTATTATTATTATTATTATTATTATTATTATTATTATTATTATTATTATTATTATTATTATTATTATTATTATTATTATTATTATTATTATTATTATTATTATTATTATTATGACTTTTTTATTTTTCACCTCTGATTTCTTTATAAGTGACATAATATTTTCTAAAAAATTTGACTATGAATCAGATTTATTTAAGGTATTCACAAATTTTCGGCACAGCATAAATTGGTAGCAGCATAAATTAAGATATCAGATAAGTTAAAAATAAAATAAGCCCTTGCTACAGTAATAATTATTTTGAAAAAATTTTCGATTATTAAATAATCCTCTTCAGTTTCTTGGAGAATCTAGATATTTTCTTCCATACAATGACACAGGAAGTTTATTTGACAGTTTAGATTCTACACTGTAAAGAATTATTTAATAATCGAAACTTTTTTCAATATAATTAGTACTTTGCTGCAAGGGCTTATTTTATTAATCACTTATCTGATACATTATTATTATTATTATTATTATTATTATTATTATTATTATTATTATTATTATTATTATTATTATTATTATTATTATTATTATTTAACTATTCGATATTTTAAATAAAAAAATTTACGATAACATGAAATTTTTATTACTAGTTATTGAAAAATCAAATTTTCTTTTTCGAATGAGGTACAGTAACTACTCGCTTATCTGCCAGAAATGGGGCTGTGAAAAAAGGTACCAGGATTCTAGAAAATGGCGGCTTTTTAGAGTAAAAATAATAAAATTTATTAAAAAATTCAATAAAATTTCTATATTAATGGAGGTTATATAGTATAAAAATGTTAGTTATTAGAGTTTGGCTGATAAGAGAGTAGTTAATTTATAAGCTAAAAATATTATCAAGTATTTCTATTAAAATTGTAATACTATATTAAATACTAAAAAAATAATTTTATTAAATTTAACTTATTGAAATTAAATTAAGAAATTAAAAATTAAGAAATGAAAGAAAAGTATTCTAACAATAGATTTTTTTCTAAAAAATGTACGAAATGGTTTTTCATGGGATAAGTTCCCCATTTTTTCGTACTGTGTGGACGCCCATTTTTATAACGGTAGCTAAATTTTGAAAATTATGATTTTAAATTTTATTTGCAATTAGATTTATTATTATTATATTTTTTTTTAATTATTATTATTACTATTATTATTATTATTATTATTATTATTATTATTATTATTTTTCTAAGTCAGAATGCAACAATCTTTGAAAGGGTACTTATCCCAGCAATCCTTTATTTCGCCTTGAAATCCACTTATTGCCAGAAAGATTGGGAAATGTTAAATCAAATATTTTAATAAAAATAAACTTTTTCCTATTTCTAAAAAAGAAGTTTTCAAACTATGGATCAAATAAAATTATAACTGCATTGAACAAGATCAAGATTATAAAAAAATTACCCCTCACGGAATAAATCATCTAGAACGCATTATTAAGCTATATTAACTAATTCAATTTTACAATAAGTTTTAATTTTGATCGATAACATGACATTTTTATTACTAGTTATATGAAAATCTACATTTATAAATCGAATTATACACTGGGCTAAATATTAAAAAAAATATAGTTTAATTGTATATAATTAATTTTAATTTTTAGTTAACTAAATTTTGGAAATCATTTCAAAAGATGCTTTACTTTAATTTTTTGGTCACCTTTGATTTGTTTTCTATTTTAATATTTCATTTATTTTCAATATGATAAAAGATCAAAAATTAATTTTCTAGGTATCACAAATTTTCTGTTTGTATTTAACAAGTGTTATATTTAATGTTGTTTTTATTATTATTTTTTTTTATCATTATCATTATTAATAATAATTTATTATTATTCTAGGTCACAAGACAACCGTCTTAGGACAGGAACTTATCCATTTATAATATAAAATAATAACTGGATTGATCAATTTAAAGACTATAAAAAGGATCCTCTTCCACGGATAAAATATCGTTGAATACATTATTAAGCTACTAACCAATAATAAATATTAAATCTTGCAAAAAAATATTGTAAAAAATAATTTAAAGTTTATTTATCTTTGAAAATTTATCTTTCAACCAGAATTTTCGTTCAGCAAAAACAACAATAAAATAATAATTCTCCACTTGATATTCTCTTAACTAATTTTTAAAAAAAAACATACCGCCTTGTAAATTATTTCACCAAGTGAATTTATTGTTTTAAAATAATATTTAAAACAAAAACTAGTTTTGTAAAAAACAATGAAACACATAAATTTATTAAACAGTTAGTTGTTTACATTTATTTTTAATTAATAAATAATTAATCAATTAAAAATTGAAATTTATTTAACGGGGAAATTCAACTGAAAAATTAAATTCAATAAAATCCTAAATGTGTTAATAAAATATTTAAATTAAAATTCAAAAAATATATCTTTGATTAAAAAAAACTAAAAATAAAAGTTAATTGGTAAAATCTTTAATTAATAAAATTAAAATATAAATAATAATTATTCTAACCTCTCCTATCTGCGTTGAATCTTGATTTTCATCAGAATTAATATCCATAAATTTAATTAATATTTGTTGATTAATCGTTTTGTTTTGTTTCGTTTAATCCGTTGTTCGCCGAATATCCAGAAAACAGTTTTGAAAAAAATTAACGAATTATCGACCAAGCATATATCTAATGTAAGCAGTTACTCTAATTATACTCAATGCATCGAGTTGTAAATAAGTTCGCACACACACACAATTTTTACTCGATAAAATGTGTGTATCATCCAACAGCCAATCGTAATCGTCCTATTATT
The DNA here is from genome assembly GCA_022537955.1 of Schmidtea mediterranea. NCBI lineage: Eukaryota > Metazoa > Platyhelminthes > Tricladida > Dugesiidae > Schmidtea > Schmidtea mediterranea. Next base: position 28,195,234 of record CM039681.1, read on the forward strand.
TCTTTCTTCATCTAAAATGTATGCGTCAACATGAAACTGACATCGGCTATGTCTGCTTGCTTTCTCATTCATAAGCATTAAGTGCACCATCAATAATGCATACCTTTCAAACTATCCTTCAAACACGAATGAATAAATTATTCACGAATTCCAAACACTGGCTGGTGTAGGGGCCCTACTCAAAGACAGCACACACCCCACCACCCAACTACTTGCTGATAAATAATTCATAATAGCAAATGGAATAATAGATTACATTAATAGAGAGACGTGCTTTAATAATTAATGGGCCTTCTTGTCTGAGTAAGTTTCGCATGTAGAATATCAGGAGAAACGGACGATACAGCCTGCCACAGTCTCCCTTAAAAAAATACAAACACACGCACACACACCGGCGTACATACAGAGAAAGAGACGTAAACACAAATATAGGGGAAATATCGTGACAAATTCTCCTGCTGCAAGTGACTAGTAAAATCACATGAACACTACTAGCGTCCAACAGGGAGCTAAGGGAATGCTCTTTTATCAACTACTGCCATTTCATAATGATAGCCTTATTCTTGTTTCAAAGCTACAAGTCTCTGCCATTGGACAATTCTAGCTTTTATAAACACACTTTTAAATAACAAAAAAAAAACCCGAAGAAAAACAAAATCATCCACTCAATTATTTATTTTAAAAAAACTTTCACTGACAATTTTCATAAATTTATATATTATCATAATAATTCTTGGTTTATTAATAATCGATGTGGTGGAATTAATATTTTATCGGGTTGATGATAAGTCATATAAATAAATAATTATTGCCATCACCCCCGTCACTGCCACCGCCCGGTAATTACAAGTGGAAATTTCGTGATTTTAGAAATCGATTTCCATTCCACTGATGTCTGCCATGATTCCATCGGGCTTGTTTAGGCATTGGCATTATCGATTGATTTTTTAGAACTCGGCGGACTTTTAAAGAAACTCAAATGGTAGCGTTCATATTCAAATTGGGGGCAGGTGGAGGTAGATATCCCAAATTGTTATTTTCTTTGAAATTAAACGAAATTTCCCATAGCATAATTGAAAATAAAAAAAAATAAATATTATTTCTTTTTTAAAAAAAAACTTCAGAAATTCTCACTCTTGTTTTCATTTATTCGATTGAATTACGGTTTGTAAGTAGTATGGAATTTGAAAAACAAAATAAATTTGGATTATTTAAAACAAAAACGGATATCGCAGTTTGTTGGGTTTAGAAATACTGTAAATTTGGCTCTTTGTTTTCAATAATCAAATAACAAGACTTTATGTCAGAAACACAATTGTACAGAATAGAATACCTTAGAAAAAATTAATTCACTTTACTTCTTAACAATTGTCTCTCTTCTTCTTTTTGTGGCTAGAAATGGCAATCTATGGAAAATCCACTCGCCCTTATAAAGGATGAATCCACCACACCTTAAGATATTTGGTGAATAACCATTATTGAGGATGTCTGTAAGTATTTAACCCTTTATCGCACCATTAGAAAACCAGTAATCGGTCGACAATTATTATTTAGTTTATTTATATACAAAAGAAAATTAACAAACCTTGTAAAAAATGCATTCCTTAACTTCGTATTTTTCTACAGTTTATCTCGGTCTAAAGAAAATAAGAGCTGTCTAGTGGATATATTCGGTTGTAATTATAAATGAAATTAAAGTTCAATCTTGCACGTATTTACTCGAACGAGTGTGAAACATTCACCAACTAACGCTGTTCAGTGTGTAACAGGGTTAAATAGCTATTATATTAATTTAATATTTGTTGGGTGTAAAAACCAGTAAGTCATTTAACACAGAGCTTTCTCATTGACTGAAAATAATGCTTATTATCTGAATTATTTTTAATTTGGCTTGTAGTGAGTGGATTGCCAGTTTTAAATATATTCGAATAATATTTAGATGTCTGAAATAAATTAAAAGTATTTCAAAACCACGAATTGAAATTGGATGCGTCTCATTTGAATAATTGTTTGACGGAGAAGCATCACTATGTAATTCACTAAATTTAAATGGATTACAACTTTTCAATAATACACGGATCCTTGATTTGATCTGACAATTCCAGACTGCTAATGTCTCACATTGGTAAAGTCTCTAAAATTACTAGCCTTACAAACAAATCATGAGACAACTAACCGAGGAATCCAATCTGCTTATTAACTTTAAGGGAAAATGTATGTTTTGACAAAGTCAATCTTGATATTGTAGGGCTATTCTTCCTTCATCGGAAACACATATATACTTACTACGCATTATCAAAAAGCGAATAAACAACATGTTTTCAATGTCAAACCATAAACGAAATATGTAAAAGTCAGTTAATTAAAGACAAAATTGCTGAAAATAGTGACGGAAAATCCAGAAGTAGAATGGCTAAGTAGCTCAAACAAAACCAATGTAATTATAGAAATCTTAAATCAAAATGAGAAAAACAGATTTAAATTAAAAGACGTAGTGATTTTGACAGCGGATAATAAACTCTGCATACCAAAGGACCAAAGAACAGCATTTATACGATTATATCATAAAAAGCTAATTTATGTTGGAACAGCGAAAGTGTAAAAAAACGTATAAAATAATTTTCCACTTGGATATGCTAAAAGAAAGGCCAAGATAAATGAAGATAGTAATAAAATGCTTATGGCATTATATAAGGAAGATAAAAAAATGATGAATAAGTAGTCATATAAATGTTAAAAAATATAGAAAAGAACATGGACAAGTCCACTAAAAAAGATTAAACGAAAGTCATTAAAATTTTAAAGTAATAACAGAATTTTAAATGAATATTTTACATTAAAACTTTATATTATAAGTCTAAAATTGATTTTGTTTTAATATGTTAAATGTACCTAATTAACCTTAAATCAAATTTTATATCTTGAATTAAATATTTATTTTATCATGAATTATAAAGAAATTGGATTTCTACACGAACAATTTATTCGTCAAGCTAAAGCGAATCCATCGAAAATTGCAGTTGTAGATGAAAATCAAGGCTCACTGACATATAAAAAACTCGATAGTTTAACAAACAAATTATCTGTCGTTCTGAAATTAAATGGAGTCTGCGAAAATTCTATTGTGATTATTTATATGGACAAATCCATTCAATATGTTGTCTCTTACATTTCGATATTGAAAGCCGGTGCAGCATATCTGCCATTGGATATTTCCTATCCTGATCCGCTGATTAAAGATATTTTAAAAGAAACTGAACCCGTTTGTATCATTACCAAGTCTGATTATGCAAAAAATCTCGAATTACTTACAACCGCAACAAAATTGATCTGCTTAGAAGACAACATTTACAATATTGAGATAGAGAGGATGTCGAATCAGATTTCTGTTGAAATGGGGGTCAATCTCTCATTGGATTCTCTCGCTTTTGTTGTATATTCTTCTGGTACAACTGGCAAACCGAAAGGTAGTTAAGATTTCTGGTTATTACAGCTAATATCCGTGAATTTTTGATAGGCATTATGGTCCCACTCAGGGCGCCAATGTTATCCTATCTGTCAAGATATCAACTCTATCCCTACGACAAAGATGAGAGAGAAGCTGCCAATGTATTTTTTGTCTGGGAATTGCTGAGACCCCTCTTGAAAGGTTTGCAATAGTGATAATTAATAAATCAATTACAAATTTAAATTTGAAATATCAATATTTTTGAGTGGCAAATGAAGAGGTAAATAGGAATATATCAGACTGTGGCTAGGATACCAACTTTAATTTGAAATCAGAGATTATTGAAAGTAGTGGAAATCGGGGGTATGGCTCAGGAAAGTGGAAATCGTTGCTATGGTAACTATGGGTAAAAGCAGCTAAAAGCTGAAATTTGACATTATGGTAGAAAGTAAAAGTGAATACACGATTTTTAATCTGGCACGAAAATTGTCTATAAATCGATTAAAACAAATTCCATGACATGCATATTTAGAATAATATTAAAATAGTAAACATATGAAACTATTGTAAAATATTACATAATCGATTCTTGCTACTTCTGTACAAATTACTTTCCTTTGATCTATAATAAATACTTCTTCGACATCGATTTTCTTTTCTTTTCATGATCTGTCCATGCACATTTACAAAACCAATTGATGAACTGAAATGATTTTGAGGAAACAAACCATTGCATCAATGCTATATTTGAATCTAATAAATGACCATCCATATATTCCTTACACACTGAGGAAAGGGGTAATGCGTACCGATGTACGCATTATGACAGTTCATAAATTTTCGCTTTCGCATAGTATTTTCTGCTTTAATGAGCAAAAATAATATTTAAAATTAAACTGGCAAAATGCTAAACTTGTGGATGAAAAAGGAATTTCAGTTACAGCTGGGAGGAGGATTATTTCTTCATAATGCATAGCTCCAAATTAAAATGTTTAATTTGAGAGAAACAATTGCTGCTTTTAAAGAATTAAAAATGTTAAAAGACATGAAACGAAGCATAGTGATTATTTGAAATTTGATGTAGAAGTGAGAAAATATAAGCTTATCAGTTTTAAATCTCAATTAAAAGCTCGACAAAGTATGTTCAGTTCATCGTTACAACAATCATCCAATAACGTCAAAGCAAGTTATTCTATATTGTTAATTGCTAAAAAATGAAACCATTTTCGGATGGGGAAGTAATAAAAGACTGTATTCGAGCCATTGTTAAAGATGTGTTGCCCGATAAAAGTACATTCTTTTCAAGCATAAGTGTGTCCCGTCAAACAATGTCCTCGCAATAATGACATTTCAGAAGAAATAGTTGTGAATTTGAGTAGGTAGTTAGTGGCACTCTGCTACCACACACCATTGCATAATAATATAGGGGAGGGGGGGTTTCTCGTGATTATTTTCTGTGTGTATTGATTACTTAATGATGTAATTTTTTGTGTGCAATTTAATTAATTTTTTTTGTGTGTATTTTTTTCAAAAATTTTTTCGAGTTTTTGGCGCGATTTTTTTTTAAATTCAAATTTTTCGAACATTTTTTTTAATTCAAATTTTGGCGAATTTTTGAAATAAATTGAAATATCTATTTTGAATAAATTTTTTTTCAATCACACTATAGTCAGGGGGTATTTTTGAAAAAGCATAAAATAAATTGGCTCAAATCGCCTAAGATGAACACACTATAGTCAGGGATATTTTTAACTCGTAATAAAAAACAATGCAATATTTGGTCTCAATACTTTATATAAGTAAATATAGGCATAAAATAAAAATGGCTTGAATCGCCTATTGATAAAAAATTGACAGGGGTATTTTATAAGCTTTTTAAAAAAAACACTTGAAATATTTGTTCACACAATTTTCATAGGTAAATTTAGGCTCTAGATAAAAATAATTTAAAATACCTAAAGTAAATTAAGATAAATTAAAGTACATTAAGATACATTAGAGTATATTAAAGTAAATTAAGGTAAATTAAAGGGTCTCAAGTAAATTAAAGTACATAAGAGAATATTAAAGTAAACTTAGATAAATTAAAGTAAATTAAAGTACATTAGAATACATTTAAGTATATTAGAGTAAATTAAGGTTCTTCTAGTAAATTAAGATACATTAGAGTACATTAAGGTAAATTCAGTGTAAATTAAAGGGTCGAAAGTCAATTTAAGTACATTAGGGTACATTTAAGTAAATTATAGTACATCAGAGTAATTTAAAGTACGTTAGAATAAATTTAAGTAAATTAAGGTTCTTAAAGTAATTTAAGATGTCTAGAGTAAAGTATGGTAAGTTAGGTAAGAATTTTTTAAAATTAAATAGAGATTCAACCTTTAAGTTACATAAGGGTAATTTTTAAAGCTGAAAATTTTAAAAGCAGTTACAGTAAGCAAATTACATAAGGTAAGAATTTTTTAAAGTTAAAGAGTCGACAATATTGCATGATAAAATTTATTAAATAAAATTTTTAGTATAGTTTTATTGATCAATTTTTATACATATTTTTAAATGATAAAATTTTTAACATAATTTTACAATGGAATTTTTTATACATGATTTTTAAAGATGAAATTTTTAGGATAATTTTACAATGAAATTTTTTATACATAATTTTAAATAATAAAATTTTTAACATAATTTTACAATGAAATTTTTTATACATGATTTTTAAATAGAATTTTTAGTATAATTATATCGATGAATTTTTTATATATAATTTTTAAAGATGAAATTTTTAGGATAATTTTACAATGAAATTTTTTAGTATAATTTTTACAATGAATTTTTTATACGTATTGATAACGATCAAATTTTCGAAGAAATTTTTCAAAAACTTTTTTCAAAGAATTTTATTAAATGAAATTTTTGAGTTTCAGTGTTACACAGTAATGCCTAAGGTAGATAGTAGTCATTCACAAGAGCAACCCATCTCCTCCACTCTGCAGCCACCCATCCTTCATAAAAAAAATAATAAAATAATAAATAATAATAATTATAACAATAATAATAATAATAATAATAATAATAACAATAATAATAATAATAATAATAATAATAATAATAATAATACTTTCAGAAAACATAAAAAGTTAACTTACTTGGTATCAACTGCTGAACACTGATAACCCATACACAGTGAATAATTCATTAATAACTGAACAGCTAGGTACTGTGTACAAATAACTGAGTACTGTACAACTCTCTATATACATACTAGGCATTGAATAATTTACTTATTCGTTAAAATGACATATTTAAATAATATTTACTCTTTGAACACCGATATTCAACCAACTTAACCCACTTAAAAAATAAAATTTTCTCTCAATCATTTCCCTTTAAAATACATGGTTATTCACACACTCACAATGTGTTATCAATAACTAGTTACTGAACCAATAAATATTAATGATCGGTTACTGACCATTAAGTTTAGAAATAAAACACATTAAAGGTTGAACAAAATGAATACAAGTTGAAATTTTATTAATTATTCACTGTGTATCAGTATTCAGAAGTTGATACCAAGTAAATATAACAATGGATTTGGTTTCAATGAATTTGATTAATTATCGCTTGATATCAACAAGGTAACTAAGCAACCAAAAAATTTACCAATTTCGAGACATCAATGATGTGAAAGAGAGGGAAGAAGTTAATAAAATTTCAACTTGTATTCATTTTGTTCAACCTTTAATGTGTTTTATTTCTAAACTTAATGGTCAGTAACCGATCATTAATATTTATTGGTTCAGTAACTAGTTATTGATAACATATTGTGAGTGTGTGAATAACCATGTATTTTAAAGGGAAATGATTGAGAGAAAATTTTATTTTTTAAGTGGGTTAAGTTGGTTGAATATCGGTGTTCAAAGAGTAAATATTATTTAAATATGTCATTTTAACGAATAATTAAATTATTCAATGCCTAGTATGTATATGGAGAGTTGTACAGTACTCAGTTATTTGTACACAGTACCTAGCTGTTCAGTTATTAATGAATTATTCACTGTGTATGGGTTATCAGTGTTCAGCAGTTGATACCAAGTAAGTTAACTTTTTATGTTTTCTGAAAGTATTATTATTATTATTATTATTATTATTGTTGTTATTATTATTATTATTATTATTATTATTATTTATTATTATTATTTATTATTTTTTTTATGAAGGATGGGTTGCTGCAGAGTGGAGGAGATGGGTTGCTCTTTTGAATGACTTCTACCTACCTTAGGCATTACTATGTAACACTGAAACTCAAAAATTTAATTTAATAAAATTCTTTGAAAAAAGTTTTTGAAAAATTTCTTTGAAAATTTGATCGTTATCAATATGTATAAAAAAGTCATTGTAAAAATTATACTAAAAAATTTCATTGTAAAATTATCCTAAAAATTTCATCTTTAAAAATTATATATAAAAAATTCATCGATATAATTATACTAAAAATTCTATTTAAAAATCATGTATAAAAAATTTCATTGTAAAATTATGTTAAAAATTTTATTATTTAAAAATATGTATAAAAATTGATCGATAAAACTATACTAAAAATTAATGTACTTAATGTACTCTAATGTATCTTAATTTACTAGAGGAACCTTAATTTACTCTAATATACTTAAATGTATTCTAATGTACTTTAATTTACTTTAATTTATCTAAATTTACTTTAATATTCTCTTATGTACTTTAATTTACTTGAGACCCTTTAATTTACCTTAATTTACTTTAATATACTCTAATGTATCTTAATGTACTTTAATTTATCTTAATTTACTTTAGGTATTTTAAATTATTTTTATCTAGAGCCTAAATTTACCTATGAAAATTGTGTGAACAAATATTTCAAGTGTTTTTTTTAAAAAGCTTATAAAATACCCCTGTCAATTTTTTATCAATAGGCGATTCAAGCCATTTTTATTTTATGCCTATATTTACTTATATAAAGTATTGAGACCAAATATTGCATTGTTTTTTATTACGAGTTAAAAATATCCCTGACTATAGTGTGTTCATCTTAGGCGATTTGAGCCAATTTATTTTATGCTTTTTCAAAAATACCCCCTGACTATAGTGTGATTGAAAAAAAATTTATTCAAAATAGATATTTCAATTTATTTCAAAAATTCGCCAAAATTTGAATTAAAAAAAATGTTCGAAAAATATGAATTTTAAAAAAAATCGCGCCAAAAACTCGAAAAAATTTTTGAAAAAAATACACACAAAAAAAATTAATTAAATTGCACACAAAAAATTACATCATTAAGTAATCAATACACACAGAAAATAATCACGAGAAACCCCCCCTCCCCTATATTATTATGCAATGGTGTGTGGTAGCAGAGTGCCACTAACTACCTACTAATTTGCGTAGCAATATTAAAGACTTCAAAGCGTATTTCTTCAGTTTTGTGAATACGCTTGTGACTTGCTAAATTAACTTCTCAAACATGTAAAGAATAGAGAACTCGTTTTTACGTACGCCTAAGTGAAACGGGTCCTAAAATATACGGAGTATGAAAACAGGACTTTTTTGCGTTCGTAATATATCGATGGCCTCAGAATTTTAATTAAAGATTTTGCTATATTCACTAAATGTTAAGATTAACCATCTTTTCTTCTAAATATTTGAATTTATATATACGATTCTAACAAACTTACTCAAAATTAGAATACAGATCTTGTGGGATTGTGACCCTACCACAAACTATTCTGACCCCAATTTAATAAAAAGAAATATTGAAGCATAAATATCGGTACCTGTTATGTACTTTTAATATTTAAAAGTTCTTTGAAAAATATTTTAAGATATTGAAATATTTTAAAAGACTAATTTTTGAAATCATTCTTATTTGTTTAAATTCGAAAGATTTATCAATTTTGAAGTTTTTGAATAAATAAATATTTAGATGTCAAATAATTCTGATTTAACTCTGTAAAATCAACAAATGAAAACTTTTCATTAAAAATCATTCATTTAACAGTATATTAAATTACAGTATTTATTGCGTATAAAGAATTAGAAAGATTACAAGATCCTAATTTTTTAATTATTCAAATAAAAAGGTCGAAGTAAAAATTTCATTGCGGCATATATTTTGAGCACCACTGATCTAACACATGACAAATTTCTCATATTGTTGAAAGTTTTATTCATCAGTTATCTACAATTTACCTTTCTGTTGACTTGTTCGTAATTATTTTCTTTCAAATATTTTCCAGGTCAAACCCTTTACATAGTTCCCGATGATACGATATATGATCCATCAAGGCTATTGGAATATTTACGAAAAAATGAAATTACTCGAATGCTCTTTACTCCATCTTTGTTAGAGACAGTCCTGGATTTACCGGTTGAAACCGTTGTCCAAAGTTTCAAATCTCTGAAGTATTATTATCATTGTCATTATCATTGTCATTATTATTATTATTATTATTATTATTATTATTATTATTATTATTATTATTATTATTATTATTATTATTATTATTATTATTATTATTATTATTATTATTGTTATTATTATTATTATTCAATGACATAAGAAATTTTTATTATTTCGACAGTGAATCAGTAATTGTATCGATGTTTTACTGATATTCGCTGCAAATAAATAAAACATAAATATAATTACTGATTCATTATCGTGATAATAAAAAAAACATTCTTAACGTATTCCCGGACAAGACGGAATTTACCGACAGAGACTGTTCTATTCCGCGGGACAAAACGGCATATACCGACATTTAACAAATTAGGATAAGACGGAAACTCCCGACAGCTAATTACAATATATATAACAATTATACATGTGTCCATATAGAAACACTATTATATTACGGCGTAATATATGGTTAAAACTATGTCCGGGAATGCGTTAATTTCATTGAAAAATGAAAAGAGATCAGAGGTGAAAACCAAAAGAAGTTCTTATAATATTATTATTATTATTATTATTTAAAAGAACACTATTATAAACACTATTATATTACTGCGTATTATATTGTTAAAACTATGTCCGGGAATGCGTTAATTTCATTGAAAAATGAAAAGAGATCAGAGGTGAAAACCAAAAGAAGTTCTTATAATATTATTATTATTATTATTTAAAAGAATCACACAAAATTTGCTCTGATTTAAATTAAAGAAAAACACCAATCCGAAATATATATTCAGCTAAAATATATTTCGACATAATTTCTGCCTTCGTCAGGTAGTCTTATTATAAAAACTTTAAACTATTTAGAATAAACCATTTTTATTTAAATGAATTTCTGCTTTTAAATTAAAGTAAATTTTTAGGATAATTTTACAATGAAATTTTTATACGTTTTTAATTGAAAAACTTTTAATGTAATCTTACAATCAAATTTTTTAGTATAATTTTTACAATGAAGTTTTTATACATGTTGATAACGATCAAATTTTCCAAGAAATTTTTCAAAAACTTTTTTCAAAGAATTTTATTAAATGAAATTTTTGAGTTTCAGCGTTACATAGTAATGCCTAAGGTAGATAGTAGTCATTCACAAGAGCAACCCATCTCCTCCACTCTGCAGCAACCCATCCTTAATAAAAAAAAATAATAATAAAATAATAATAATAAATAATAATATTAATAATAATAATAAAAATAATAAAAATACTAATAATAAATTCAGAAAACATAAAAAGTTTACTTACTTGGTATCAACTTCTGAACACTGATAACCCATACAAACTGAACAATCCATTAATAATTGAACAACAGTCACTAGGTACTGTATACAAATAACTGAGTACTGTACAACTCACGATATACATACTAGGCATTGAATAATTGAGTATCTTATTCATTAAAATTCCCTATTTAAATAATACTTGCCCTTTGAACATCTATATTTAACCCACTTAAAAATAAAATAAAATTTTCTCTCAATCATTTCGCCTTAAAATACTTGATTATTCACACACTCACAATATGTTATCAATAACTAGTTTCTGAACAAATCAATATCAAAAATTATTTACTGACCAAGAAATCTTTAAATAAAAGCACATAAAAATTTGAACAGTCAAAAGAAATACAATTTCAATTACAAATTTTATTAACTTCTCCACTCTTTTATCGATCATTGATGTCTCCAAAGTGTTTGGTTGCTTAGTTACCTGAATGCTATCAAGAAACTATTAATCATTGAAGCCCAATCTAGAGTTGTATTTTCTCTGAATAAAAATTTATTCCTTAGTTTACAGTCTTGTATGTGATTTATTGAAATTATTTTGTAAAACTTAGTTAAAAGGCTTTGAAATTTTTTTACTATTTTTGTAATATTTTTAATTGCGTCCAACAATGAACTATTACTAAAAGTTATTTTCAAAAATGAATGTCAACCTTTTCATTTAATTTTCACATACCCCTAAATAAATTAATTGCTAACTCATCAAAAAATTACTTGGATTTATTTTTATAGATTTTCTGATCTTTTCACCCCAACTCTTATTGTTTACTGAATGATAAATTAATTAGTAAGTACAAGTAGTGTTAATCTAATCGCTAGTGAAAAGAAACTTGATTAGAAAAATATTCTTAAATTAATTTCTCAAAACATATATTTTTTGAAAATTATTAGACTTTTAAGTTTCTAAACATCATTGAATAAAGTTAATAGATAAAATAATTATCATTTACCACATTACTAGAAATTAAATGATTATCGATCAACCACTAAATAAGTTGAATTTCTAACTAAGCTTAAAAAACTACACGGAACAGGTACTGATAGATACCGATAAAATCTACTAAAAATCCAAATATTTATGTTTAATTGTTGTAACATATTTGTTTTTGTAAAAATAAGACTTATCCTTAAATTATGATTATAATGTGATTAGAATTTGATTTAAAATTTGATTATTATTATTATTATTATTATTGTTATTATAATTCCTAGAAAAGTTTTCCTTTGCGGGGAAGTAACGACCACCACGTTAATTGAGCGAGTCCTGAAAATTTTGCCCAATGTTCAATTTATAAATTTATACAGTATTTCGGAATGTCATGATGTGGCAGATGTGAATCTTACCAAATTTTATTTTGATAAGGTATATATATATATATATATATATATATATATATATATATATATATATATATATATTATATTTTTTAAATTAATAAAACATCATTCAATGTCAGCCGCATAAATTGAAATCCTCAAAATTTACTCCAGTTGGCTCTTTGTTGAAATTTGTCAAAGTTGTGATTCTCGATGAAGATTTGCGTCCTTCGCCTGTTGGAGTGCCAGGAGAAGTTGGAAATCCTTATCAAATGTAATCTCATTTGACTATTTATACAGATTTACATTTACGGCCCAACTCTTGCAAAAGGATACTTAAAAAGACCAGATCTAAACGAGAAAAAGTTCCTTCAATTATTACCGGAGTTATCCAATAAAGAGAATATGGATAATCGAATGTATAAAACGGGTGATTGGGGATATCTACTTTCCGATGGAACTTTGGAGATTTCAGGTCGATGTGATTCAATGGTAAAGATTCGTGGCTACTCAGTCGAAATGTCAGCCATTGAAAGTGTTTTAATGGGTCTCAGTTTTGTGCAATCATGTGTCGTAGTGACACATGGAGAAGAAGGCGATAATAAGTGCTTGGTTGCCTATATTGTACCAAGTGAACCGATTACTGCGAAAATCGTTCGAGGGGAACTTAAAAGACGCCTGCCCTTTTATATGATCCCCTCTTACTTTGTTTTCCTTAAAGAGTATTTGATTTGATTTACTTTATTAATTATGATAACTTTCAATTTTTTACACTATTTTTAACATTTTCTTTAAAAAAAATCAATAAATTTTATAATATAGTTAACACGTCAACTTGATTGTGTTGAAAATCTCGTTATGCTGGATTATTTGTTTAGTATATTATTCAAACTTGGTCAAAGAAATAAATTTTCTTTTATCCTAAATTCATATAAATAAATTCTCTGCCAAACTAGTGATAAAATTAATCGATGGCATTCAGATAAGTTTTTTTAAAAATATTTTCTGAAATAATTAATTTTTAAATTATGTTTTGTGATCTTAAGTAAATTTTCATTATTTCATTAATTCCATAAAATTCAGACTTTAAATAATTGGAAAATTTATCATAAATCATCTGCCATATTTATTATCAATTTCAAGTCATTTATGCTTTATTTTTAAAAAAGGTAAGATTTGTTAAGTTTTTATTTGAATACAGATTTTTATATCTTTTTAAAATTTTTTTTCATTCACATTTTGTTTTGGGAAATTATTTTATCTGATTGCAGTGATTTTTTCTCCTTATTCTGAAAACCTAAAAATATTTAATTTATAATTATTATTTCACTTATAAATTTTGTTTTGCGATTTTTTTCTTCTACATTTTCCATAAATTCCTTTAATCTATCATCATTTTCTAAATTTATAAAGTTTTAAAATGAAATTATATTAAATAAATTATTCGCATTGTCCCTCTTTACACTTATCATATTCATAAAAAAGCGAAAAGTGATAAATCACTTGATATATTCTCAAATTACACATTTTTGTAATTTAAAATATTCTTAATAAATTATAAGTGCCCATAATTTTTGTCCCATTGCGTATTTTGTGTGTTTTTATTCAATATTTTCCCACCAAAATTAGTTTTCTGATCTTTAATAAATGTCGGTGCCCAAGTAGTGCGCATATTTTTTTCTAAATATAAATAATTTATTTCATATAATAGACATTAATTTGTGGTTAAACTGCTAGTAATTGATGATAATTGGTTTACAGCATCTCTCATAAATTACGCACAACAAAAACATTATGGGTAGTTGGTAATTTAAAAGTTCTATTTTAAAATTAATTTAGCTTTTTGAAAGTCATTTTAAATAACTTCTTAAAATGAACATCACGCTAGTTCATGCAGTAATTTAGTATTTGCAAAATTTTGTATTAGCTCGTCGTGGTGCCTCTTTCCATTCAGTGCTCTAAGCACGTGCTTAGTGGGCTGATTGGTTAATCCGGTACAGCATATATAAATCACTTGAAGAAGGCTGTGCTGAAAATTTGTGAATATCAATAAAACATCTGATATTTCTAATATAGACATATGCATTATGAAAATTAAGCAAATCTCTATTATAACCCATTTCATAATGCTAATTTCTAGAATTCCGATTTTGGCAGCTTCTGGGAAATTAAATAAAAACGCCTTACCGAAAATTGACGAAGTTATCAAACAAAACAAACCAGAATTCCTCGCGGAAACTGAAACGGAAAAAACTTTATCGGAAATTTGGACAAATGTTTTGCAATTGGCTTCAATAGATATCCAAGAAAGCTTTTTTGATTTGGGAGGGTAATTTTTATGATCATTACATTGGGTTTAATATATATTTTCTTAACCACCTATCCTACTATTCTTCCTTGTAGCCATTCATTACTTGCGACAAAATTATTACAACTGATGAATAATTCATTCAACATGAAAATTAGCGTGAAGGATTTGTATCTAAATCCGACGATTTTCCAAATAGGAAAGCTAATAGACAATAAGGCGACGTTTGCGGAAGTCGAGACAGATTTTAACAAGGAAGTGGATATTCATTGCCAATATGATGTGAAGTAATATCCACTTGAAACGTTCAAAGACAGATTTATTATTGGTTTTACTAACTTTAGCTTTGACATTCAATTGCGTGCTTTTTGGAGGTTTGCCAATTTCAATAAGACCCGATGGTCAAGCTCCCGGGTTTTACTGACCGGGTCCACCGGCTTTCTGGGAGCTTTTATTCTCGCGGAATTGTTGAAATCTACTGAAGTTCGTTTATACTTTGTATCGTGTATTTCATGTGTTGATGCCAGTCTCACATTTTCTGTTTGATCCGAGAAAGCTTTGCCAATTCCGATCTGAACGACGTGGAGAAAATACAAAAACGATTACGTTCAACAATGAGGCAATACCATTTGTTGAATCTTATTGAAGATAAAGAAGCGACAGAACAGCTTGTTAAAGAAAGAGTGACATTTGTGAAAGGTATTTTGCTGTATTTTTAAACAGAAATTTGGTGGGATTTGGTAGTTACAGGAGATATCGGATCTGTAACTGACTCTTATATTTGAGGAATCATGCCCAAACTAATATTGGAAATTTTTTATTAATATATCACTGAAATGCAAAATATGTCTACTATAAAAAACATTCAGATAAGTAAATTATAAAAAATGCCCTTGCTGCCAAGTAATTATTATATTTATTAAAAGATTTTTGATTATAAAATAATATGCTTCAATTGAAGAGGATTATTTGATAATCTAAAATTGTTTTCATCATTATAATAAATAATTTGCAGCAAGAGCTTATTTTATTATTTACTTGTCTGATATTTTAATTTATGCTGCTACCAAGGAAAGGAATCACCGTTTTATAATAATAAAGAACATTATTTTAGATATTTAAAAAAAAATTAAATTTTCATCTACCACTGACTAATCTGGCCTCAATATGATTTGTATGAACATATTGAAAACAGGATTCTTAAAATGCAATGAATGATTAACAACTTGATATTCATATACGCCATGGGGCATATAAAAGTACTTATAGCAAAATCAGAAATACACCTAATTCTGTTTTTACACTATAGTTTCCTTGAAAACTCGCGTAAATATATAGTATCCAAATATACAGTATCCATATAAAAAGAGAAGATTGGTTCTACATTTGACATTTGAGCTCAAATATTTTGAATAGAGTATAATGCAAATTCATAATCTTTAGATTCTTTAATCGCAGTTTTTTTATTTAAAAATTTCATTGATTACAAAACACAAAAAGATAATTTTAAAAAGAATTTTAGAAAACAAAAAAATGGATAGAAAAAAAAATTAATAAAATCCATAATTTCGGGAAAAAACCATTGATAATTTTATTAAATATAAAATTTCATTCATAAAGAGGTTCGAATAAAAAGGTTCACTAAAGCTGAATATAGGAAATCCCCTGAATGCGCACACAATCGCATAAGATTTGGTGTTTGCTTCTAAAAACTTGTCAAAACTTGTAAGTAATTTAAAATTAAATTTTTTTAAATCTCGGTAAATCTAATTCACGTAAAACCAGAAATAACTGTATTAAATTTCAAATAGATATTTTAATTAGTTTACCACAAATGCAAGCAGATAACACGACTATATGATTCGTCTTTGCACCGTGAATACTGTAAAACAAAGATAATAATTTATAAAACATCAGATAAATGAGTGGCGCTGTTTATTTTCTTAGTGTGAAAAAACAAACCAGTGTAGCAAAAAAAGTGTTTTGCAGGGTTTGAGGATAGATTGCATCGAGAGTAATAATTTGAAATGCAACAAGTTGAAATTTCAAAATTGGTAAATGTAGAAAATCAAAAATTACCAAAAGAAAACATGAATCAGATTTGATGTATTCTACAAGCATCATAGAAATCAAATGAGATATTCCAATGAAATCGATTTAATTTAGTCCCTACATTTTAGTTCAACAAAAGAAAATTACCTGTAATATAACTATGACTCGATCAACAATAGTCTAGAATCGCGTAAATAGTCTGGCGACACTCAACATTAATTGGGATTTGGCAAGAACTTAAGATTTTTCTAAATTGATAAGTTCTTTCACATGTGTAAAGACTCATAAAGCAGCTCATCCAGGTCATCGCGAGTCATATTCGCAAAACCTTCTCTTAGCAGCCGGATCAGTTTATTACTCTTGAGGCGTGGACAATTTCAGGCCACACGTTCTTCCAGCTGAACTTCACGGTCTCCACCTTCTTTTAATTTCACACAGCCTGGGTGTTCTTCAGACAGGTCGCAATGATATACTGCCGCCTATATTGATCATCAGTTTACAGGTTCTCCTTAACGTTTATGCCTTCAATGTGGTGCTATAGAGTGTTTCGAGTATAGAGATTCTTGTATGCACGAATAACGTCTTAATCCATGTGATGGATCAGCAAAGTAGTGTTTATAGGAAGGAAATCGATTTGCACACCGTCGTAGGATAAGTTATGCGCATGACCTCCAGCATTTTCCATGATAAGAACATTAAATTCTAGTCCCTTTCTCCTTAAGATACAGTTTGATTTAGGGGATGAAGCACTCGTAGAATCAGTTCGATGTCAACTGTTTAGTGGTTCAGCATTTGTTGCTGTCCATCCAATGAACTGGCAGCAGGTTCTTGTTTTTGTTCTTCAGAGCCATAGACTCCTTAGCTTTGTAGATAAAGGCAGTCTTGAGCAAAATCCCCTCAATATTTCTACATATAACAATAGTCACGTCATCTTTATACGCTTTGAAGCCACAGGCCTTGGTCTCATCCTGGAAAATGAATGTCGGAGTAGGAATTTTTTTACAGAGCAGTGTATTTGAACACCATATTGAACACCTGTTCCAGGCTTATATTAGCCATTCTTAAGTAAAAAAAGAAGTTTATTTTAATACAAAAGCTGCCTTTCGACCACATTATGCAACATAGCTCAGAATCTATAACTATCGATTCTTAAGTCTTCCTCCACAAGGCTGCAACTCTGATAGAATACCAAAATTGCCGGAACGTGTTAGTGATTAGTCATGTTGTGAAGACAGATCAGCAGAGGCAGTTTCTCCGTATAAAACGACATTCTTAAGAATATACCTCTTCTGGAACTTCTCCAACCAACCATTACTCGCTGTCAAATCCATAAACGTAACAAACGAAGGTTCTCCTGGATTACTAGAATCCAAAAAAATATTTTTCTTACGGCTTTCGCAGATCCAAATGGCTAGATCAGACTCCATTTTTAATATGAACTTCTTTTACCATCATATTTATTAAAAAACCTATTTTTCCCTTTAATTTAACACCTGAAATGGTGGGTTACTTTGATACCGTGAAATTTACAACAATATCATTAATAAACTAAAATGTCTTGTCTATAATGGAATTATTTATAAAATATCAGTCAAATAAATAAAAAGGTAACATTTATTAAATGAAATATTTCAATCTAAAATAGACCTTTTTCACTCAAATATGAAATTTAACAAATCTCTTAAAAATTTACCCTGAAAAATATTTTTCTTTTCGTATTTGGTAAATTTGCATTATTCTGACTTTGACTGCCTAGGATAAACTTTAAAATTAGATTGTGAACTAACAATAATTACATTATGGAAAATTTATTTTAAAGGTTTTTGGTCACTAATTACACTACATAGATTCCTTCATTCGTTAATTTTTCCGTTTCTTTTTTCTCTTATTTTTTTTAATTACCACAAATAAAATGTCTCACTTCCTATCACAAGAGACCTTAACTTCTTTCTCTAGGTATGATTCACCTCTTCATTCTCGGTGTTTAATATGAATATTTTTTATGCCAGAAATTCAATGATCTTTGAAAGGTCATTTACTAATCATTCAAGTTACTCAACCACGCTTAATGAAAATATATTTTGTACTCTAATTGCAAATTTTGTTAATAATCATATGTAGAAGTTCACAAAATTAATAGTGTATTTTCACATATACTTTCTGTGTAAATGGCACATGAATCGGCATGTAGTTGTGAAGACCCGCTATGAGTGATTAAATCTTGCACAAATTTAACAGGTTTTCATTCAGTTAAACAAGCGCTCTATAATGGTAGGATCTTGTTTATTATTAATTATTATTATTATTATTATTATTATTATTATTATTATTATTATTATTATTATTATTATTATTATTATTATTATTATTATTATTATTATTATTATTATTATTATCATCATCATTATTATTACTATCATTATTAATATTATTATTATTATTTATTTTTATTTATTATAATTATTATTATTAATATTATTATTTATTATTAATATTAAATGATGGTTTCTTGGTAATGATAACCTTTAGGAAAAGCTTTTGTTATTTTTTTTATTAAGTGAAAAAATTTCCGATTTAAAAAACCCGTTTTTAATTTGGTAGGATTTAGCTAGAATGTTCAAATGCTTGCTAGTTTTCATTATTAAATTTACTTTTTGTATTTTAATTGGTTTGACATTTTTTGTATTAATTTATTGATTTTTAAACCTGTGAATGAGAGAGATGAATATTTCTCAGTCAAGGCTTATCTTGTTTAATTATTTAATAATATTATTATTGTTATTATTTTGATCAGGAGATGTTTCAATTATCAATTTCGGCCTACCAGAAAATGATTATAGGTACCTGTCAACGGAAATAGATTATATTATCCATTCAGCTGCTCATGTTAACCTAAGTTATCCATATTCAGTAGAATTATATTTATAATTGGTACAGGAATTAGTTAGTTTTCGTTGTTTTAGGCTCTCTACAGTTCAAATGTGTTGGGTACTTGCAATGTCATAAAATTTGCCAGCCATTGCAAAATAAAGCCGCTGCATTACATCAGCACTGATGGTGTTTTCCCGGGAAATGAAATTTGTAACGAAGATACCGATATAAAGCTGTTTGGTAGTTCTCTAGTCAATGGGTATAACCAGACGAAATGGGTGGCTGAGCAAATGATTTACCGCATGTCTCAAATCGGACATCCGTTGATAATTTATCGGTTAGGTAATGGCTCACCTGGAATTATGCATATGAAAATTTTAAGTATTTCATTTCAGGTAATCAAGCTCCAGATTCTGTCAATGGTGCTCTCAACCTGGATGATTTCAATTTCATGATGATTCGGTCATTTGCTCACCTTGGATGTGTTCCGAACATAGATTGGAAAATTGAAATGACCCCGGTGGATTTTTCTGCAGAGATAATTGTCAGGTTTGCCAAGCTGTTGCCATATCATGTAGGCAAAATATATCACTTGATCAACAATCAGCCTCTTCATATCAAGTACGTTAGAATGGGTTGATGTTAGATCGTTTATTTATTCATTTCAGTAAGTTAAGAAGCTGGATGCATACTCGAGGCTACGATACGGAATTGGTACCTTATGATGACTATTTGGAAAAGTATCATTTATTTCTCTTTGAAACTCGAATTCTTTTTTATAAGAATTATGGACAATCCTGATTTACAAAAAAATACACATAAATGATTAATTCCGGGTTTAACCTCTATTCATAAAATAGACAATATATCCTTCATTCGTTAATTAGGATTTCCTCATTTAAGGTATCATCTAGTAACAGAACTTCCTCAACTTTACACTTAACCAATGCAACTTTTCTTCCGTTTCATTAGCTTTTATTATTTCTTTTTCATAACCAATTTTTTTAGAACAATCATTACCATTGACTTTCTTAGCATCAATTTTAATTTCGAACATGTAAAGTATACCAGTTCCATATTCAACATCTAATACAACTTTGTCTTTCACTAGATGATTATCATGGTACAAAGAATCTTGATAAGTTAAAGTTTGGACTTTTAGCATTTCGTCATGGATCCCAAAAATGAACATATAAATCGAAATAATAATCTTTCGATATGATATATTATCATATTCTTTTATGAGTATTAATAAACTACAAATTAACACAAATAACTTGTATTATTTTCAAATTAGTAGTGGGTTACCGGCCCTCTAGCTCACATACCCCCCGACAAAAATTTTTTTTCTTCTAAGTTTAAAAGTACAATTTTTTAGAACAAAGACAATGACTCATTCAAGGTCATTGAAACAAAGACAATGACTCATCAAAAATTTTCAAGGTCATTTAAACAAAGGCCATGACTCATTCAAGGTCATTGGGTGACTCGTCAAAATTTTTCAAGGTCATTCAAAAGTAGGTCAAGGTCTTTCAAAATTTCTCAAGGTCATTTTATTTTTAAACATTTTTAAATTTTAATTTACTACTTATAAAAATAATTAGTATATATTTTGTAAATTATTTTATTATTATTATTTTTATTATAATAATAATAATAATTATTATTATTATTATTATTATTATTATTATTATTATTATTATTATTATTATTACTTTTTATTATTCAATTATTACTTATAAAAATTTTATTATTATTAATATACTTATTACTTATAAAATTTATTAATATTATTATTATTATTAATAATATTATTAATACTTTTTATTATTCTATTATTACTTATAAAAATTTTATTAATACTTATAAACTTTTTATAATATTATTATTATTAATATTATTATTATTATTATTATTATTCTATTATTACTTATAAAAATTTTATTAATACTTATAAAAACTTTAATTATTATTATTATTAATATTATTATTAATATGCTTATTACTTATAAAAAATTTATTTATACTTATAAAAACTTTAATTATTATTATTATTAATACTTTTAAAAACTTTTATTAATATTATTATTATTAATACTTATACAAACTTTAATTATTATTATTATTATTATAATTATTATTATTATTTTTATTATTATTAATACTTTAAAAACTTTAATTATTATTATTATTATTAATATACTTATTACTTATAAAATTTATTAATATTATTATTATTATTAATAATATTATTAATACTTTTTATTATTCTATTATTACTTATAAAAATTTTATTAATACTTATAAACTTTTTATAATATTATTATTATTATTATTATTATTATTATTCTATTATTACTTATAAAAATTTTATTAATACTTATAAAAACTTTAATTATTATTATTATTAATAATACTTTTAAAAACTTTTATTAATATTATTATTATTAATACTTATACAAACTTTAATTATTATTATTATTATTATAATTATTATTATTATTTTTATTATTATTAATACTTTAAAAACTTTTATTAATATTATTATTAATATACTTATTACTTATAAAAATTTTATTATTATTATTATTATTACTTTTAAAAACTTTTATTAATATTAATACTTATGAATACTTATAAAACTTTTATTATTGATATTATTAATTTTATTAATAATAATAATAATAATATTAATAATATTAATAATATTAACAAAGACAACTACATAAAAACAAAGAATTAATTATAAATACATTAAAATATATATAGTGTTTTTACATTTAAAACATCTATAAAGTAATATTTCGCGTGTCGTCACGCTGCTGCTTTTGCATGAAATAATAATAATATTATAAAAATGTAATTATAAAATATTAAAATTTTAAAAAATTATATCTAAATTTCATAATAAAAATGAAAACTATTACAAGTTTTCTAAATAAATAAGTTTCCAAATTAACAAAAACAGTTTTTAAAAACATTTATTATTCTGATAACAACACGTCATCTATATCAATGTTATCTTCGTTAAAACCATCGAAAAGCTGTCCATTATCGCTGATTTCGGTAGAGTCGTCAAAACTGGGGCTCGAACCATCGAAAAGCTGTCCATTATCGCTGATTTCGGTAGAGTCATCAAAACTGGGGCTCGAACCACCGAAAAGCGGCTCATCCAAGAAATTAACTTGGTCACTATCTATTGCATCAACCCCAAAATAATGCCCAAATGCGATTCTGGTATTTTTCCCCACTCATAATCGCTTATCATCGTTATTACTCAAAGCGATTTTCCTGTTTTTAAATGTGTACAGCTGATGGTTCCGCGTCCCTATCCTACTTTGAGGTACTGTGAAAACTACGTTTTTATTGTAGCAATCCAAATAAGACTGATGTTTGATGTCAGTCCCCAACAACTTCACCCCCTTAGCCCTCATTGTATCAGATTTGCCTAATAAACTATAGCACTTGGGTCTTAAGAAAACCCACTCCTTATACCCGAGACCTTTACTTTCATCTTTAAATTTTCCGATCACGGAATCTAATTTCCTCGAGTATAAGGGATGTGCCGGGTCGTAATTTGAGGTATCTAAAAGGTTGTCTCTTATCATTGCCGGCAAAAGAATGTCAAGCTTACAGTGCTTAACCTCAAGAAAAAACGAATCAGTGTCGCCGGCAACGATATTAATATCACATTTAAATTATGATCTATATTTTGCCAATTCATTATATTGTAATTGGTACATCCGCAGCTTAGACAAGTCTAGTACTGATTGGCCAATGTAGCTAGGCCTGTCTAAACATATAGAATCTTTGTTCAGATGAGCAGCAATCAAATCATCCACTATTTTAATGGACTTTTTGAAAGTCGGTTTTGAAGCATATACAATCATCTTTTTAGCTGAATTGCATAGCCTCAAATTCATCCGTTTTTTCAAATTCTCAACGGATTTACCATATAAACTGTTATTAAATAATTTATACAAATCTCTATGAAGCTCGCACTTTGAGTTTGAGCGTAAATCTGTATTTCTTTGTATATATTCTTTAAAAATAGGTGCTTGTTTAAATTTAATTGCCCTATGAATACACTCAACTTCTGCACCCAATTCTATATACAGCTTGAGAGGTCTCCAGTGAAGAACATGGTTTTTCTTACTGTAATGCGTGAGCATTAACTTCTCAACTTTTGAATTGGGCGGGCACATTTTTTCCGGAGCAAGCGGGGAAAGTCATTCAAATACTGATGCACACGCTCAGGGATATTGATGTCAACTTCCATTGTATAACCATACGGAAGGAATTCAATATTCGCATTCACACATTCACTCAGCACATCATTCAGATTATCATG
Organism: Schmidtea mediterranea; assembly: GCA_022537955.1. Classification (NCBI taxonomy): domain Eukaryota; kingdom Metazoa; phylum Platyhelminthes; order Tricladida; family Dugesiidae; genus Schmidtea; species Schmidtea mediterranea. Next base: position 28,219,354 of record CM039681.1, read on the forward strand.
CACCCAAACAAAATCACCATACGGAAGGTTGTGGCTAAGTGCCCAACCATATAAATTATTAATGTCGATATACAAGAGTTCTGTATATTCAGAACTTGCAACATGATGTTTGTTAACAAATGTTAACCCACCCCGTATTCCACCCTCATAGAAATTAAACATTTCCATGTCCTGCAGAAGTTCTATGGGTTCCTTTAATGTCATGAGAGCGGACGCCCATGACATTCCAGGAATTCCATAAAAATTCAGAGGTTCTAAACCATTGTAAGCAATAGCCTTTGCGCGAAATTGCTGAAAATAGTCTGCAAGGAGGAATACGTCTAATTTTAGGTAAGTTAACATATAGTCTAACATTGTAGTGCAATTTTGCTGTGTCCAAATTAGATGGGCGGTAGCATATTCATCATCAGATACAGAATCCCATTTTGGAGGTAGTTCATATGTCGATTCAAGAACCTCTAGTGATACTGCAAAATCATAAGGAAAGATACCATTTGCCTTAATTATAAGACCATCAAAAGCAGAACAAGTTAGAGGTAGATCAGTAAGAGTTTTTACAGCCTTGGCTAAAGAGCAATTTACAAATTGCATACTATCTATAAATCTAACAGCTAATTTCTTAACACGTTGACGGACAATTGCGGCTATAGCCGTCAAAGCGAAGTTCACAATGTGGCATGACTGCTATAGCCGTCCAAAACGAAACGGTCGTTTTTAGACACTACGGCTATAGCATCACAAATGTGCACTTACTGGCGTATACGTAGAAGCATAGTGTCGTGTTTTGAAAACATCTTTTTAGGTTGAAGTTCATATTTCACCTGTTATACGAGTTGCAGATTCAGTATGCACGTGGTTGTGAAGGGAGTCACAAAAACATATAGTGTCAATTTTCGAACTTCGCTTGTTCCTACTGTCCGTCAACGTGTTAATATTTACAATCAAAGAAATGAATTTCTCAGTTGTTGTAGGAATGATATTTAATTTCCAAGATGGAAATTCATTCAATCCATACTTTAAAATATGATGAAGGTCATTCCCTCTCAAATTATGAAAGACGATAGGTAACTGTTTGCTTATTTTCCTATTTATATTACAGTTACGACAGGCAGCACCAAGATACTGACCTGTAAAATGATCATGGTCCTTAACCTTATTTCTAATAAGTTTTTTACAAAGGTAGTGGAGGATGATGAGGTACATAATCAATGTCATTCAATTGTTTAGAAGGGGTGTTGTTATATTCAAAGACATTGATCGCCAAATTTAAATCACTATTGTTTCTCTCAAATTTGGGTATGTTACAGAGTCTCATTGGACAATCTGTAATTGGATCGTAATTCAATTCATCCATAAAAGTAGTGTAAGAAGAAACACGCTCCCTATTGTTTAAAACTATATCACGCTTTAAAATTGATAAAACACTATATATAAAACACGAATGATGTGTTTTTAACATTTACAATAGCCTTTTTACCTACTAGAGATTCCGGTGTAGGGATAAAACTATGTCCAGCTAATCGACTAAGAGGATAATACGCGGTTAAAATAAAATCGATTTCGCGAATCTTAACTACGCGCCACCCACTTCCTAAATATGTGAATTTTTCGATTTTCTCATTTAACCGACTCACACCATCAGCAAGAAAACTATCGGAAAAGACACAAGCGCTATTTGAAAAGAAATTATCTTTTATTTCCCCATCTTTTTCAAATTGAATGAGAGCTGTAAACTGGACTTTTACAGATCCCATTTTCTTTATTTCATTTTGTAATTTATTTACAAGTTTATCCGTTAATGCTATTTGAACAATGTTTTGATTTTCTAAATCAAATCGAATATTTTTACGGGAACCCCTTAAGTCAACCTCTATTTCAGGTTCATCGTTTATTTCAATATTTACAGAACCCCCTATTTGATTATATTCAGTTACGTAATCACTAATGATGATTTCCATTTTTTTAATTTTAGCAGGGATACACGGCACGATTTTATCAGCAGGTCTTTTTGATTTTTTAGTAACAGTTGTATTATTGTTTATGTTTTTAGTAATCTTTGTATTATTTGTGTTATTATTATTATTATTATTAATAACATTTTTCGCATTAATCATTTGAAAAAATGCCTTTTTATTAATTTTAAATTGATTTAAATGGCTAGAGTGTTTCTTATAAAACTCTAGATATTCAATGTCTTGGGCGGTATCGCATTTAGGGCAAATAAAAAAGTCGATGCCATAGAATCTATGACCGTAGTAACTTTCCATAGTCGTATGGCATTTCGAGTTATGACCAATTCCAGATTGACAATAGTTTTTATACAATCGACCTGATAAATATGTAATTATTATCAAATGTTTATTATTATTTAAATCATATATGAATCAAATAATAATATATAAATGATGATAATTATGTAAATATTTTAAAAAATTAATATTTCAATTCGTATTATAAATCCGTTATTTCTATTATAAATCACATGTTTGAATAACATTTCGTAAAATAATTTATAAAAATTAATATTCTTATTATAATCATATATTCATTTTCGTATTATAAATCCGTTATTTCTATTATAAATCACATGTTTGAATAACATCTCGTAAAATAATTTATAAAAATTAATATTCTTATTATAATCATTTTCGTTATATATTCATTATTATATATTCATTTTCGTATTATAAATCATATATTTCTATTATAAAAATATATCTCATATTCCTATTATAAAAATAAATCACATATTCCTATTATAAAAATAAATCACATATTTCAATTATAAAAATAAATCACATATTTCAATTCATATTTCTATTATAAATCACATGTTTGAATAACATTTGAATAAAAATTAATATTCTTATTATAATCATATATTCATTTTCGTATTATAAATCATATATTTCTATTATAAATTAATAATATTTAAAGTAATATATTATAATACTTTACATAATATTAACTTACACTCATTAAAAAATATTTTTATTCTTATTACAAATCACATATTTCAAATCATATTTCAAATCAGATATTTCTATTATAAATTAATAATATTTAAAGTATTATATTATAATACTTTACATATTATTAACTTATACTCATTAAAAATATTCTTATAAATTAATGATAAATTATACTCATAAAAATATTTTTAAAAAAAATAAAAATCCTACATTTTTTATACGAAATCTCGTCTCCCACAGAAACGGGGGCATACATCGAAATCTCATCTTCCTCAGAAACGGGGGCATAATTGTTGTCTTCCCCCGAAACGGGGGCATTATCAATAAATGTTTCGTCCAAATCTACTGACACTGGTGAATGAATATTTTGATCGATATCCTCACTAATAATTTCTGAAAATCATTAATAATAATAATTAAATAAATAAATTTACCAATATCGGAATCATCGCTATCTTCTATTAAAATAATTTCCTCATTTGAAACATTTTCTAAAATTATATTAAAATAAATAATAATAAAATTAAAAATTACCAGGAACAAATTCGTTAACACCATCAATTTGATTTTGAAGTTCGGTTATATTAAACCAATCTAGAAAAATAGAATAATAAAAGAAAATAAAATAAAAAATAATAATTTACCATTTTCATCGGCCAACAATTGTCGTAAAATTCTTGAATTCTCCATTTTGAATAGATTTTTGAAATCGCGCGAGTGAAATTTTGAATTAATTGTGACAACTTTGGAAATTGTCAATGTTTATAAAGAGAATAATATTTTCAGGATTTAGCCAATCACATTTAAGCAATACACACATATAGGTGAGAGATTTTTAGACATGTTTTCTTTGTAAAACACATGCAGTCTACACTGTGACTGCATGCGTTCTATGTAAAATCACATACATACTTTTATTTGCATGTGTTTTCTTTGTAAAATCACATACATACTTTTGTTTGTATGTGTTTTCTTTGTAAATCATATACATTGAGTTTGCATGTGCTTTCTTTATTCAATTTTGTGTATGCATGCACTTATCATGTGGTGATCACGCACTTATCATGCACTGTCTTTTGATCACGCAGTTATCATGCATAGTCTTTGTGATGATGCATTAGCTTATCTCTTATTAAACACATAATAATAAAAATAATATTAATAATAAAAATAATTATAATAAAAATAATAATAATAAAATAATTTACAAAACATATACCACTTATTTTTATAAGTAGTAAATTAAAATTTAAAAATGTTTAAAAATAATATGACCTTGAGAAATTTTGAAAGACCTTGACCTACTTTTGAATGATCTTGAAAAATTTTCCCGAGTCATCCAATGACCTTGAATGAGTCATGGTCTTTGTTTAAATGACCTTGAAATTTTTTGATGAGTCATGGTCTTTGTTTAAATGACCTTGAATGAGTCATTATCGTTTTTCTAAAAAAATTTGTACTTTTAAACTTAGAAAAAAAATTTTTGTTGGGGGGGGTATGTGAGCTAGAAGGCCAGTATCCCACTACTCAAATTAACCATAATCTCCATTTTATCACTATTTTTAAAAAAATAACTTTGCAATATAATAAAAATTCTAACACCCAATTTATTCACACAGGATTCACTATAACTTAATTTATCAATATATCAATTCTGTAATTCCAGTAAATATAAAAATAATCTATATTGAATTAGAAATAAAAATATTTCTAAAATTATACTGTGATGATTTATGAACATAATTATCAGCGAGCTGTAAAATTAAAATTAAATAATCAAACTAAATAATAAATTGGATTTAAAGATTTTATAAAGAAATATTAAAATAATTAATTTAAATAAGTATTTTAGCTAAATTTAAAATTGTTATAAAAAATTAGTTTTGTAATAAACAGTACTATGGAAAACAAAAAGATTAGGCGAAGCTTTCCCTAATTCTTCAGTTAACTCAGATATTATCTCATTTCCTGACTGATCTGTACTTATAATTATGGATAAAAACGAAATAATTTCGTTTAAAATTTAACCGTTTTTTATTCATTAGAATAATAATAATATCGGTTTTCGGTTAAACCGGTTTGCAAAATAACGGTTAACCTCTAAAACCGGATTTCTTAAATTACGTTGTTAGCGTAAAACAAGCTTAGTTTTACGAAAATCAGAAGAGCACATTAGTAGTAGGATGTGAGCCCGTCAGATATAACCCCCTCTTGGCTTACGCAATATTGCATATTATCTAACCTCTGTCCACTACGTTGCTACCTAGTAATTGACCTTTGCCCATTGTTCCAGATGACATGATTATGTCACGTAACAACTGGTCAGTCTCTACCCGGAGACACACTTATTACACCATACACACCGATTACCTAACTCACACTTATTATGTCACGCAGTTGTGGACCAACACAATCACCTTCTAGAACCTTCCACACACCTATTTTTTAGATTCTTCCACACACCTACTTTCTAGAATCTTCCACACCCCTATTATGTCATGCAGTTGTGGACCAACACACTTACCTTCCACACACACACCTTCTAGAACCTTCCACACAACTACCAACTTTCCACACACATACCTTCTAGAATCTACCACCCACCTACCTTCTAGAACCTACCATCTTTAAATCGTTCACGCACACACGCACCAACCAACGATCCACATCAATCAGCATCGATCCGCACAGATCCACACAGATCTCACACATACTTAACAAAATCACTCACTAGTACTATTTAAAATTTTATTAATACAACATGTTCTTGATTCATACGAAATGAGATGATTCTGCTTGGAATCAGCCAATCGAGGAAGTTGAACGATAGAGATAAAATTTTCGGTTTATTATCATTTAATTTTGAGAAAGATTTGTCTCAATAAAGTTCCACTCCTCGAAATTTCTCTGGCTTTACTGATTTTCATCGGTTATCTGATCCGGCTTTGCACTATAAGTCATATTCGAAGGTTTAACATAAAGAGCAGATTGGTAGATTTTTGAAGTAAAGTCATAATTGCTTCAGAGGAGACAATTTGGGATTTGAGAAGATCCATCAATGTTTACTACTCGATTGCTGAAAATCGAAAGGTTTCTACAGCGGATCTAATTGACTCGAAAGAGCATCATTTGAAATAGTTTTGTTTTCATTTTATTTTAAATATAATATTTTTAAAACAAATTGAAACTTTTCTATTGTTTTATTTTGAATTTGAAATTATTCATAATAAAACTTTAATTGAATATTATAAAAATAATTTTTAATTAAATTAAAAATCAATTTATTGGCTTTTTAGAACGCCAGTGACATGATAATGCCATTTTCTTGAAGAATTTGCGATGTTACTCATTGCGCATGCTTTTACCAGACCAGCGACTTTTCCAAAAGGAACTCCCATCTTACCAAGTAGATCTTAAGATGCTGGTGGAACAGATCCCATAGAACCGATTATACAAGTAAAGATTTCAACAGTAAAACTAGGTTTGACAGCCTGTATTTGCTTTTTTAAAAAATCATATTTTGCCAAATTTTCCTTATTAACAGTTTCAAACGTGACCAAAGAATCAAAAGGACATTTAATATCAACCATAAGAATTGTCTTTTTCTCATTAGTTATGATCAAATCGACTCGTTCTTTAGAGTTTGATACCAAGGAGCAAGTTTGGTCCACAACAACAATCAGTGAAGGATTTTTCAAATGATTTACAATTTGTTCAAGGCAATCGTTGTGACGATTAAGTGCAAGAGTAAGATGAACCTTGCAATTTTGCAAAACATGTGGCAACGTTTCATCTTGGTTATGGCAACGCTTACACATTCTATTCTCACCTTTTATATAGGGTTTTGCAAAATTAGCCAATGGGTTTGTTCAGGCGCGATGAATAAATTTCAAATGATCCTCTCGTAATTCTTCTGTATGGGACAAATAAATTGTTGATGAATTACTAATGTTAATGTTTTTCCATTTAGTAAAAAATGAATCATAAAGAGCAAGATGAAGAACTTTCGAAACCAAACGACGATCGAACTCAGTCAATATTATTGTTCATTTCAAAGCTGGTGTCAGGCGAAGAATTGGCTTATCATCCAACACTTCAAATGATATTGTAATATTATGCCGTCCTGATAGCCTCCTTTAATGAAGCAGAACTAACAAAGCGATTAGCCGGCCGTGACTTGGCAATAAAGTTGAACTTAATTCCCGCCAATCACATTCATGAACAAGCCGCAACTGGTCCTCCACAAACCCCGAAAACCAGTAAGAAACACAATCCCAGCAAAAACCGGCGTCGCCGTGAACGGCGCCGAGCTGAGGAAGTCACTCTCAGCCCAGATCTTTGAAGAAGCGGCAATGCTAGTCGCTGAACAGCATCCCCAATACGTTAAATCCGATGAAATTCCGACGAGACCAGCGATCCCAAAAGAACCTTCTCCCCAGATCTATGCCAACGAAGTGCACGAACTCCAAATTTGTTTAGACATATCTTCAGTCTCGACCACTCCGTCGACTATTGCGGAAACCAGAAAGTCATCAACTTCTTTCGGTTACTGGACCGACGAGTTCGGGGATGAGTTGCGTCATTCCGTGACTCAAGTCGGTATCACTCAATTTAAACCTCTCCGAAAACGGAAATTTCCCGTGGATATCGACGAATGAAGACGAGATTTCGCCGGTGAACTGTGACTAGATCCGATTTACAATAGTTGTATATCTTATTTATATATTTTTGTTTTGCGTTTTCTTTTATCTACTTTGTAAATTTTAGCCAAATATAAATTTTTGTATTTATAGTAAATTTATAGTAATCTTTGAATTTTCTAGAATTAAATGAGGAAGGGATGTATGTAGTCTTGTCTGAGTATAGAGTAAGATTGGTGAAGCTTGATGCATGCAAGAAGTATGATTGGAAAGGTTTATTTAACTTAAAATGTTGAAAAATGAACAATTATAATCGTGGTAAAAATCAATTTCTGCTTCGTATATTTAACATTTTAGTAGTAAAGGATTGTCGGTAAATAAAAGATGAAGTACGAATCTTAACATGATCTTATTTTTTCTCTAAATTGAACAGGGAAGTTTCAGTTACTTTATTATCTATATTTACTATAGAAGTTTCAACAATTAAGTTTTTACTTTCATTATTAAAGCAGAGCGAGGTTTGTACAACAGGAGCCGTATATTCAGTAGAAGTTTGTAGATTTAGAGTTGTAAATTGTTCTACGTGGTTACCGTCTGCTTTTTCTTGGATAAACAACACAAGTGAGTCTATAATTTGAAAAATGAATCCACTCATTTTACTCGTGTAGATTTTCCGATAAGTTTGAATTATTCTATATGATTGTTTCTTTGAAGAGAGAAATTTCTTCTTGTCTCTAATAGCGAAGTAAATCAAGCGTTTTGCTTTTATCTCATCTACATTGCTAGAGTCAAGATTCCAATTATTGATTTTATTACTTATTTCGCATAGTGATTGTATCTGGTTAGACTTTTCAGTAAAGGTTTTGTCTAACAAATCAAAGAAACTATTCACGCTGTTTATTGTTAGCGGAGAAATGATGTTGTGAATTCTATGTATTTCACCTGACAGTTTCCACTGTCTAAGCCTTAAGAGTCGTTCACGGCAACTAGAGTTGTAATAAAATAAAGATGGAATCATATCAACCATTTCAGAAATAAGTGTTTCATTATGATCAGGATCAAGTGAAGAAGTACTTTCAATGTCAACAATTGAATACATAAGTAAACAATTTCTAATATAGTTTAGAGCGTAATCACCATAAGTTCCATTCGTTTTATAATATAAATTATTTTTTAAATTTAAGTAGTTAAGATAAAATATTATATCAATTACTTTTTCAGAAGTGTTCGGTTTATTAAGCAAAGTTCTAAGTTCCATGTCATCTTTTGACATTTGGAGAAAATTAAGCAAACCAAGATTGAACATTATATCGGACGAATTTTCAAAATTTGGATTTTCCGAAGTATTTATTTTATTAAGAATTAAATATTTTCCACCCACAAATGAGATTTCGTCAGGAAAGTTTTTATTTAATTTAAATGCGTTTATTAATTTAATTATTTCGTCAGAATTTTTAGACATTTTTCCAACAAAACATAACTCGTGTAATTCTGGAAAGGATATAAGCAACTCATGAAACTGAGATCTTGTTAATTCAGAATAATTTATACTTTTAATTTCATCATCAGATATATGGTTATTTAAAAGGTCTCCATTACAATATTTTATTTTTAACAACAACTTGTGGTAACATTGTCTTGTTTGGCTAAATGTACTGATTTTAAATAAATGTTTTATAAAATGTCTAGTTATTTTATTGATATTAGTGTTTTTGAAAATGAATTTGGTGGATTAGTTATAAAAGAATTAAGTATGATCAATACTAATAATATTTTAAGACCATTACATTGGGTGTTTTCGGCAAACGAATATCATGAATATCAAATACTTAACGGTCAGAATTTTTTCTGTCCAACGTGTACTATCGGTTCTGATCGAAAAACAGCTATTTTCTATGTGACAGATGAAACAAAAGAAAAGATTTTAAAAATATATTTTCCATATTTGAGAATTGTAAAGTATTCATTAAAAGAATATCAGAGTTTTCCAAGAAACATATCTTGTCCATATTATGAACACCATGATGATTGTGCTTATAAAAACTGTTTACTTGGTATTTTCATTTTATGGTCACTTTTTACCCAACTTCGAACAATAATCAATATGGTAAAATTTTTAATTTTATTATTATTTTATTTAGAACAATAATAATAATTCATCTAATACGAATAATTCCAAACAAATACCAAATACAAATCATATGGTAAATTTTAAATTTTATTAGAAAATTATTAAGTTTATTTAGAATTCTAATAACTTTCCAGGTCAAATGTATTGGGAGAATATGAATGCCAACTTTGTAAGATTAAAAATTTAATTAAATCTTTAATTATTTATTTAGAATATGCCATATACCAACATGCATTACATGTGGTATTATCCAAATTTCCAATTTACCATGCCAAATATTCAAAATGTTCCAAACTTTCAAAACATGAAAAATATTCCAAATTTTAACAACAATCAGAATCTTCAAAATTCTTCATCAAATATGCCCCATATTAATGCTAAATTAAATGGGAAGAAAATTAAATGTAAGTATTCTTTGAATTTTTTAAATGATTTTTAAGTAATATTTTAAATAAAGAATTAAAATTTTATAATTTTAATAATATTACTTTTAAATTCTAGATATTATAATGATTTAAAATTAGGTATATAATTAGAGATTAAAAATCTTTAAAAATAAAGAATTTAGATTGATAATTTGATTGTGAATTGTTTATTTTTATAAATATTTAATTACATAATTTATATAACCTCTTAGATAAGGTTGGAAATAGTATAACCTTTTCAATTGTGTCCAAAGAGCACTGCACATAACGGTTTAAATCCCTTAAATTTTTACAGTATACCTGGAATGAGTTTGGCTTCTGCTTTGATGACGTTGAAAGAACCCATTGAACTCCTTACCGATATGGAAATGTATAATTTCTATGAAGGAGGGATCAGGGGTGGAATAACATTTGTGAATAAACATTATGTTAAAACTTCTGATGATATGGAATTGTTATATATTGATATCAACAATCTATATGGTTGGGCTCTTAGCCAAAATCTTCCTTTCGGTGATTTTAGTTGGGTAATTAATAATCTCGATTCTATTTTGGATGAGTGTATGAGTACAATTATTGAAACGCTCTTATATGGTTATACAATGGAAATTGATCTCGAAATTCCTGAAAGTGTACATGAGTTTTTGGATAAATTCCCTGTGGCGCCTGAAAAGATGTGTCTACCGGATTCTAAAGTTGAAAAATTAATGCTCACCCATTATCCCAAGAAAAAGTATGTTATTCATCGGAGACTTCTAAAGATGTTTGTTTCTCTTGGTGTTAAGGTTGTTAAGATTCATAGAGCTATAAGGTTTAAACAGGCAAAGATTTTTAAAGAGAATATTGATTCAAACACTTCTTTGAGAGCAGATGCTACAAATAATCTTGATAAGAACTATTTCAAACCTTTAAATAATAGTTTTTATGGAAAATCTGTCAAAAATCTTAAAAAACGAATGAATTTAAGATTATGTAATTCATTTGAAAAGATGGTTACTTATTCATCAAAGCCGTCTTTCAGAAAGTGTATAAAGATTGACGATGATCTAATAGCATCTTATCTAAATAAATAATTAATTTGTTTAGACCGACCTAGTTATATCGGTCAAACGGTTCTTGATTTATCGAAATTACAGATGTATAATATCCAGTATCTTGAATTAGAGAAATATAGGAATCTTTTCAATTGTAGGGTTGACATTGTTGCTGGCGACACTGGCTCTTTCTTCCTTGAAATTAAAAACTGTAAATTAAGTACTCTTTTACTTGCAATATTTTCGGATAATCTTTTGGACACTTCGAATTATGATTCTAGTCATCCTTTGTAATCAAGAAAACTTGACTCAGTAATAGGTAAATTCAAAAATGAGAGTAAGGGACGTGGATATAAGGAATGGGTTTTCTTACGACCAAAATGCTATAGTCTTTTAGGTGAAACCGAAAGTAATAAAGCAAAGGGAATTACTTTGGAAGGAACTAAAATAAAGCATCTTTCTTATCTTGATTGTTATAGAAACGATAAAATTTTTTCTGTTCCTCAAACGAGAATAGGGACGAGAAATCATCAGTTGTTTACTTTTAAAAATTGTAAAATTGCTTTAAGTAACAACGATGATAAACATCAATAGGTAGATAAAAACAAAAGTTTTGCATTCCGACATTATTTAGGTATCAATGCTACTGATGTGGAAGATTAAAACCGAAGAAGCTTTTATTTAAATAAATGTTTTCTTAAAAATGTGTTTGCCTTTTTATTCTATTGTTTTGTAATTATTATCATTATTATTATTATTATTATTATTATTATTATTATTATTATTATTATTATTATTATTATTATTAGTATTATTAGAAATTTGGGTAATAAAATGAGACTTGTAACAGTCTGGTGTCGGTAATAATGTTTCGCATTTTCTTTTTGTTTCATGTAGTGTGGTTTAGGCTTTAGTTTTTGAAATTTGGAGTACTTATTTTTATGTTTACTTTTTACGTTATGTTTTAAACTTGGACTGTTTATTTGCACTGTATAATTACCAAACTTTATAATATAGTAATCTTGGTATACTTATACGTATACATTTTTTATATTTTGTGTTTTTTTCTCTTTTCGAAATAATAATTTTGGAATTGTGTTTTTAGAAATAACCACAAAATTGTCATATCTTGCCTTTTTACTAGCAGATTTTTATTGAAGTTGTTGATTGGGATAACCATAATTGTGAAGGATATGACATAAGCTTTAGGAAATATTAATTCGTATAATGAAAAGAAAAATAAATCGATTAGAACACATTTTAAATTGGAAAATTACGTAATTTTAACCGGCTTTTTATAATTTTGGTTAAAGGTAACCGGTTTATATATGAATGTTTTTTTCGGTTTCAGTTTCGGTTACGGTTAGTGAAAATATTTAGAAAAATAATGGTCAACCGGTTTTTTAAACCAGCTTTGAAAACCAGATTCCATCCATGCTTATAATAGCGTGAATGATAGTTTTTTGTTTTGTTTCATGATTGTACGCTTTGCTACACTAAAGCGAATTAAAGAATAATCATTCGCGTTGTCATAATTGTAGAATGTGCCCTTCTGATTTCCTTAAAACTTACGCTGGCAAAGTAATTTAAGAAACCGGTGGTTAACAGTTAACCTTTATTTTGCAAACCGGTTTAACCGAAAACCGATGTTATTCTAAGGAATATAAAACCGGTTACATTTTAACCGAAATTTATTTCGGTTTCCATCCCTGTTTTAAGTTTATTAAACATTAAAATAGAAAAAAAATTATTTGCTATTTCCTTGTTTATGTATCACGAGAAAAGTCAGGAGTTTGAGCATAATAAATATTTGGATTAATAACAATGACTTTTGATTGGAAAATAAATGAAAATATTTTAATAAGATTTAACATATACTATTCCCAATAATAAGTAACTAATTACAAACTATTACAAACCCACTCCATATAAAAAGTCCTGTCGTCATTTTATTAGTAATTTCATTCAATGTTCAAATAAAAGCTAGATGAGTAGATTTTTAAATTATAATCAAAATACCGTAATTTCCGGCCAGTACCGGATTAAACAATAAGCACGTGCTTAGGGTACCCCATGGAAATGGGCATGATGATGAGCTGCTACAATGTGTTGTATAGATTATAACATGTGTATATAATATTGTACTAAATATTAATTTTACATAACCTCCACTTACCTGGATTTGGTTGGCTGTTCGGGCATCATACTTGATAAGTGTTTAAAGCCCCTGAATATGTTAATCCGGCCTTGCTTCCGGTTATAGTAAAACACCATCTGCCATGAAAAAATTTACTATAACTGATTTTACTATAATCGATAAAATTTATATAGCACATAAACGTGTAAAAAATTTACTATATATGGTTTTTTTACTAGTACTCAAAATATCATGCTTTTTTTTATTTATAGAGAATATCTGCCAATTTTTATCTCATTTAGTATTTGGTTTTGCTTTTAGTATCCCAAAATGTTAAGAATATTTTTTTAGAATATCTAGTGTTTCGAGCGAAGTATTGGAGCTTGAATTTATTGGCCCCTGTTTCTTCTTCATGCTCCTTCTTCATTTGCAAGCCACTAAGCAAAACTAAGTAGGCTGTATAATAATTCGTTTTTATGTCAAATAAGAGATTAAAAATTAAGACGTTAATTAACGACTTGGAGGAGTTCTTTAACAACTTTGACCTCTACAGTATCCGAACATATTCGCCTTATGATACTCCTAACATTCTAGTGTATTTTGTACTGGACTGATTCTTCTATAAATATTTATTTAGTTTTTTAATGTGCTACTAATTAATATTTATGTTTATTTTATTTCTCACAATTATTAAAAAATTCTTGACGGCAGCTTATTTTAAAATTTATGTATAATCAAAAATATGGTAATTAATTGATTATTAATATATGTTACCAAAGACTGATTCGAAAATTCGTGTTAAACCTAAAACAAAATGTTGATATATAATATGAAAATAGGTCCAGGCAAAAAGATTAAAAAATGAAAAAAGACTAATTATAAAATAAATATTATTTCACTGCTAATAAAGAATCATATTTCCATTTAAAATTTAGTTGATTTTGTAATCGTTCCAAATGATTCTTTTCTTTTTATTGGTTATATCTCTCTGAAAATCTTTTATATTTTAAAATTTTATTACAGTTTATTTCTTAATCTTGAATTACAAAATTATATTTAAATTATAAAATATGCTGCTAACGAGAACCTATCAGCAGAGCAAATTCGCTAATACCAAAACTTATTTAACCCTTAAATGCCCTTTTTTTGCTCAATAATGTACAAATCTGACAGTATTTGTTAGAATATCTCATATTATGGCACCCTTTATTTAATTTTAGTAGTAGTGCATGGTCGAGCAGTAAGTTGACAAACTCCTACAACATGCAAATCCCATTTTTTCTCATGGCAACAATTTGATAGGTAAAATTAATTTTCATGTTGATAAAAGATCCAAATTTTATTCTACTCAACTCAAATTTTCGGCTTTGCTTTTATCGAATGCAACTTAAATAATGTTAAATAATTACACGAGATAAAGGCAATGCGGAAAATTTGTGTGGCTTAAAATTAATTTTTAACCTTTTGTCAAAATAAAAAGAGCATATCCAATGTGACCAAAATAAAAAATTTTACATTTAAAAAATAATTTGAAAATAAAAATCGTCTAAAAGACCCTTTATGTTTTATTAATATTTTTCTAATTTAGGTTGAAATCTTCTAATGTGAAATACTTATCCAAACTATATTCTGTTCTGAGTGATACTGCAAAAACTCAAAATTATTTTGATAATTTATTAATTCATGAATCAAATATTACTAGGAAAATGTTGGGGGAACTTAACATAAAATACCCTGAAATAAATTTTGATTCGTTTAATTTTTATTTATCAAAACTAATGGAAAGAAACTTGATTCCTAAGCCGAAGATTCATGATGCACCTTTTAAATGTGAGTTAAGTGGTTAATTATTCATTTTAGTAATCTGCTTGAATTTATTTTACAATAAAACATTAAGCAAACATAATCTTAGAGGGAAAATGCAAAATTTTTTCAAAATTTTTCTTTATTTTAATCCATTTACAATTACCACTCTAAAAGTGCGATGTGCCTAAAAAATCCGACACGTTCAACTGAACGTCTGCCGCCAATACAGCATACGCAAAGTTCTGTGATAATTATCAATCACGTAGACAAAGCTTCTCTATCCATTGGGCTAAACACACTAAGCACAAACAATTACTTGATATATGACAAAGGTGTTAGCAAATTTCATTGAATATTGAATAATAATTAATATAATAATAAATTAAGTTAAAATAAAACAAGACTTAAATTTCAAGGTCACGGTATTAAATAAAAATTCTGTAAGAATAAGTAAAATAGGCGGCAAAATTAAAACTCTAATTAAAAAGGTTTTCAGCGAAGTAGGTAAATAAATTCATAATTTTGAGATGTTATTACAAAGTTTCAGAACTATTCATGAAAGTTCCGAGTTTCTTACATTATATTGATGAAAATCGAATAAGCTTGAAACTAGTCTGTCATTAGAAATAGCTTTAAATATTCTTTCTAAGACTTTATTTTACTAAGTTAATTATTCTGAATACACAGATAAAAATATTTTTTATAAATGAAAAGTAAAAACAGATATTTTAGATATTTTCTTGTGTTTAATATAAAATTTGAATGTTCTTTTATAATTTTTTGAAATAAATGGCTATTAGATTAACTTTAACCTAAGTTAATTAATAGTATAAATAAGCAATATTTTTACATATTCATTTGTTTTTAGTTTTTTCTTGTTTAAGTATAATAGAGCCTGAGCTGCTCGGAGTACTGAATTTAATGAAGTTGATCCTAAGAATTAAAATTATAAAAATATTAAAAATCTTTACTCTAATTCAGTTCTTACATATATAAATTATAATTTCAAAATTTTGTAATAAAGTTTAAAAATTATAGCTTAATTAATGTTTACATTGGGTAATTTATAAGTTCTTAATGAAATTTGTTTAACTATTCAGATAAGAAATTATCAATTTTAAGATTTAGAACAAGTTAATTATTAAATGTGAAATTGCTTAGAATTAATATTATTTGGAATTGTTATTTTCATTTTAATTTTAAATATAATTAGTCAATTATTATTTTATTAATTTACGGTAATGCATCTATTAAGCTAATTTTTCATTTTTAGTGATTAATCCGAGTTGCGTATCTGGAAAAGTTGTATTTCTAACTGGTGCTAGTAGTGGAATTGGTGAAGAAACAGCTATACAATTATCAGAAATTGGTTGTCTCGTGGCTTTAATTGCTAGGAATGAACACAAGTTAAAAGTTATTCAAGATATTATTAAAAAAAATGGTGGCCAAGCAATTTATGTTAAAACTGACATTACAATTGAAAGTGAAGTAAGTGGATAATTTTGTTATATTAATATTTAATAATTTCATGCGGTATATAAATATTTGTTTTTGCAATTAGTAATTATATTGAACTTTGAATTTTGACCGATTTTTTTGTCTATCTATTCTTCATTCTGGAATTTTCAAAACTTCGCTTGTTCGAATAACTGGTACAGGAGGAGGGAGAGAAATCTTTTTGTTACTACATTGAAAAAAAGAACTTCTTGGTTTCGAAAAGCTATTGTTGTCGGTACATTTTACAATTTATGTCATTGACTTGTTCGTACATGGATGTCTATGTACAACATCTGTTTTTCATCGAGCTCACATTCTGTTGGATCTATGAATTTGGCTACTTTCGGAAAATTATTGACTATCAATTGTGACCAAATCTCAGCTAGTGTTTTCTGCAAACTGAAAATTCTTCTTCTCTAAATCAGTATCTATGGTAATTCCTTTTTCGTGACTACCGTAGCTGTTATATGGCAATATTAATCCAGTAAATGGACTCCTTCCTGGAACATTGGTACCATTGGATATAGCGTCAAAATCGTACTGAAGAAATTTGTAATGAAAAAGCGGTTAGAACGTCATTAAATACATTGATGTGACGTAACATTTTTAAACACCCTCCCCTTGTACCAAATGTGTGACCACCCTCCATTCTAAGGTGCGTGACGTCATTTATTATCACATGTGTTTAGTAAAAAAATGAGGTCAAAAAATAATAATGGTGGTATGACGGATACTGATTTGATTTCCCTCATTATTTCGGTTGAAATTAGGCCTTTGATTCTGATTATCGTATTGTTGAGGTGGTAATTGTTTACCACAAATATGACTCAGTCAAATGTGCCCAAGTGAATTATTTCGAACATCGAGCAATTCGATACGTCTGTTGACTTTGAGAAATAATCCCAATTGAATTCCATCTAAAGGTACCATTCGATTCCTGGCTAAATTAAGCTTGAGTGACGAATTTAAATTTAATGCGTTTACGAGCAAATATTTGAGTTTTCTAAATGTAGGATTTTCAAATAACTGCCACAACATATATTTTTAAACTCAATTTTTAACCACAAATTTACATTTTTCAAATCTTCAATAAATTACATTTTTATTTAACCTTTTTAAAATCTTTAATTTACATTACCGATCACTATAAACTCGCCAGCACTTGAACTGGTTTGCAAGAAATTAGCGTCGTCGATGGAGTGACTCTTATTAAAACATTTACAGCAATTGATAAAGTTCTGTATTGGAATCCTTTGTAAATTTGAAATACAAGCATATCTCGTTTAGCGCTCATAATGCGTTCCTGAAAATCGAGCGTTAACAGAAACAACGTTTAAAGAGGTATTATTTACATTAAAATATGGGATTACGTTCCTAATTAGTTTTTTTGGTACTTTGAAGGCAAAAATAAAAAGATGTTATCAATAAATTGAAGGTACATACATTTAATTCAGTTCAATATGTACTTCAAATGAAAATATTCGATACTTCTTCAATAAGTTTTCATTATGTAAATTAATAATATGTATGTATCAAAAACATAAAATAATAACATGATGAAATTCAAAATAGAACAACTAAATTAAATTCTACATATTCCGTAAGAAAAACTGGTCTAATTTAGACTTCTGCCGATTCGATTTCAGTGTACGGAGTAAGATTTTTTGAAACAGCTCTTTTAATAAAACTAGCGCGTTCAGAATCAAGGTCAATGTCAGTTAGAACATTTAAAGCTTTGGCAATTATTTCTAAATTTTCTTGTAAAACTTTTTTTATCAATTTATTTGGCGGCTCTACATTTTCTATCCAGGTATATTTCTACGTCTTCTATCCAGTAAGTCAATAGTTTTTCCAGTTTTCAATCATTTTGTTACGCATTCGAGAGGTTTTTCTAGCTGAAAGTGGTGTTGTTGATTTGCACAGATCTTTTAATTTTCTCAGCATTTTGCATAATTGTTCCAACAGTTGATCCGGGTAAATTCAATTCACGGCATACATCTACTTGACGTTGTACCCCATTTTCTATTTTTCGAATTACTTTCAATTTTATATCCATAGATAAATTTCTTCTCGAATTTTTTGTTAAATCTTTCACACTTTCTTTCCATCCCGACATTATCGATAAGAAATTATTTAGTTATTTACAAAAATAAATAGGAACATTTGAACAAGAAACACTGATTAACTGTTTAATTTTTCTTTCTAAAAAAAATCAAATGATTTATGTGAATCCCCAAAATATAAACAAAAATGTATGGAAATTTGAAATAAAATACACAGAAATCAATTTTACTATATATGTATATGTATTCTTTTTAATGATTTTTTCATATCAAATTGTTTTTTGTCTTGAGCGTTATAACGAAATAGCGTTGTAAGAGGGAGCGTTATACGAGGTATTACTGTATGTTGGCTAGCAAATAACATAGTTGATGGAGTGGGAGTGCGTTGTTGATTAATTGGCTGAGACTGATATTGCTGATTTGGTGCTAAACGATTGCCTTAACTGTTATAGCAAGTAACTAAAGGAGATAAATTTTATTTACAAGACCCCGAACAAATAGTAAAATAATATTCATAAATAAAATAACATTAATAAGTAAATTAATAATAATAAAATAATAAAAAAACATTTTTCCTTATACTTTTGTTCTTTTGTCGTTTTTTCGATACTTTCACATTCTTTACATTTACCAATAAAATGGTATTTCTCTTTTCTTTTGATTGTTTTAAAAGATTCATTTGATTTTTCAATATTTTCAGAGACATTTTTTATCATGAATTTAGTAAATACTAGCATGTTCTTTTAAAAACGCACAGTTGACCCAAAAAGGAAAATCCAGGAATGTGATGTTCTCCTGGATATTTCCACCATGGAACAACCTCAAAGATGGAATTTTTCCGATGTTTTCGTTCTTTCATGCACTGCTTTGTTTTTTAATAATATTTATTACAGGATTCGCAATAATATTGAGAATGTTTCATTTTTCGAATATATATTTTTATAGTGAAATTTTACTTATTATAAAAAATAAGTGTCTACAAATTAATTAATTTATTATTTCTTTTTTTCATTTAAACATCTTTAAAATTTAAGGAATCAAACTCCATATTAAACTAAGAAACTATAAATAGAAATCACTTATACTGTCTGTGTTTTTTTGCAATTTCATTGGTTTAAGTTAATATCTCATATTAAAATAAGAAACTATAAATAGAAATCACCAATGCTGTAGGTGTTTTTTGCAATAGTTTGTTCACTACTAAAATTAAATAAATCTGAGTAACCTACGTTTTTTGGTGTTAACATTATTATATTTTAGAAATAAATTTTTGGAGACAACCAAAAACTTTATTATGAGTTCCGTTCCATTTAGAACGAATATCATAACTATCACTGCGACAAGAATTACTTAAATAAATCTAAAGTAAAAGTTATTTAAATAGAAATTATATATTAACTAACATTAATCCGTACTTAAATATAAATAATGTTTCGGCCAATCTTATAAAAATTTATAAAAATTGAAATCAAAGTATCAAAGAATAAGTTTTTTTATTTGCAAAATAAATTAATTTGATTTTTCTATTCGGGTTAATTGAATTAGTCATACCGAGATGGAATTAATGAAATGCAATGAAAACCTCCAAAATTTTAAAAATTGCTGTTAGTAAAGTCTTAAATTCGTTAAGCTCAACTAAAATTGGGGTTTCTTCATCATTAATAATTTCAGCATCTTCATCATTAATAATTTCAGTATCTTCATCATTAATAATTTCAGTATCTTCATTATTAATAATTTCTTCATCATTAATAATTTCAGTATCTTCATCATTAATAATTTCAATATCTTCATTATTAATAATTTCTTCATCATTAACAATTTCTTCATCAGCACTGACATTCTGAATCACAACATGAATCTTCTTTACCCAATGCTTCAACTAGAGTCAACATATCTCTAATTTTTACACCGGTTATTTCTTCGAGTTTATCAAACAAAAAGTTTATTAAATATTCTAAACGAAAATTAATTAATTATTTTATATTTTATATTTTACCTTTTTCAGACATCATTTTTAAACAATTTTAAAACTAATTATAATTTTGTTTATAGATTATGTTGTAAAGATAACAAAATCTGTTTAAATACATTTATTAAACACTAAAATATACATTAAAATAATTGTGAAAGTCTAGCAGTAACAATTTTTCAGATTGGAGAAAGCACATTTTGATCAGCTTTATATCCTTGGATTGTTATTGTTAAATACAAGTTTCCTATTCTTTGAAACCTATTTCTGTAAATGCATCATAATATCTGGTATATTGACTGGTGAAGAATGCATTTTCATTGCATTTTAAATTCGAATTGATCTTATTGAAAATCGTATCAATATCCTTGATATCTATCATTGAGAGTGTCCCAGCGAGAGATTGAAATTGAGTTTGACTGGACAGTTTTTGTAACAATAGAATTTGAAATGAAATATATTCTTCTTTTGGATTATTTGTTAATAAGTAATCTTGATTCATTTATTTTGCTTTTGTCGCTTCTTTTTAAATACTTTCTGGTCGTTTCTCTTATTTTCTCTTATGATAATTTTTTTCGATCATGGATGTCATACATTTTTTTTTCTCTGAGTAATATCAGTTTTTCATCGAGCTCAGATTCTGTGGATCGGTGAATTTTGCTGCCTTCGGAAAATTATCGACTACCAATGTGTCAAACTGTCAGAAGAAATATAAATCCAGTATATATTGTGTCCCACCTGTTAGAAAGCATTCTGACTGGCTGGCGGAAAGCATAATTCATTCGAGTGATGGCTCATCCTGTAAAAGCTGAGTCAGCGGTCATTTTAATGTGTCATAGGTCTTTATGTGACTCTAGTATAGCTGAATAATTGTATTTTTTCAAATCAGTTTACAGTGTGAA
This sequence comes from Schmidtea mediterranea, assembly GCA_022537955.1. Classification (NCBI taxonomy): domain Eukaryota; kingdom Metazoa; phylum Platyhelminthes; order Tricladida; family Dugesiidae; genus Schmidtea; species Schmidtea mediterranea. The sequence goes on from CM039681.1 coordinate 28,240,933, forward strand.
TATTATATATTTACGTCTTTTCTCAAAGCAGTCATCCCATTCATAGACTCAGATTGAATGATTTTTAACCATTAGTAACTTTTTATGAGCATTACGTAAATCTTATTCTAGTATGATCTCTAGATCGATTCCTGTTGCAAGTAAAATTCGGAACGGGAGGATCACTCGCGCAGAACAAATCATCTCTGTAAGCATATTCGGAAATAATTCTTCCATTTTGGCAATCAGGATTAACATTAACTTTTCTAAAATTTAAATAAATAAATGAAATCTGAAAATCATGTTGGTATAGGCAAAATTTCAACCAATCACAAGATTTCATTTATTAAATTATCAACGAATGAGATATAGCCTAAATTTCTAATCCCTAACACAACACTGTTTTCCTTGGCTAATATATAAACATTGTAATTAAATATGTTTTTTAAAACAATTGTTTTCGGTAAATTTGTTAAAATAATTTTCTCAGCTTAATTTATCGTCATCTTCTCCGTTCCAATTGTAATGTAAATCTACTGTAATTACCATGTCAACCTTAACTGTGTATCCGTAATCCAGCGTGTTCCAATTCATTTTCCTTCAAAAATCATTTCAAAATTTTATATCAATATTTGATTGATGCCCAGCCGTATAAGTTGGTGTCGATATGCAACAACTCAGTGTCGTCCGCAGACACTGCATAATGTTATTTCACGAACGCGACCCAAAAACGTTTTCCGCACTACTGATCTAATTGATTCCCAGATAATATCAAACCCCTTCTGAGTTCTCTTTTTATCCTGTCCAATATTTATTTTAACACTTAAATAGTTTGTGACCTTTTATGTGGTGAGGCTGGAACAGAGCTGGAGGCCGCCTCATTTAGGCCATCATAATCTTTTCTGGTGCTTGGCTCGCATAAGAGAACTACACTCTGCTATGATGTTGAATTTCCTCATTGCATTGCTTATCTTTAGATTTTCTTTTTCCAATAGTAATAACTTATTCATCTGAAAGTTCATAAATCTTTTCAAGCAACTATGAAGAGTCTGCAGTTTGCCTTTCTAACTCAAAATCAAGAGCAATATAACACAATGTTTCTCTCCATGTTAGGGTTTTTATTAGATAATCAGACAAATCTTTTCCAACTAAAACCATTCTGCAAATTGCACGAAGTATCGAATATTCTGTTGGACGCCCAGTCGCATCAAAAGCGAGAGCTGCATCAATAGATTTTAATTGAACAAAGACACCGTTATCCTTTCGCTCATTGTCATTCACCATATATATTTTAACTAAATTCAATATATCTTCCAATTTTAAGTGACTAAACAAACTTTTTCTTTCACACCAATTAGATACAAATCCAATTTAATCACAATTCCAAATCTCAATATAAACCTAACTCATAAAACACAATCGTGCCAATATATAAAAATACTCGGCCTTTGTGCTCACAAAATCCAGCAAAAGCCATCGCACACACAGACAATAAAATTCATGATTAAATACCTTTGAATTCATTTTTCATTGTATTAAGTGTTATCCTAGAAAGGATCCATAAAAAATCAACCGGGTTCCTTCTGTAAACCTGCACTGCTTCATAGACGAGAGTTTGAAGGTTTGTGATCACTATCTCATTCTTCAATAGTTACCACTCCTTTTAAAATTTCCATTATTTATCGGTTCAATTTTAATAAAATATGAATTTTTTTTTGTTAATACCCTTTATAAGTACGATTTTCATTGTTAGTTAAAATATAATAACCGGTTTTTACTATCTTGAATTAATAATAATAATAATTTGTTAAAAATTTCTGCAAGTTCTTATACTTGCACGCACACAGATGAAAGGGGTAGAAAATATATGATTAACGAAAAAAGTTGCGATACAAATGGAAGTTTAATAGACACGTGTAAATATAACTAAGATAGTGCGAGTTTTTAAAAATTATAATACTTTAGAAAATGAAATTATAAAAAGTTTTGCATAGTAAAAATTTTTCGAAAAAAGTATGACCTGACATGAATCCTTTGAACTAGTGTATGAGTCACACCAAGACATGACGAGTAGATGGTTATGTTTCCACTGGACCACATACCCCCCGGACAAAAAATTTTTCTAAGTCTAAAAGTACAAATTTTTTTAAACAAAGACCATGACTCGTCAAAAAAAAATTCAAGGTCATTGAAACAAAACCATAATTCATTCAAGGTCATTGGATGACTCATATATCTCAAGGTCATCTAAGCAAAGACCATGACTCATTCAAAAGTTTTCAAGGTCACGGAATTTTTAATCATTTTTAATTTATATTCTACCTACTTACATTTATAAGTAGTATATATTTTGTAAATTTTATTCTATTTTATTATTATTTTTAAAAGTATTATTATTTTTCAAGGCCATTCAAATAAATTTCAAGGTCGCGGAATTTTTATCATTCTTAAGATATAAACTATCTACTTACTTTTATAAGTAGTATATATTTTGTAAATATTTTTTATAATTATTTTTTATAAATATTATTATACTAAAAGTTGACAAATAAAATCAATAAAATATATTACAATTATTAATATTACAAGGTTATTATTATACTAATAAAATACATTATTGTAAGTTAATATCAATTTTGATCCACGATAGTATTTGGCTTTCTTTTCTCCAATGATGTAAAGCATAAAAAATAAATAAAATATATTACAATTATTAATATTACAAGGTTATTATTATACTAATAAAATACATTATTATAAGTTAATATCAATTTCGATCCACGATAGTATTTGGCTTTTTCTCCAATGATGTAAAGCATAAAAATAAATTAATAATAAATTATGATATTACAAGCTATTATTAATAGTTTATTATACTAATAGAATAGTTGATAAAAGAAATAAATTTAATAATACCACAACGAAATAAATAAAAACTCTAAATACATTATATTGACAAATCAATCTGACAAAAGTAAATCAATAATGTCTCGACTGAAACAGCTGTTCTCGTGGGAGCTGTCATAGCTTGGGCTGTGCGATAATTGGTCATCATCAATGACATCGATTCCTAAATAATGTCCAAATTCGAGACTGGAATTTCTACCCACCCAATTACGCTTATCGTCTTTATTGGTAAGCGCAATGTTATTCTTAAATGGAAATAGTTGATAGTTCCGCGTCCCTATCCTACTTTGAGGCACCGTAAATATTGTGTCATTATTAAAACAATCTAAATATGACTGGTACTCAATCCTAGTTTGAGGCACCGTAAATATTGTGTCATTATTAAAAAAATCTAAATATGACTGGTACTCAATCTTTGTCCCCAGCAACTTCACTCCCTTAGCCCTCATTGTATCTTTAGTACCTAAAAGACTATAGCACTTGGGTCTTAAGAAAACCCATTCCTCATACCCAAGACCCTTACTATCATCTTTAAATTTTCCTATTACAGAGTCAAGGTTTCTTGAGTACAAGGGATGTGCAGGGTCGTAATTTGAGGTATCTAAAAGACTGTCTCTTATCATTGCCGACAAAAGAGTGTCTAGCCTAAAGTTCTTAACCTTAAGGAAAAACGAATCAGTGTTGCCGGCAACGATATTTATTTCGCAATTAAATTCATTGCGATATTTCGCTAGTTCCTTATACTGTAGTTCGTACATTCTAAGTTTAGACAGGTCTAGAACTGATTGTCCGATGTAACTAGGCCTGTCTAAACATCGAATCCTCATTCAGATGAGCAGCAATCAGATTATCATCAATTACGATAGATTTTCTGAAAGTCGGTTTTGAGGCATATACAATCATCTTTTCATCAGAATTGCATAGCCTCAAATTCATCCGTTTTTTAAGATTTTCGACAGACTTTCCATACAAACTATTATTATAAAGTTTAAACAAGTCCCTATATAGCTCGCTAGTACTTTGAGCTCTTAATTTTGTGTTTTTGTCAATGTATGCATGAAATATAGGTGCTTGATTAAATTTAATTGCGCGATGAACTTTAACAACCTTCACACCGAGAGAAAGATAAAGTTTGAGAAGCCGCCAATGAAGAACATGGTTCTTAGGCCAATGTGTGCATCAACTTTCGAATTCGGTGGACACATTTTTCCGGCCCAATCGGAAAATCATTCAAAAAATCATGTTAATAATCTGGAATCTCAATATCAACTTCTATAGTATATCCATATGGAAGGATTTAAATATCCACATCATTCGCACATTTACTCAAAACCTCATCCAAACCATCATACACCCAAGTAAAATCAGCATACGGAAGATATTGGCTAAGTGCCCAACCATACAAATTATTAATGTCTATATGCAAGAGTTATGTATCTTCAGAACTTGCGACATAATGTTTGTTAACAAATGTTATTCATCCCTCGTAAAAATTAAACATTTCCATGTCCTGCAGAAGTTCTATGGGTTCCTGTAATGTCATGAGAGCTGACGCTCATGACATACCAGGAATTCCATAAAAATTAAGAGGTTCTAGAGTATTATAAGCAATTGCTTTTGCGCGAAATTGCTGAAAATAATCTGCAAGAAGGAATACGTCTAATTTTAAGTAGGCTAACATGCAATCTAACATTTACTCGCAATTTTGCTGTGTCCAAATTTGTTGGACTGTAGCGTATTCATCAGCAGATACAGAACCCCAAATAGGAGGCATTTCAGTCGTCGATTCAAGAACCTCAAGAGATATCGCAAAGTCATAAAGGAAAATAGCCTTGGCTCTAACAATTGCACCATCAAAAACAGAATCAGTTAAAGGCAAATCAGTAAGTGTCTTAACCGATTTTGCTAAAGATGAATTAACAAATTGCATGCTGTCTATAAAACGAACAGGCAATTTATTAATGTATGCGATGAGGCAGATAAATTTTTCAGAAGTGGATATTATTTAGTTTATATAAAATCAATTTCTTTGATTATAACCACCTGCCATCCACTGCCTAAATATGTGAAGCGTTCTATTTTATCCCCTGATTCCTAAGAATCATCATCCACTATAGAAGAGAGGTCCTCCATATCTTCCCCAGAAACGATGGCATCATCATGAACATTGTCTTCCCCAGAAACTGGGGCATCGTCACGAACATTGTCTTCCCCAGAAACGGGGGCATCATCACGAACATTGACAGCATCATTAATTATAACATCTGGATCCAAATCAACTAAAATGTTTTTCTAAATATATAGAGAAAATAAAATTAAAATTTACCATCTTCGACAATCATAATATCATAATCATCTTCGCTATCACTGATAATAATTGTCGGCGTATCTTCGATTAAAATAACTTCTAAAATAATTTATAAATAAAACACAAATCAAGTTAAAATTTACCATCATCTTCGATAATAATAACATCATTTTCAAGATCTAACTGATCTTGCAATTCTGTTAATGTAAACCAGTCTAGAAAATATAATAATAAAATTAAATTTAAAATCCTAACCAGTTTGATTCAGGAGAATACTTCTTAAAATATTATTATTCATTTTTTGAAAATTTTTGAAAATTGCGCTTGATAAATTTTTGAAATAATTGTGACAAATTTAGAATTTGTCAATGTTTATAAAGAGAATCAAATTTTCAGGATTTAGCCAATCCCATTTTAGCAATACACACGTATAGGTGAGAGATTTTTATGCATGCAGCCTATAGTTAGTATGTATGTTTTCTTTGTAAAACACATGCAGTCTATACCATGTAGGCACGCGTTCTTTGTAAATCATATACATACTTTTGTTTGTATGTGTTTTCTTTATTCAGTCTTCAGAGTGTATGCATGCACTTATCATGTGATGATCACGCACTTATCATGCACTGTCTTTGTGATCACGCACTTATCATGCATCGTCTTTGTGATCATGCATTAGATTATCTTTAATTAATTAAACACAATAATAATATTTATAATAATAATAATATTAATAAAAATAATAAAAATAAAAATAATAAATAAAAATATTAATAGTTAAAACATAACAATAACAATAAAATATTAATACATTTATTAAACATCAAATCGCTTGGATAATAACCAAGCTAAACAATGTTGACCACATGTTAAGGTTCATGGTTTTTGATACATAGTTTTATTATACACAATAGGTTTACCCATTTTTTGAAGTTTCGAAACCATTAAAGTCGGATAATAGAAACCCATAGGATCAAATATCTTGCTATGTTTCATATATATTGCTAACCAATGTTCTCCACCGAGATGAGACGATTGAGTATTGACGATTATGGCTTAATTATTACGTAAATATGGAATTTTATTAAGAGGAAATACCCCTAAAAATTCATGTCCTAGTATTTGTTTTCCAATTCGATAGACATGAACAGAACTACATCAATAATATTAATAATACATGAAAAACTTACTCCATGACAAATTATCATAAATTATCTATACATTTTTACCATTCAAACCAACAATGTTTGAACTCTGTTCAAACCAACACTGTTCTGTTTGCAGTTATTTGAACCTCATTTTCAAATACTCCACATATTACAACATGCACCGGTCCAATCGTAGCTTTGCAAACTTTATTTAATGCTCTGAGAATTTTTGCATATGGCGCAGATAAAAAAGTCGATGCCATTAAATGCATGACGATAATATTTTTTCGTATCTTTATGACATCTTTCATTATGTTGCAATGATGATATGCAATATCTCGGATAAAAAGTGCCTAATAAAAAGAATATATTAATATATGTACAAAACCTATATAAAGTATCTAATAATTCTAACTATTATATTAAAACTTTTATTTATATTCCTTATATTAATTCCTATAAAACCTATAATAAATATCTTATAATAATAATAATAATATTTGCATGCTCACTGCAAACATTTATCCTCTGATTCCGAAGAGTCATCATCCTCTTGTTGGGCTCAGAGCCACAATTTAAACAAAAATTAAAACAAAAATAAAAGTAATGAAACAAGTCACTGTACATAAGCACGCACCACAAGAAGATACCAAAAATTAATGAAAAAACATTAATTAAAACAAATTAAAAATATATCAAAAGTAAATAAAAACAAATAATTAAATAAAATCATAAAAAGCTTACAGCTGCAGACAGAAACACACGAGAAATAAAATAAACGGCTAAAACCTTGCAAAATAAGGTTTAGAAAAAACACAGACAGAAGAGGCGACCAGAAAACAGAATATTTGGGCTAAAAAGTAATATTATAAGAAAATAATAATAAAAATAAAATTCAACCATAATGGAATTATATCAAAAAATAAAGAAAAATGCATAAAAAATAATAAAAATAATTTAAGATGATAATTTAAGAAAATAATTAAAAAGCCCTAAAAATGGCGAAAAATCGCTCATTGGTCGCACACAGGCATAAAACAGTATATATACAGTGACAAATTTCATTATTTTTAACTCATGCTTTACATTTCAACACTTCAAAATTTACTGAATCTCTTAAACGTAAGGATTTTTATTATTTCATTTTGAAATTTAATGTATTGTCTATGAAATTTTGTAAATGTTTATAATGTCTCCATTTATTATTTTGCTTAAATTACATGTTACTTTAATACTTTTATATATCTTTGAACCATATCTGCATATATATTCGAGTCCATTAAATTTATATACTACAAGTATGTAAATAGCCATCAACGGGACAGATCTCGTGCCGGCTGGTGGATTAGGTTCCCTAGTTGAACTCGTGGGTCATGCCTCGTTGATACCTCGGTAGTCCGCAGTAGGGTCTGGCAATTGCACAGGACCTCCACGCAGGGCATCGTTGTATAACTCGTAGCGGCTACTGGAAAGTGGCCGGGGCGAATAGAATATAAAATCATGGGAAGTGCTTCTTCAGATAGGGGAATTAGAAGAGATCACGCGATGATCATTTTTTGAAACTCGAATAAAAATAATAAACCTGGCTGGGCAGAAGAAATAGGCATAATCAAAAAAGGCAAAACGAACGGATAATGGCATTTAAAAATTAAATTAAATAACTAAAAGTGTCAGGGATTTTTATTCCGCTCTATAAAATGGCATATGACCTACAGGAAGGATCAGTAAAAGCTTTTCATGAATTAGTCCTCCAATCGCTAAGCCAAATCTGGCATACGCTACGACCTATATCTCTATCAGCATATGTGAGGCTCATTGAAGTTTTCCAAATCGACATCAAACAAATAAAAGACACCCGAATATTAGATCCACGAGCTTCCAATACGTGTATTTCCAGTTTCTCCGTAAATTGGTTGAGGTTTAGGAACGGATGCACTAATAGACGACTCTAAGGACGCGAAAGGATTAAAATACATAATTTCCCAAATGGCCGAGACGAATATAAAGCTTGCGACCAAGTCATATAACAGGCCATATATCAAGATTCTGCGAGTAACAATTGCCCAGGTAGCAGCGACCTCGGGTAAACTTCTTTGTCTTGTGGGAAAGCTAAATCCACTAGATTGAAACCGATCGTAATACGAAGACATTTTCTGCTACACTTCTACAACCGACAAGCCGTCAATGAATAATCTACCCTAAAGCACTAAAAACTCACCGGTATTCATGTATCCACATTATTTCCATGAGGCGTAGAGTAGTTAATCCACTTCACTAATTATGACGCCACCCCTTTAAAAGCAACTAGATGGAGACAATTAAAATCCATTACCGTAGAAAATCAATACTCTACTACAGACATCATGGATATTGATAAGAATCATCCCCATTTATCAAGATTAATTAACACGGTTATCACGATTAGGTAGTAGGAACTACATTAGTGCACCATAGTTATTTATTATCGCTGATATTATTATTACCATCAGCTTCATTACGAATATTGCCCTGGAAAAATTTCTAACATTATTAATATTATTATCATTAATCTCACCAGTAATATTATTACTTACGTAACAATTATTATTAACATAATTAATATTATTATTGATAATATTATTATTACCATCATCACGAACATAATCATTGTTATTATTATTATGAACATCGTTATCATTAATCCCATTATAATAATTCTCACTGAAATAAGTGTTATTATTAATAAAATTCTCATATTATTATCATTATAATTATTACTAAATCTTGTTATTATTGTCGTCACTATTACTAATTCTAGTAATACCATTATTGTCGTGGTTATCAATCTTATTGAAATAGTTGCATTAAATTCACCAGTACCACCATTGCCCCTAGTAATACTATTACAAATTAAATGTCAGTACGAGTACCCGTAACGTATAGTGCCCAAACTCCCTAGATAATTACTGAAGACATTATTAATAGTACCAATGATAATTAACCCCTTGCTCACTGATGCAATTAGGCCCAATATTGACAATTCTCTTGATAATTAATATAGACATTACAGTTTATTGGAAGAATTAGAAGGGAAATACGACAACCTCAAAACCAAGTATGAACGGGTAAAAGGTACCTGGACCCCTCCCGAGGCCGCCAAAGGCCTACATCAAAAAATTATCCGGTTATCTCACACTCGAGACGAATTGATCACGGAGTCTCGCAGCCAGCGAGTATTGATCAAGGAGCAGGGTACGACGCTCCGCCAAATCTTCACGGATGCCGAGCTTCGAGCCGCATCCCCGGGAGCGTCTGGGCTCGACATTTAAATATCATCCCATAGCAGCACCTTCCCATGGACACAATCATTCCAACTCCCTCAACCTCAGCTCCTCAAATGATGGTGCCATCTCAAGTCCCGGTAGTGGAACCCCATGCCAGAACGGCCCGTCGGCGGCCCAACCGAAATCGTCGTGAGCGTCGCCGTATAGAAACTGATCTCCGAGAGACGGAACCCCCCAGCCACACGTACCGGATCGACGACCTCCCGCCTCCTTACCAGGAATTCGAAATTCTGGGGTTCGATCCTGATGTGCTCTACGCACCTTCGGTAATGTTCCGCTCTCCGGCTCGGTCGATCCACATCAATCTGGTGGATGAGGAATCCGAATCCCCGAGAATCAACCAGGCTCTGGATCACTTAGTCTTGGACCTTAGTAAGATCGCTATACTCACGGGCAACGTCCCCTGAATTTCCTCCCCATCTGAAGAAGCTGAACCCTCCACCCGTATCGAGGTCCCCTACAATACGAACCCTCCCCCGTATCTGCCGGCGAAACGTAGGCGCCTTCCTACCGATATCGATGCCGACGAGTAGAACCAACATAAATCGAACACATCTTCCTTCCGAAAAACTGCGTAGAGGTTGATTTCAGTGCGGCAATGTTTTAGTTTAACCTCGTTCGGGAGATCTTGTAAAAAACTATCATGTGTCTATCTTACTGTTCTTCTAGCTATTGTATTACTATTTTCGTTGTGTTAATATAATGATATAGTCTTACCTTTGCTTTAGTTAGAATTAGGTATCTTTAGATAAAACGGGGGTAAAACAACGGTAATAGTTAGTGATAACTCACCAGATAGTTATTAACGAAGGAGTCGAATGGTGTGAATGAATTCCCACGATTTCTCGGCTCAGCTAAACCGAACACGAAGAAGTCCAGCGTTAGAATAAGTATGTATGATGCGTAAGTCCTTCTATCGGCAGCAATAACCGGGAAAGCGAAGGTCCTTCGGTGAGTAGCACTAGTAATAGCGCTCACCTGCTCGAATGGCATTCGGCCATTGCGTACAGTACCAACATGATTTCGGTCATGGGTACACAATGGTTATCCAAATCGTGCGGCTTATCGGGAAAGTGACACTAAAATTTTTGAAGTGACGGTCACATTATCAGGATGAGAATTAATTAGCAACTGAATTTCCCCTACAACCAACACTCTATAGAAGAGAGGTCATTCTTATCTTCCTCAGAGACGGAGGCATCCACAGAAATGTGGGCATCAGGAACGGTGGCATCCAAATCAACTAAACCGTTTTTTAAATATATAGAAAAAATAATTAAAATTTACCATCATTGATAAGAACTTCACTATCTTCACTATATTCGTTAATGATAACATCATTTTCATCTTCGTCGATAATGATAACTTCGGTATCTTCAATAACAATAACGTCATTTTCTAAAATAATTTCTTTCTAAAAATCATATATATATATATATATATATATATATATATATATATATATATAGATTAATATTTCTTTATTGTTTAATTATGTCATCTAATATAAATTATAAAGGAACTTTCGATGTGTCAAAAATGACGTTTCCAAATAGTAAACCACAGCAAATTGTTGATAGGAGTGGAAAATACCCTATAATATTTTTATAATCCGTCAAATGCAGAATCATTGGGTGCAAGAAACCTTTAGACGTCAATAAATTACATAATAGAATAAAGGATATTAAAATTCAGTCAATTACGGTTACCATTGATATGGGACAATCTATCAATCTATACAAAATGTCTTTGTATGTTCTAGTCAGAATTATTTCCTGCACTGAGGCTTTTAAAATACAACCCAATGTGTGTTAACGTGTTTGCCAGTGGGAAAATAGTCATATTAGAGTTGTCAAATCTAGAGTACAAAAATATTGTTTGTGACATACAAAATAAAATCACTGGGTTGGTCAACATCTGATTGGCTAATGATTGATTAAAACAACTTGGTTATTCATTTTATTTCATTTTTAAAAATGGAAAAAACTGCCGATTACAAGCACAAAATTATCAAAGAAGGAAATAGAAAACTATGGTAAATTTATTATTTATTATTATTTATTATTGTTTACAGATAAATACAAAGCAGTAATTTTAGAACGTTTATTCTTCTATTCTCAACTGCGAAAAATTCTGCAAGATCAACCAGAATCAATGATTCCAGATCTCGTATACACAGAGACTAATATATGGATCTTCAATATCATAGATCAAGCGTTATGAGATATAAAGCTTGACCGAAGAATATGAAACCCGAATACCCCTGTATTCTGGGTTGCAGCTGCTGCGATTTTCGGTACCAGCGATATATCGAATGGTGCCTTGCGAAATCGGTTAAGAATTCTTGTAAATTTCAACTTCTTAGGAAATAAATGTTTAGAATTTTGACTTTGTTTGTTTTGTTTTAATAGTCTTATTAGTAGAAATCTTTTAAATAATAATAATATTTTGGTTTTAATAGTAGTAATTTTTAAAATAGTTTTAATATTAGTTATAATATAGTAATATCAATTTGGCACATTAAAACATAATTAATCGAGACACATAAAATGCAATAACATATAGAAACAATTGAGGCACACATAAAATGCAATAACAGTGCAATATTCATGCATGATTCTGATTGATTAATCAATATCTAACAAGGGTATAAAAGCTCGTCACCACCTTATAAATATCATAAATCAAACATGACCAAGAAAATCAATGCTATCAGTGTCCAACCAGTTCAGATGTTCCACAATTATAAAATGTATTTTTTAAGGAGCCTATCAATATGCAATTGGCAAATCCAGTCAAACTCAATAGAACTCAATTTCAATCTCGCTGGGACAATTTTGGTGTACTTTTTTGTGTACTTTTCAACATAAAAAATTTTTTAAGAAATAATTTTTTATTTAAAAATTTTGGTACAGTGGTGACATAAAATCGTGTACTTTTCTACTTATAAAAAATTTTGAGAAAAATTTTTGAATGACCTTGACCTACTTTTAAATTTGAATGACCTTGAAAAATAATAATATTTTTAAAAATAATAAAAAAAATAATAATATTTATAAAAAATAATAATATTTATAAAAAATAATAAAATAGAATAAAATTTACAAAATATATACTACTTATAAAAGTTAGTAGATAGAATTTAAATTAAAAATGATTAAAAATTCCATGACCTTGAAAAATTTTTTGAATGACCTTGAAAATTTTCTGAATGAGTCATGGTCTTTGTTTCAATTACCTTGAATGAGTCATTGTCTTTGTTTAAAAAATTTTGAACTTTTAAACTTTTTTTTGCCCCTGGGGAGGTATGTAGTCCAACGGTGACATAACCATCTACTATGACGTATCGAACTGGTCGAACATTGCGACTCATCACTCAATGAGTCATGATTTCTGTCAGCCAAACAGAATGCTTTGTGCCAGTAGGGACGCAATCTACTACTAAATCCATAAAAATTAAAAGCCTAAATAGAAATCATCCACCTGAAACAGACAGATACATAAATAAACTTAACTGATATCAAAATTCCATAAATCAGACACTTTTTTAACAACCATCCTAATATTTGGGAGTGTGATAAACTCTCACTTTATAACATGGTACACCAAAAACTACCAAACTTAAGTTATCTCCACGAAATCTGTAAAGTATGCATGTAGAGAAAAAAAGTATTATACATTACTACAAATGTTATTAACTCCCCATAAAATGCAAATCTATTTTCACCAACCGACTTAAAATCTTAAACAATCCGCTCAAATTCACTAACACCGAGTAGTCCAGTGGGCACCTTATAAATACAATGTGAACTCAAATAGATCCTAATGAATAGCCGTCGGAAAACAATTTATGTGAACGACCAAAATCATAAAAAATGAATAATTTAAATAATATTCGAAGAAATAAATGATTTATTGTTTAGACAGAAATAGGGGTCGAACGCTGCGCAATTTTTCGAAAATAATTAAACTAAAAAGAAAAACTAAAAAAAGGCTGATCCCTGCTAAAAATGTTGTGAGATAAGGATAGAAAATATCAATCCTAAAAATTAATAATTGGTACTGAACTATAAACCCTTTAACATAACTTTTAAGTTATTATTAATTCAAAGAGCAAAATTTGAGAAATTAAAGACTATTAAATACTTATACTCGTTATTAATAGAGAGACTAAATATCACAGAATACCACCATCATTTTATGCCAATAATGGGAAGAATCATTATACCTACATAATAAATAATAATTGTTAATAAATCTCACAAAATGTCCAAATCACAATCATAAAATAGAAACGAAAAAGGAACAATTAAAATTTTCATCATCTAAAAGTAACAGCTAACTATTAAACATTAAATTTATTCAATCAAATCCAAAGACAATATCGCAGTTGAAATCTCGTGTAGGGATTGGAATATGGACAAAACATTCAGAACCAAATCTATTAATTAAAATCGAGACCCGATTACCAAGATCAAACGTTGATGATTAGTTGCTCATCCGAAATCTTGATGGTTAGAGTTCGGCATATTGATTATTTTCCAGATAATTAGTAAAAGGTTTTGTATATCCATGGAGTCGATGAGCCAAATTGCTGCAAAAATTATCATAGAAAGTCTGAAGATTATTGGGATCATGAGAAGGTAGAGGAAAATTCTAAATTCATTAAAAACCCTAACCATTATTTACATAAATTTAAATAAAATTTACCGTTCCGTTGTTCTAAAATGGAGCGAAGCATTGGAGTGGCAGTGTGACAGCTGTGCTAGGAAACGAATCTGAATTGATTCGGTGAATGAAATTACAAAAATACTAACCTATTTGGACTTGCACTGCCACATGGTTTCATTGATAGGCTGGCGAGGAATGGCGGAGGAGGACACCTAAATATAAGTGCAAATCAACAACACTTACTTTGGCAATTGTAATAATAATTTTAATAATAATCACAAAAATTTAACGAAAATAATGATATAATAATAATAGTATTCTAATAATGATAAATTTGATAATAATAATTAATTTAATAATTCAGCCCATATTTGTTTGACCAGCACGATAACTGCCTGTGTCTTTTTAGCGGAAAACTTAAAAAATTTAACAAAAATAGAAAAATAAAGAAAAAATAAATTAAATAAAAATTTTGATACATAAAAATATAAAAATTTACTTTTAAATCAAAAATAATAAAAAATTTATAATTTTGGAATATTTTAGAAAATTCCTTGTTTTACCGTATCAAAACACACACACGAGAAATGGTGGTATATAAGGCAGTGCTTGGCAGATAAATTTCAGTACATATTTCATATTACGTACTCGGTGTTTAATTTCACGAAGTTTTCTAATTCCTGATTTTTGCAGTTTTTATTATTTGGGAATTGCCGAAATTCTTTATCAAGTAATATTTTCTGGATTTTTATATATATATTTTGTTACTAAATGTTTTTACCATTACGATGTAAAAACTTTCTCTTAATTAGAATTTGCTAATTATTTTAGTTTTTTTTATTTTTATTTTATACAAATTTTTACGACTGATTTTAAATTAATTTTTACTAACCGAGGATTAATTTTTTTTATTCATGATCGAACCCCATCTCGATGGAGTGGCATTTAAAATTTCAAATATGCAAGATAATAAAATTATTCTTTTTGACCGACTGCGAGTGGTGATAAACCACGGTCTGTAGTGCCCAGGAGGAAGAGAAGCTGTGAGGACGGTTGTCAGAACAGCTCAGCATTTTCCCCCGGTAACCTTATCGTCCGATCGTCATTATAACGGGGAAGGCCATGAGGAAGATTTAAAATCAACCCATATAAAGAGAAGAATAAAAACGACTAGCTAGGGAAAAGAAAATCTAAAACTAAAGAAGATAGCATGACTACAGAGACATTGACTTAAACAGTAGTAAAAGTTTTGACAGATCCGTGAAGCTGAATTTAATACGATTAAACCCATAGTGACAAGACTCAAGTATAAAATATTCAAACCTCACGATAGTAAAAATTTTCATCCATTTCGACCTCGCAGAATATCTCCAGATAACCGTCGTTTAGATACCTACTTAATTTATATTTACATCATGCTATAATTGTTCTAGTAATATTACTACTTCACCCCAATACTAATAAAGTTGTATGTCGATAGCAAGGAAATGCCTCCAATCCAACCCCAGTAATTTTAAATTAAACAATTTTTTAAAATATACTCTTCAACAACAAAAATCCTAATAAATTGATTTCGGAAAAAGTCAACCACGTAAATACTTATAAAGATAATAAAAATTTAATACTAAAGAAGAATTTTACCTAAACCCACAGAAATTATTTAACCCCTAATGGATTTGCTATAAACCTATACTGTTCAGTATAAATTCTTATACTTTTCGCTAACACTATTGTTAATATCATTACAACTGTATACATATTATGACCATTGCTAACATTGTTATTATTATTATTTTATTATTATTATTGTTACTATTGTATTATTAACATTATTATTATTATTATTATTATTATTATTATTATTATTATTATTATTATTATTATTATTATTATTATTATTATTATTATTAATTTAATATTATTATTATAGATAATTTCAACCTTCTTATTGTTAATATTATTCTGATTAGTACTAATATTGCTATTATTACCGACTTAATATTATGCTCATTGTTATCATTATTATTACAATCATTACCCTTAATATTATTAGTAATATTATCACGGTTGTCAATATCATTGATATTCGTTTCGACAATCCTATTGTTATTATCATTACTATGATTCTAATGTTAATATTGGTATTGCCTTTATCACTATTAACATTAGCATTAGGTTATTAGTAGTTGAATTACTATTATTATTGTTATTATTATTATTATTATTATTATTATTATTATTATTATTATTATTATTATTATTATTATTATTATTATTATTATTATCCTTTCTATTATTATTATTATCATAATATTACTACGATTGTAATTAAAATTTTCTTATCATTATGTTAAAATTACTAATACTATACATTAAAATTAAAGAAAAACATCAAAGAAAAAGAAAAGTTATAACATTACCGTTTAAAATTTTTTTCACGAAACACAATAAAAATAACTTTAAGATAAAAATTTCCAAAATTGTTTTGAGTTGAATTTGGGATTCTAAAATACCAAGAATTAAAATGAATTAAACTAAATAAACAAATAACCTGGTAGATAATAATAGAGTCGGTGGGAAGCATCGGTGTTCACCCGTCTTCTGGGAGGGAGCTGGAGGTTGTAAGGAATGCTAGTTAAAAGTACCTAAAATCGATATTATAGAATTTACAAATGGTTTAATCAGTTACCATGGTAATAAGCGGCAAGCAAAATGACATAAATCTAGATAATAAGGTTTATACTTGAAAACCTCCCAAACCATTTCTTTTCAAGAGTCAAAATGAATACATGAAATTTAAAATGGAAAGTTCTTAATTACAATTATGTTAATTCTATATAGAAAGTTAAAGTAAAGGATTTTAAATTTAATCAACAACACATGACAACCTCTAAAATTGCAAATGGTGAAATTGTTTCCTGGATGCCAAAATAGCAGAAATTTCTGGGTTTAGATTTGATGTCCCTAAAATCAACAGTGACTTTAGACTATCATAGGATAAGTTCGTTCTCAAATGGTTCTTCACGTATTTCATTCTTGAAAATGTTTGTTTACACAGGTATCATCATCTTGATCATCCATTAGTGGTTTCTGTCCGTCTTTCACATTGATGGTCTACAACGCAAATCAACGCAAACAATAAATAGAATAGATAAATAGAATAGAATGAAACTGTAACTAGGTCGAATCATATTCTATTATATACTTATAACAAATATCTAAATCGGTCTTTTATCTAACGTTCATATTTCTTTTTGCGGTGGAAGCAATCAACGGCATTAGAACTGAAATGCCGGAGTTGAGGCGAACAAATAGTCGAGTAAATCAACGGCAGTTACATGCGAAGAAGAGATATGTTGTATGCCTGGGTTACTATGACCACTCAGTAGTAACCCACCAATATTTTATATTTCAATTTAAGAGGCAGTTTACAACCATAATCCGACATTTATTCGACTAGGAAAATATAATTGGATACTTCCCACTTCTATCAATCACTTGTCAAGGTTTTCCTAATGGAAATTTCATGTTTTGTAAATTACCTTTATCATTAATATTGCTCAACATTAATTATGTTATGTAATAAAATTTAAATAATTTCTGTTGACTTATAAAATAATTAAAACAATTACAAACAATTGTAATGAAATTAATTAAAATGGAATTAAGAAATGATGCCGTCTGTCAAATTTTAGATCCACGTGATAGTGGAAAAAATCATAAATAATAACAGCTCGTGGAAAAATGCGGTTGACCTGCGACGTAGTTGTGCCCGTGTAGGTTCAGCCGTGGGTACGGTGAACTAGAACGTAAGATCATGTCTCATAGCGGAGAAGGAGTGGTCATGTGAGAGTCTGTTGGCCTTTCATCCACCCTCCCAATCCGATAAATTAGCCTTAAATTCATATTAACTTCATTTCTTACAACGAGTAACTCACTGAGCACCATTTCAATTTTGAAATGTTTACATACATAAGTCTTAAGTTTCTTGGAGAAGGGAGAGTCTGAAATTGATACAACGACAATAGAAAGATTCAAAGCTAAATACTATTAAAAGACTACCTTGAAATTCATTTTTACCATTCGTTACCATATGCTTAGAAATTGACTAAATTTGACCATGAATGACTTCATGTATTTGTTAAATTTTGACCTAAAGAAATTTTTTGTACTTTATTTTATTTTAAAATTTTCAAAAATTTTTTACCAAGAATTTTTACCAGGAAGCAAATAAGGTAAAAGATTTTAATAATTTATTTACAAAAAGCTGTAGACATATTTGAGTAATTATTACTGTTATTATTATTAGTATTATATATTCATAATCCGGTTTCAGCAAACTATGTTCAACTTTCTACTGTGCAGTTTATATTATGTTACTTTTATTGATTTTATTTACTGATTGATGGTATTGCTATTATTTTTATAATTATAATTTATTTCATAATCTTGAAAAATGTAAATTTTTCATTTAGTTTTTTACTTGATTTTACAGGTAATTAGTGCTGTTAATCACGTGGAATCTACTCTTGGTCCAATCGATATATTAATCAATTGTGCAGGAGTGATGTTTTACCAGCACGCTTACTTTTTGAATATCGCAGATTGCAATGCCATGATAGATGTTAACGTAAAGGTTATCTTTTTCTCTCAAAATTTAAATATTTAATTCAACAACAATCAATTTTTAAAATTGTGATAAGCTTTCTAATAACTGCATTAAACTTCGTTTTAAACTTTTCTGTTAACATTCGGATAATTAATAAATAATCAAAATAAATTCAAAATCACAATTTTTATAAGATTCGACGTAATTTATGTAAGGAAATCTTATAAACTTGGCTTGATGATAATCTTCCGAAAACTCTTTCATCAACATCAGCTCAAATGGAATCAAACTCCTCGTGTTCAGAAATCAAAATAACGAAACAAATCTCAACAAAATCTATATTTATAAAATCAATCCAAATATTCAAGAACAGGATAGACGCCCGATTAAATTAAAACATAGTATAATTTTCTCTTCTCTTTATATCGCTTTTCGCTTCTTTTACTTTTATAACTTCACTTCGACCAACTGGCGCTTGTATTTTCTGGCGTTCTGCTTTTATAGCATTTCCTCGCCTATTTATTATGTTTTAGCGATCGAAAACATTTCTGAGCAGGATGGGAATTTATTCCCAATTAAACTTGTTCTATGCAGCACATTATCCTGACTTTCGATTGGATATCAATTAGTTTGTTTTTGGGTTCCCAACCCTTCTATAGGCCTCAAATTAGTGATTTCAAAATAATTAAATATAGAATTATCGTTTAGTCGATTACTTTTTTCTACCAACTAATCGGTGTTAATGGAGGTTTTTTTTAAATTTTTATATGAGTTTAATAAAGGAATTTGAAGAACCCAGCCGAGTCACCAGTAAAAGTGCATCGGGACGCTCTGAGGTGTATGTTGTGTTTAGGAAAATTTATGCATAGACTATAAGAATCAAAATAAAAATATTATTCAAACAATAAGATATTCAAAATTTATTGAACAGTAACTATGTAACAAATAATAAATATTATCAGTTTTTAAATTCCGGATTCTGTAAATCTTTTCCTCTTAATTATCTTATTACGAATTCGCAAGTATTTTTCTTTCCTCCGTTTTTTCTATCCAATTCAATTCAACTCTTCAATTTGATTTAATTCATTACTTTCGTACGACTCTTCACTTTAGTTTGATTCTTCAATCTAATATAATTCTTCAATTTTTATTCAGGATGCCAATATTGGATTCTGTCAATCTTATTTATTTCCAATTCTATATTGAGGTTTTCCAATTATTTTTCTTTTTTGATGGTTTTTAAATTTTCCTATACTTATTTTAAAATTTGTTACAATAGGGTATGCATTTTTTTTTCAATAACATTAATAATCACATGAATAATAATAATAGCATTAACAACCACAACAATAACATTAAAATTTGGTTAGTCGCGGAATTTCGGTTTCATTGGGGCATTCAGCAGCAAATTTTGATGAGGGATTTGTAAAAATTGATAATGGAGCAAATATCTTAACCAATATTTTTTGCTAAATGAATCCGTATTGTCTCAGGGATCCGCATTTAGTTGGTCTCTTAAGTTACGATAGGAAAATCCCGGGTCCTCTCACGTATATTATGGAATAATCACCGATTTAGTCCATATGCATCCTACAGCAATTAAAATTGCCCATCGTGCTAACAAGGACGAATTAATAATTGTCACTGATGCTAACCCCGCATTTGGTCTTACTGATGGATTTTATCATTTTGGATCTCGCGAAATTGAGGTCATCAACGAAAATAACAGAATGTCCCAATATCAGTGGACCAGTAATAATAGAATATCGATCTCACGGAAAACTCCATGTATGCATTCATTAAGTCACGCTCAAATATCAATTAATAACAAGAATGGGGGTACCAGTTGTCGAAAAGAATGGAACAATTTGATTGTGGGATACTAACTGTACTCCAGAAAATAAAATGGAATTCGCCAGTAGGTATTAAAAAATAGAATGATTTTTAATCAAAATTCAAATTAAATGTTAATTGAAGTAGAATTTCAAAAAACAAGTGCATTTAACGTATCGAAATTCAATCGATTTTTAATTTTTGTCATAAAATTTCCAGAAATAGAAAAGACACGTTCACTATTTGTCGAATTTGGCTGAATTGTCATTAGTGCTCGAAAAAGATTTTCTAATTGCTTGCTTCTTTCACCAGTTCCTTATACAATTTTAAAATCTTTTTTAATATTGTACGATGTATTTGGATTTGGATTTGGAACTACCAAAAAAGAATAAATAGTTTTTTACATTTTTTAAATTCACCAGATTCTTCTCCAACTTTTAACACTTCTTGTTCTGTTATATCTATATTATTTTCTAGAAATGTAAATAATTTTATGTATATTTCACTGGCCAATAAACTTAAATCAGCTTTCAAAGCATATGACAAAAATTCATTCGCTTTGAAATAAGTAAAATTTTTTCAAAAAGTACAAAGAGAAATTAGATCAATATTTCGACGCCCTTCGATACGTCTTTTTAATATTTCAATCAAATTACGTGACATTTCTTTACATATATTTTTTAACTCGTCATATATACTGAGAGTAGTGGGATGTGTCACCGCTAGATCATGTCACCGCTGGATCAACCCCCCGGGGGGGTAAAAAAAAATTTTTTTTCTAAGTCTAAAAGTACAAAAAATTTTTAAGACCATGACTCATTCAAGGTCATTGGATGACTCATCAAACACTTTCAAGGTCATTTAAAAATTTTCAAGGTCATTCAAAAATTTTCAAGGTCGTTCAAACAAAGACCATGACTCATCAAAAATTTTCTCAAGGTCATTCGAAATTTCTCAAGGTCATATTATTTTTAAAATTTTAATTTACTACTTATTTTTATAAGTAGTATATATTTTGTAAATTTATTTTATTATTATTATTATCATTATTATTATTATAATTAAAATTTTTTATTATTATTAATATTATTATTGTCAAGGTCATTGGACGACTCATCATATTTTTTCAAGGTCACTCAAAAATTCTCAAGGTTATTCAAACAAAGACCATGACTCATCAAAAATTTCTCAAGGTCATTCAAACAAAGACCCTGACTCATCAAAAATTTCTCAAGGTCATTCAAAATTTCTCAAGGTCATTCAAAACTTTTTCAAGGTCATTCAAGCAAAGACCATGACTCATTCAAGGTCATTGGATGTTAAATATAGATACATATGAGACTTTAAAAAGAGCTAAAAACGAATTATATGATGATATTATATATTTAAATAAGACCATTGGTACTATCAAAAATGAATTAAGAAAATCAATATTAGAATTGAAAGAAAATCATAAACTTAATGAAAAAATGATGAATCAAGTTCAATATAGTATAAAATTAACAACTGATCAGTTCAATCGTATAATGAAATTACAACAACACCCAGTTAACAGTGGCGGCAACAGCTTGAAAGAAGTTAACAATGCCAACAAATCATCATTGTCATTTCCATTATATATTTTTACATATTTTCTTAGTATTACATGATTCTGATTGGTCGAATATAGTATAAATAAGCTTACACTTTCAAATATTTTTATAAAATGCCAGAAACTAAATTTTTTATAACTTTGTTGAATGAGCTGGTCTCTAATAATAGAGAAGAAGATGAAATCATTAAAAACATGAAATTTATGGTAAACCGTACCGAGAAAATCGTTGAAGACATCCCATTCGATTATGAAAAAATTCTCAATTTGCCACCATTGGAGAGAAAGAAGGCATTCCAATCAATATTTAGTTACATGTTCGATGAAAATAATAAATGGATGCGAATAATAGTAGGATTAATGTATATGAAACACATGATATTAAAATCTGGATCCGACTATGAAAATTATTTCCAATGGTCTATAGAGGTATATTACTTTATATTGTTAATAATTTATTATTATTTAGGTGATAGAAACAAAAATTGATCCGTGGGTAGAATCAAACGGTGGGTGGACAGCTATTATTCAAGTTGCCACAGAAGCCAAACGCTCTGATATTTATATCGAGAATTGCAAATTTTTATTAAAACTATTCACTGGAGTATCTGTTTTATATTTATGTAACAAGGTTTATCATAGATTTTAATAAATATTTCTTTGTTATTTTTATTAATAAAAAACTATATTTTAAAGATTTATTGATTATTACATGTACATTCTTCATCACCACAAGATTCTATCATAATATTTTCTATAACATGATCAATACAATTCTTAAATTCGGTAGGCTCATCTTTAATAATTTCGGTAGCTTCTTCAACATTAATAATTTCTTCAGAATCATTAATAATTTCAGTATTAATTTCTCCATCATTAACAGTATCATCACTCTGACATCCTGAATCGCAACTCGAATCTTCTTTACTCAATGCTTCAACTAGAGTCAACATATCTCTAATTTTTACACCGGTTATTTCTTCAAGTTTATCAAACAAAAAGTTTATTAAATATTCTAAACGAAATTAATTAATTATTATATATTTTTATATTTTACCTTTTTCAGACATCATTTTAACACTATTTTAAAACTACTTATAATTTGTTTATAGAATAACAAAGAAACATTAATACATTTATTAAACACTATACATTAAAATAACTGTGAAAGTCTAGCATTAACAATTTTCCAGATTGGAGAAAGCACATCGTTTTGATCTGCTTTATATCCTTGGATTGTTATTGTTAAATACAAGTTTCCTGTTCTTTGAATCCTATTTCTGTAAATGCATCATAATATCTGGTATTTTGAATCGTGAAGAAACCATTTTCATTGCATTTTAAATTGGAATTGATCTTTTTGAATGTATTATCAATATCCTTGATATCTAACATTGAGAGAGTACCAGCAAGAGATTGAAATTGCGTTTTATTAAGTTTGACTGGATTTGTCAATTGCATATTGATAGGCTCCTTTAAAAAATACATTTTATAATTGTGGAACATCTGAACTGGTTGGACACTTATTTTCTTGGTCATGTTTGATTTATGATCTTTATAATGTGGTGACGCACTTTTATACCCTTGACAGATACTGATTAACCAATCAGAATCATGCATGATCACAAAGACAATGCATGATAAGTGCATGATAAGTGCAAGACAAGTGCGTGACTGGAAAACTGTATGTGAATTAACTCGTGGATTTTGTATGTGATTTTACGCATTCATCTATATAAAATGTATTATTAATATCACGTGTTTTATTATTATTATTATTTTTATTATTATTATTATAATTATTATTATTATTATTATTATTAATATTATTATTAATATTATTATTAATATTATTTTTATTATTTTTATTATTATTATAAATATTATTATTATGTGTTTAATTAAAGATAAGCTAATGCATCATCACAAAGACAGTGCATGATAAGTGCGTGATCACAAAGACAGTGCAAGATAAGTTCGTGACTGGAAAACTGTATGTAAATTAACCCGTTCAGTTTACATATATGATTTTACACATATCATCTATATAAAATGTATTATTAATATCACGTGTTTTATTATCATTATTATTATTATTGTTATTATTTTAATTATCATGATTTTTAATATTATTATTATTATTACTATTATTACTATACTAATAAAATTACTATTTTTATTATTTTTACCAACATCAAAATAAAACTATTACTATCAAAAACATTTATTATTATTATTATTACCAAAAATAAAACTAACAAAACAACAAAAATAAAATACAAAAACATTTATTACCAACACTAAAACTGTCAAAACAAACAAAAATAAAATACAATTATTTTCTTAACAGTTTCATTTTTTGAAAATTTCGTATTGAATTTGTAAGATTCCATTCCACATAGCGTTGATATCTGAAATCACAACAGCTACACCCCAGAATGCAGGGGTATTCAGTTTCCAACTCCTTGACCATTCGGTTTATTTCATTATCCCAAAGAGCTTGCTTAATGAGATTGGAAATATCTATTCTTGTTTCATTGTATATTAACTGTTGATGCATTGACGGTTCTTTATTCTTCAAAATCTTCTTTATTTGAGGATAGTAATAAATAATGCGATCTATTATCATTGGGACATATTGGTCTAAATAAAATATAAAAAATGAAATAAAAAAAAAAAGATAAATTTACCGTATTCAGCGATATTTTTCTTTGGCATAGCATACATAATATTTTCCATTTTAAAAATGAGATCAAATGAATAAGCAAGTAGTTTTAAACAATCATTGGCCAATCAGATATCGACCAATCCGGTGATTTCATTTTGTATGTCACAAACAATATTTTTGTATTCTAGATTTCGCACCCCTAATATAACTATTTTGCCACTAGCAAACACGTTAACACACATTGGGTTGTATTTTAAAAGCCTCAGTGCAGGAAATAATTCTGGTTCGAACATACAAAGACATTTTGTTGACATGTTGTATAGATTGATAGATTGTCCCATATCCATGGTAACTGTAATTGACTGTATTTTAATATCCTTTATTCTATATTGTAATTTATTGACATCTAAAGGTTTCTTACATCCCATGATTCTGCATTTGCCCGATTTGAAAAATATTATATGATATTTTCCACTCTTATCTACAATTTGCTGTGGTTTACCATGTGGAAACGTCATTTTTGATACATCAAAAGTTCCTTTATAATTTATATTTGATAGCATAATTAAACAACTAAGAAATATTAAGCTATATATATATAATTTTTAGGAAGAGTTCATTAAATCATATAATATAAACAAAAACCTATAATTATACAAATTAATAATGGAATTAAGAAATGATGCTGTATATCAAATCGTCGGTCCAGGTAGTAGTGGTAAAACTATGTTTGTGTGTAAATTACTGAAATCTAATTTATTTCAAACAAAATTCAACAAGATTTATTGGCATAGGGGTGCAGATGAAGAACATGGATTAACTCAAGATAATTTCTGTAAATTGAAAATCATGAAAATAGTAAAGGGTTTCGATAGAAACTGGTCAAGTCGTTTAAGGAAAAATGATGTCATCATTATTGATGATTTGTATCAGGAAGCTAATAAAGAAAAGGATTTTAATAATTTATTCACAAAATCAGTAGACATGTTGGTGTTACTGTAATATTTATTACTTAAAATCTATTTCATCAGGGTGGCGTACATCGAACAAGGAATTTAACTGTTCAATATTTAGTTATTTTCAAGAATCCTAGAGATGCAACAGTTATTGATTTTCTTGCTCGACAAGCATACCCTAATAATCGTAATTTTCTCATCAGTGCATTTCAAGATGCTACAAAATCACCACATGGATATATATTTCTTGATTTCACACAACAATGCAATGATGATTTACGGGTAAAAACCGATATTTTCAATAAAGAAGGTGCCATGGTATATAAACAAAGTTGAAAACTTTAACATGTAAAAATATTTATGAAATCCAGGCTTAAAAATATCCGAAAACTTAGACAAAGTATTAAAAAGACAATAAAGAACACAGTTCCACCAAAAACCAGTTATACACCACCTAAAAAGCTAATAACCGAGAATTACCCTGCAATGAATCTTATTTCGAAAAACATTATTAAAAAGAGTAAGAAAACAGATAAAATTGTAAAAAATCATAGGAGTTTCCCATATTTTAATGCATTGTTAAAGGCTTCGAGTATGAAAAGAATGTCTATTTTATAATCATTTCCAACTTTTGTTGTCGATGATTTACTCAAAAGTCTATTAAAAGTAGTCAGAGGTAAAATTAAAATCAGTAATTCTAAAAAACTAGTACTGAATAAACATCGTAAGCCTTTGTTATCACTAGTAAATAATAAAAATCATAAGCAAATGAGAAAAATCATATATAAACAACAAGGTGGTTTTATTGGAGCAATGTTACCATTAGCATTATCATTATTATCACAATAAACGATGGGGCAATCATTACCTAATGTTAAATTAAAATTTAAATCATCTTGTTGTAATGGAGAAGATTTGGACGAACCCAGAAGACGAAGCAGGTTTCGGTGGAGTGGTAAAGTTAAAGAAAAGAGTCCCAAAGTCGAAAAAGGAAACGCAAAAGTGGTTGTCAGATCAGCTTGCGTACAGTTTAAACAAACCAATGCGGAAAAGATTTCCAACAAGAGCTTATAAAACATTCGGTATTAATGATTTATGGCAAATGGATTTGATGGAGATGATACCGTATTCGAAGATTAACAAGGGTTATAAATATATTTTAACATGTATTGATGTTTTCAGTCGTTTTGCTCGCGGTGTACCAACAAAGACAAAATCTGCAGAGGAAATATCTAAAGCAATTAACTCAATGTTTAAAAATGAGCATCCAGACAATTTGCAAACCGATTTAGGTATTATTATTATTATTATTATTATTGTTATTATTATTATTATTATTATTATTATAGGCAAGGAGTTTTACAATAGTAAAGTTAAGCAAATCCTGGATCGTCTCAAAATAAATCATTATTCTGTACATTCTCAATACAAAGCCGCACATGTTGAAAGATTTAACCGGACATTGAGGGATAGATTGAAGAAATATTTCGTGCATCAAGGTAATAAAATATGGATAAATGTATTACCGAAAATACTTGTTAGTTATAATAATTCTTCGCATCGAGGTCTGAATGGTTTGAGACCCGTAGATATCAGCTCGAAAACATTAGCTAAATCAGTACGGTCTAAAACAGTTGCTATTACAAAACCAAAATATAAAGTTGGTGATCACGTTAGAATTAGTAAAATATCTGCTTCACCTTTCATCAAAAATTTCGATAGTAATTGGACTGATGAAGTATTTCAAATTATTAAAATTAATACTAAACAGAGTCCTGTAATGTATGCTATTAAAGATAGTGATAACAATGTAATACAAGGGAAATCCTATGAACAGGAATTACAAGTTATTTCCAAACCTACAGTGTTCAGAATTCAGAAAATATTGAAAACTAAACTGGTGGGTAAGGATAAACAATACTATGTTAAATGGCATGGATATCAAAAACCCTCATGGATATCATCAAAAGACCTAGTAAAATGAGTTTCTATACAATTTTACCTAGTAATAGTTGCCCGCTAATCCATCCGGAAAATCAAGCAAGTAAATTTATGGTTGATCTTCATAATTCCATTTATTTACATGGAAATTGGGAAGTTTCCTTGCAAGACTTTACATTTGTGTACAATACATTCCCATTTTATAGTCATTGTAAAATCGGATTCAAGAAGCGTGTTCCAAAAACCTGTAGTGGTATTTTCTCAATCAATTATTTTGAACGATATTGTCATATTCCGAATCAGATTTTAGATGAAAATTGTGGCATGTTTTTCAAAGATGGATTGAATGTTAGTTGTGATTATAGTCCATTTACAATGAAGTTTGAAAGTATTGAGGATGCCAAGCGAATGGGTTGTGATAAGCTTATCATTGTTGTTCCTGGTACTGAATACCTAATACGTTTCAAAACATTTGATGAGAAAAGTGTAACAATCGAAAACATCAAAATATCTGTATCATATATTAATGAGGTGGAAGATACATTTACATTTACTAATGAATTATATATTGAAACACTTGAAGAATTACATAAATATATTTCATTCAATTGTTTACATATATTTAAAACTATTGAATTTGTTAAAGATGGAATATGTAAATTCAGTCTGAATAATAACATTTGTGAAGTTACATTTGATAAAAATTTGGCTAATACATTGGGATTAGATAAGCAAACATATAGGGTAAGTGCTTTTGGTGTACGCAAACCAAAAATAATAAAACTTCATAGGCAAATGTTCATATATACTAACATCATCGATCCTATAATTGTTGGTGATTCTTTGGTTCCTCTATTGAAATCTTTGTGGGTTGATACACATGACCAGGATGAAGTTGTCAATATAAATATCGATAATCCCATGTACTTACCGGTATCAACATCATGTATAAACAATATAGAAATAAATATTCGTGATGATAGCGGTAAATTTATTGAATTTAGTAAAGATACAAAAACTCATTTGACATTACATTTTCGTAAATTAGATGGCCAATAACGATATTATTACTATGTATAGTGGTAGCCAAAGTGGTGGCGAATTACCATATTTTATTGGTAAACAGTATGGATCAGGATGGTTGAAAACTATCGGTAGATTTGCACTTCCTATTCTTAAACGCCTTGGTAGTTTTGGTATGAAAACCGCTAAAGATGTGATAATGAATGAGCAGAAAATATTACCATCGCTGAAATCAAATGCATTATCCGAGTTAGGGAAATTTCTACCAAGTGTTGCAGGTATGTTTCAAAAACAAGAACCTGCACCGGCTCAAAAACGTAAAAGACATCATAAACATATAAACAAACGAATGAAAGGACATGGAACTATATTTCAAAAATGATTTGTGGTAAATCTGAATTGTGCTTATTTGATAGACCATCTCCCCAAGCAGTAATTGAAATGGGGGCCTTTGAAGAAGTATTTCCGATGAATTCTATTATGGATAGTAGAACCGATATTGAATTTTATATTAACGGTTCCCAAACTGAATATTTAGATTAGAACGATACATTGTTAACTGTTCAGATCAAAGTTGTAGATAAAGATAGAAAACCGTTGGGTGAACCTTGTGATGTTATACCAAATAATTTCTTGTTTCATACACTTTTTAAAGATGCAGTTCTCGGATTTAATAATATCAAGATTGAGGGTGGAAACAGTACATATATTCACAAAGCTCTAATAGAAACTATTATAAATTATAATAGCGATACTAAAAATACATGTTTAACTCCTATGGGTTATGGTAGTGATGACGATAGGAAAAAATGGATTAAGGGTTCGAAATTATTTATCATGTGCTCATCATTACAACTCGATTTTATGGATCAACCGAAATATTTACTCCCAGGTGTTAATGTACACATTAGAATGAAAAGATCAGAGTCAACATTATCACTAACAAGTGCCACCACAACACCAATTCTTCAATTAGTTGATGCAAAATTATTAGTGAGAAGAGTTCGTGTTGAGCCTTCTGTATTAGCCGGTCATCAACTGGTGCTTAATTCTAAACATGCAATATATCCATTGAAAACAAAGGAAATTGTTCAATTTGCAATTGCTAAAGGGTCAGCTTCTTTCTATAAAGAACAAATATTTGGAGATAGGAAAATGCCCAACTTTATATTGGTAACATTTCAAAGCGAATCTCAATATAATGGATCATACTTAACATCAAGCTCAATTTTCAAAAATTTTGGAGTAACATCGCTAACTTTATCGAAAAATAGTGATTATAGAGAAACATATACTCAAGATTTCGATAATGACAATTATTGTGCTACATACATGCAGAGTATAGTGAGAAATATGGGTTATTTGGATAAAAACCTTAATTGTGGTATAACTCTTGATGATTTTAAAAACAAATATCCATTCTTTAAATTTGTTTTGGCACCCGATTTTGATTTAAATCAGAGTCAATTACCTCAAAATGGAAATTTACGATTAGATATAAAGTTTGCTAAAGCTACAACTGAACCGGTACATGTTGTAATATATGGAGTATTTGAAAATGAGGTTCAAATAACTGCAAACAGAACAGTATTGGTTTGAAGAAAGTTCAAACGTTGTTGGTATAAATGTATAGATAATTTATGATAATTTGTCATGGAGTAAGTTTTTTAATGTATTATTAATATTATTGATGTAGTTCTGTTCAGGTCTATCGAATTGGAAAACAAATTCTAGGACATGAATTTTTAGGGGTTTTTCCTCTTGATAAAATTCCATATTTACGTAATAATCAAGCCATAATCGTCAATACTCAATCGTCTCATCTCGGGGGAGAACATTGGTTAGCAATATATATGAAACCTAGCAAGATATTTGTATTTGATCCTATGGGTTTCTATTATCCTGCTTCAATGGTTTCAAAACTGCAAACAATGGGTAAACCTATTGTGTATAATAAAACTATGTATCAAAAACCATAAACCTTAACATGTGGTCAACATTGTTTAGCATGGTTATTATCCAAGCGATTTATGTATAATAAATGTATTAATGTTTGTGTTATGTTTTATTATTATTGTCATGTTTTAACTAACAATATATATATATTTTTAAATATTATTATTATTATTATTAATATTATTATTAATATTATTATTATTATTAATATTATTATGTGTTTAATTAATTAATGTTAACAAAGCCAGTGCATGATAAGTGCATGATTTACAAAGACTCTGCATGATCATCACGTGATTTACAAAGATACTGCATGATAAGTGCATGATTAGTAACAAGGAACGCATACATACACACTCAAGACTGTATGTAATTTACAAAGAAATCACATACATACTTTTGTTTGAAAGAATTATTATTGAAGATACTCCCACTTCAATTAATGAAGATGTTTATGAGGTTATATCTATCGGTAAGTTTAATATTTATTTATTTTCAAAATATAAAAAAAAAACATTTCAGATGATGATGATGATATGATTCCGGCAACTTACCCAATAATTATTTTGGATGATATAGTGGATGATGCCCCCACTTGTATTGATGGAGATGATATAGTGGATAATGCCCCCACTTGTATTGATGGAGATGATATAGTGGATAATGCCCCCACTTGTATTGATGTTGACGATTCTTCTGATGATAATATTGATGCAGATTTATGTTTGTAATTTATTTATTTTTAAACTTTATTTAAATATATTAATTAATTATATTTTTAAAAATTTAACGAATTTAAAGAATATTTTGAAAAATTATGAAAAGTATAAGATTTTGTGAAAAGTTGATTATTGAAGAATTTATGGAAATTTTTTAATAGCGAAGAATTTATGAAGATTTTATGAAATCATGCAGAGTTGATTCTTAACTAATTTTAGGGAATGATTTGTGTAAATAATAAAAGGTTGTTTTTATTAAATTTTAGGTTAATATATATCTATTCTTTATTAATAATAAGAAAAAAAAATAATAATAATCTACAGCAAGCATTGAAAACGATATTCATTTTATATTATAATAATACTTATTTGATGTGATAATAATCTGCAGTGAGCATGCAGCTATATTTTGAAAAAATGATACTTATTTTATATAATAATAATATTTTATGTGATAATAATAATAATAATATTTATTTTATATGATAATAATAGTCTACAGTAAGCATGTAGCTATTCGCCCTATAATTTGCTAATAATAATAATCTGCAGTGACATGCTATTCACCCTATAATTTGAAACATTTATTATTAACAGGTCTTTTTGTTATAAACTTGCATAATAATGAATGTTTCGCGAATGTTGCAATATTTATGCAAAACAAGTGCAAAGCCATGTCTAATACATTTGACTATATAAGAATTATCATTTAATATTATACAAGTCTTTATGTTATAGAATTGTATAATAATGAAAGATAATTTTATGAAATATTGTAAAATAATTATATTTATATATATATATATATATATTTTTTAATACAAGTTATTTAATTTATTATTATTTTATCAGGTAAATTTTACCCAAAATATTGCATGATCTCAAAGAATCATGGTGAAATATGTCACGAAAAAATGAAACAATACTATGTCCATAGATTTAATTGCATTAGGTTTTTTATTTGCCCTGTATGCAAAACATCCCAGTCCATAAAATACAAAGCTTTTTATAACATTCACAAAGACCATTTGGATTCATTTAAAATAATTAAAAAGGAGCTGTTTCGTATCAGTAATAAAAATAATGTAAATATTATGAATATTATAAATAATATATGCCCAACAAAAATAACTAAAAATAAAAGACCTGCTGAACATAGGCCATCTAAAATACCAAATAAACTTATAAAAATCGAAGTCATTGAAATCAGTGATGACGAATCAATTAATAATGTAGATATTATAAATAATGTAGATATTGATATTATTACTAATACAGATATTATAAATAATGCAGATATTGTAAATATTGCAGACATTGTAAATAATGTAGATATTATAAATAATGTAGATATTATAAATAATGTAGATATTGTTAATAATACTATTAATCAAGTTGGTGGTTCATTAGAACCTATAATACAAATTAATTTAAACGGCGCAATTAAAACAATTAAATTTAATACATCAGAGGCGCAACTGATAAAAATAATGTTAACTGAGAGAATCAGTTCTAAATTATTTGATGAGATTGGAAAGATGGGGGGTGATGTTAAAATTCAATTTGCTGTTTTAATACAGTTTGAAAAAGATGGGGAAATCCGCGATAATTATTTTTCCAACAACGCAGAAAAATTTTCAGATAGTTTTTTATCTGAAGGAGTTAATAAACTCAATGAAAAAATAGAAAAGTTCACCCATTTAGGCAGTGGATGGAGAGTAATCAATATTTTAGAAATAGATTTTATACTTACCAAATTTTCCCCAATTAGTCGTTTATCAGGTCATCGATATATTCAGACTCCTTCTGCTATTGCATCTAAAAAAGCTATTATAAATGTTAAAAATACTGACGATAAATGCTTCCTTTATAGTATTCTGGCAATTCTTAAAAAAGATTTAATTTTAGAAAATCGGACTAGACCTGCAAAATACACCGAGTTTTTAAACGACTTAGTATATGACGAAATTACGGATTGTCCAATGAAATTAATAAATATACCCAAATTTGAAAAGAAAAATGACAGTTTAAATTTAGCAATAAACGTCCTTTCTTATACTCCAACTGTGATAATTGACGAGGTTCCTGATAGTTATGTCTTCCATCATCCTCATTTAAGTATAATTCATCGTTCAAAGGTCATTGGCGGAACACCTATTTATTTGCTTTTATTAGAGAAAAGTGATAGGAATCACTACACCGCGGTGAGTGATCTGAATAAATTAATGAATTGTCATCAGAATCCTGATTGTCCAATTCAAATTAGATGTAAATGGTGCCCACACTGCCTAAATGGTTTCAGGCTGGATAATGCCTTTAATAAACATGTAGCTCTATGCGCTAAAAATCAGACGGGTACAACCCTTTACACATTACCCGATAACAAAAATTTAAAATTTGAAAATTATTCTAAAACCATCACCCCTCCCTATGTAATTTATGCCGATTTCGAGTCGGTTTTACCACCTGATGTTAGACATCACCAAATTCATATGCCTAGTTCAGCAGGCCTTTTACTAATAAATAACTACACAAAAACACAACAATATTTTGAATTTTATGGGCCTGACTGCATTTCTTTATTTCTTAAAAAAGTAGAGGAAATTGCTGTCACAATTGTCCTACCTTATTATGATGTTGAAGGGAAAAAGATGATAAGTTTTATGTCTTTCGCTGAACAACGAGAATTTAAATCATGTAGAACTTGCTATCTTTGCAAGAAACCAATTGTAAATCCTGCTAAAGACCATTGCCACTTTACAGGTAAATATCTTGGTGCAGCGTGCCGAAAATGTAATTTTGCGCGTAGAATATACAAGTTGCTTCCGATAGTGTTTCATAATTTAAAAGGTTACGATCTGCATCATATTTTAAAACATGGTCTCAACGGTTTTCCTTCTTGGAATTTAGACATTATCCCTACCTCGACTGAAAAATTTATATCTTTAATTGTACATATAAAAAATCTGGCTGTTAGATTTATAGATAGTATGCAATTTGTAAATTGCTCTTTATCTAAGGCTGTAAAAACACTTACTACACTACCTCTTACTACCTCTGCTTTTCCTGGTTCTATGATAGATTCTAAGGGTATATTTCCTTATGATTATGCCGCATCTTTTGATGTTCTTGAAACTACTTATGAATTGCCTCCTAAATGGGAGGGTGTGACAGATGATGAGTATGCGACTGCTGAATTGGTTTGGATGCAACAAAACTGTGGTAATTTGCGTGACTATATGATGCATTATTTAAAAGTTGATGTATTCCTACTCGCTGATTACTTTCAACAGTTTCGTGAAAAGGCCATTGCATACAATGGTCTTGAACCTTTAAATTTCTATGGTATTCCTGGAATGTCATGGGCGTCAGCGCTTATGACATTAGATGAACCCATAGAGCTTTTACAGGACATGGAAATGTTCAATTTTTACGAGGGAGGAATACGAGGAGGGTTAACGTTTGTTAACAAACACTATGTTGCTTCTTCAGAGGACACCGAATTGCTGTATATAGACATAAATAA
The DNA here is from genome assembly GCA_022537955.1 of Schmidtea mediterranea. Lineage (NCBI taxonomy): Eukaryota > Metazoa > Platyhelminthes > Tricladida > Dugesiidae > Schmidtea > Schmidtea mediterranea. Next base: position 28,276,091 of record CM039681.1, read on the forward strand.
TTTGTACGGTTGGGCTCTTAGCCAATCTTTGCCGTATGCTGATTTTGTTTGGGTGTATGATGGTTTGGATGATGTATTGAATGAGTGTATGAATGTTGCGGATATTGAAATCCTTCCATATGGATATACTATGGAAGTTGATATTGATATCCCTGAAAATTTCCATGATTTTTTAAATGACTTTCCGATTGGACTGGAAAAGATGTGCCCACCAAATTCAAAAGTTGAGAAGCTAATCCTGACGCATTATCCAAAGAAGAATTATGTTCTTCATTGGAGGCTTCTCAGGCTTTATCTTTCGCTTGGGGCTAAGGTTGTTTATGTACATAGATGTATAAAATTTACACAGAAACCTATTTTTAAAAATTATATAGATAAAAATACTGACTTGCGAACAAATGCAGTCAGCGAGATATATAAAGATTTATTTAAATTATATAATAACAGCTTGTACGGTAAATCCGTTGAAAACCTTAAGAATCGAATGAATTTGCGACTATGTAATTCATTTGAAAAGTTAATTACATATTCGTCAAAACCGGCATTCAGAAAATCCATTGAAGTTGATGAGAATCTGTTTGCCGCGCATCTTAATAAGGATTCAATATGTTTGGATATTCCTAGTTACATTGGACAATCAGTACTAGATCTATCCAAACTACGGATGTATCAGTTGCAGTATATAGAGCTGCAAAAGTATAGAACTATTTATAATTGTGATATAAATTTAATTGCCGGTGATACGGACAGCTTCTTTTTAGAGATAAAAAATTTAAAATTAGATACTTTATTAAAAGCGATCATTTCGGATGACCTTTTAGATACATCTAATTATGACCCCTCTCATCCTTTATATTCAAGACGACTAGCATCCGTTATAGGAAAGTTTAAGGATGAGAGTAAAGGGGGAGGGTATAGTGAGTGGGTTTTCTTGCGTCCTAAATGTTATAGTTTATTGGGAAATAAGTCGACTATGAGGGCTAAGGGAGTAAAATTAGCAGGTACAAATATAAATCATCAATCATATTTAGATTGTTACAATAATAACGAGATTATATCTGTACCTCAGACTAGAATAGGGTCCCGGAATCATCAGCTTTTTACTTTTAAAAATAGTAAAATAGCGCTAAACAACCACGATGATAAGAGGGCATGGGTTGATAAAAATGTTAGTTTCGCCTATGGACACTATAGAGGGCTTGATGCAATTAATAGTGGTCATAGTATTACAAGAACACAGCAATTTCAAGATATATTCAAAGAAATTCTGGCTCCTGATTGATCATCAATTTATCAGACGAACAATTATGTGAATATTATATATTTTTGTATATTTTGAATTTTGTATATTATAAAAAAAATTTGTACGTTTACTTATTTTATTATGTTTTTGATTATTATTAGTTGCTTTTTTATATAAAGGGTTATAAAACATGTTCACAATAGTTAAATTTCGATTTTATCTGCATTATCAATGTAGGATTGGATAAAATCTCGATATTTACCATACACATCCAGATTACATTTTATTTAGAAATAATATGCAACTAGATAACTTTATTATTGACTTATTGATTTATTTATTTTTTTTTTTAGTAGTAATAAATAATCATAGGTTTCTGTCAATAGCCTATCGATTATTAAAAATGTCTGATTCCATTTAATTCTGAATTCCGCTATCTTAATTTAGAAGATTAATATAATAATAATATTAATAAATAAAATCTTGTAACAATAATAATAATAATAAAATATTATTAGTTAAAACATTACTTATAAAAATAAGTAATAGAATAAAAAAAAATATATTATTAATTAAAACACTACTTATGCGCTGCCCGATATCGGAGGTATGTGGAATGGGCTTTGAATAAAGCTCTTCGATAATATAACTATAGTAGAATTATTTCTTTATAATAAAACTTTTTGTTGTATATGTCTAATAATAATAATAAAATCAGTGATAGTTAAAACATTACTTAAAAAAAAAAAGTAATAGAATAAAAAATTTAAAAGTAATAATAAAATAAATTTAGAAAATATATACTACATATTTTTATAAGTAGTAAATTTAAATTTAAAAATGTTTAAAAATAATATGACCTTGAGAAATTTTGAATGACCTTGAAAAATTTTGAATGACCTTGAGAAATTTCGAATGACCTTGAATTTTTTTGATGAGTCATGGTCTTTGTTTGAATGACCTTGAGAAAATTTTTGATGAGTCATGGTCTTTTTTTGAATGACCTTGAAAATTTTTGAATGACCTTGAGAAATTTTGAATGACCTTGAAAATTTTTATATGACCTTGAAAGTGTTTGATGAGTCATCAAATGACCTTTAATGAGTCATGGTCTTTGTTTCAATGACCTTGAAAGTGTTTGATGAGTCATCCAATGACCTTGAATGAGCCATGGTCTTTGTTTCAATGACCTTGAATGAGTCATTGTCTTTGTCTTAAAAATTTTTTGTACTTTTAGACTTAGAAAAAAAATTTTTTTTACCCCCCGGGGGGGGGTTGATCTAGCGGTGACACATCCCACTACTACTACCCTAACCCTAACCCTACCCTTTATGAGATTTTTGTTTTTTAAAGCATTCTACAAAAGTATAATGATCCAAGATTAATTTGAAACTGTTTAGGATTAATCGAGTTGTTTATCGATTACCCGATTAATAGGAATGAAATCTCTACCTTAAATCAATTTAATATCATTTTATTAGTCTTCACAATCAAATTTGCCATCAATTATAACTTTATAAATTTTTAATTTATTGTAATCGATTTCTATTATTTCGCAATTTTATATTTTATTTCTTGTAATTTTTATAACCCTTACTATTTATTTGACTTATCCTTTTATAAGGTTAATTGAAATATTGGTTTTGAATTGAAGTTGAAATAATTTTTGTCATTTTAGGGGTTACTTTATTGCACTAGTCACATTGTTGGGAAAATGAAAGAGCGCAAATCAGGCCATGTGGTTAATATATCTTCTGATGCCGGTAAATTGGGTTTTCCGGGATTAGCGGTTTATTCTGGCACGAAATTTTTCGTTGAAGGCTATTCGCAGGCTTTGCGAAAAGAGTTGTGCGAATTTAATGTCAGAATTACATCAGTACAGCCGGGAGATGTTCGGACCGAACTTCAGAACAAATCAATTGCTAATGACTTGGTAATAATTTCCAATACTTTGTCCACTTGTTACTTATTTCAATCAGGCCGCCAAGGAATACTTTACTGTAACGTTGGATTCTGTTATTCTCGAATCGAAAGATGTTGCGAAAACAATTGTTTTTGTTGTGTCGACGCCAGAACATGTTGCAGTTAATGAAATACTTGTCCAACCAATTTCTAGGCCGATTTAATCAAATCCAACGAAAAAAAAATTTCCATTCTAGATTGTATTTGGTGATAGTGTTTGATAATAGTTTTAAATTTCGACTTTGTATTGATCTACATTTTTATTTAGTTTTAGCTTATGTAATTCAGAGATATATGTGAGCCCCCCGTGCCACTCTTAGTTACCGCGCACTGGTTAGCAACAAACCATAAGCAAAACCCATAACGGAGATTATTGATTTTTAGGTGCAGATTTTTTAAAAATAATAGAAATATTAAATAGTCAAAATATTGATTTTTAAGTGTAATTTTACTTTTTGTTTCTAACACGTTATTGAAAATGCTCTGTTTTGATAACACATCACTCACCAATAGAAAGAATTTACTTTTGATTTGAACTGTCGAAAATTGATTTTTTCTTAACTTTCCCTGCACGATTTAATTTCACTTGACTGTTAATATTCAACATTTCTATTAGCATATTAACTCTTCCGTTGATAAATTGTGGTGGTAATAAGATTCGCTGTGGCGCTAAATTTAAATTACGGATTTTTCATAGGAGCTCGTTGTTTATGTTGATTCTCATGGGCATTCGACTATGTTAATTATCTGCCTTACTTCGATTACTAGTTCATTCCAATATTTTGACAGTCTAACGATTTGTTGTTCTAATACCTTAATCTGATTCGGATTGAACCTGATCCTCTCGTACTTGATTTTTGCTCTTTTCAGTTGTTCGTTTTGCGGTTGAAAAGAGTGGGTTGTTTTGAGGTTTTGGTTATGAATTTTTACGTGATAATCCTCATCTGACAATTCCTTTCTATTTTGTTGAATTTTTGATGATACACATTCATTAATGATATCCTACTAATCATTTGCTTTGTCATAATCATCAAACACATATAATATGGTCTGACATAAGCATGTATGATTTAAGAATAAAAAAGAAAGAAAATGTAGTTTAACTATTTTTAATTTAGTAAATATTAATTAAGACACGAAGCAATGTTTCGTGTAATAAAAATTCGCTCTTCAAACTTTACTGTTTTAGCAATTTATAGATGTCTATTCTGTACCTTAAACAAGAATAAGGACTAAGAATCATCATTTATATACTTTAACAAATATAAAATTGCATTGAATAAGTATAATGATAAACGTCAATAAATTGGTAAGTATGAGCTTCGATTTCAAACATTATTTAGTAGTTAATTCTATGCATAATTAGGAAGATGAACTTTTTGGTAGTCATTTTGATCCAGAATGATGAGTCAAATAAATAGTTACTCTTTTATCAAATGTCTTTATCTTTTTAAGTTTATTTGATTTAATTTCATTATAGAAAAAGTGGTACTGATAATTTTTTTCTTGAGATTAAAAATTAGACGTTTTGTTAACAGCAATGATTTCGGATAACTTGTTAGATAGATTGAAATTCGATGTATCTTGTGATCTTTCTCATCCTTTTTATTCTAGGAGACTTTACTCTGTCAGCTGAAAGTTTAAAGATATGAGCAAGGGAGTTAAATACAGTGAATGGTTTTTTTGCGCCCAGGGTGCTACAGCCTCTTAGGAAACAAATCAACAATGCAAGTTAAGAGTGTAAATTTACCTGGTACAAATATATAACATCACATTTGGAGTGTTGCAACTAAATTACTAACTTATTGAATATTGCGAGTATAAAGAAATGGGAAGTACCTAATTGTAAAAAAGAATTACAAAAATTTCAAGGATTTTGCAATTAACACAGAAAATCTAATAAGAATTTCAACAACTTAAAAGAAATTGAGTGCTATCTTAAAAGGAAACAGTAATTTTATTTGGAATTGCATTTCAAGAACTAAAGATTAAATTAGCTAATACATCAGTTTTGACTTTACCTGTTAATGAAGGCAGATTCTTACTAAACAGAGTTGCTTCCCATTACAGTATGGGTGTTATATTATTTCAAGAACAAAATCGAATAGTAAGATTTATTGCATACGCGTTAAAAACAATGACCAAAAGTCAGTGGAAATATTGTATAAAAATTTAATGATCGAAATCACTTGAAAAAGTCTGTGCCGAAAATTCGTGAATACCTTAAATTAACATGATTCATAGTCAAATTTTGTAGAAAATATTGTCACTTATAAAGAAGTCAGAGGTGAAAAACAAAAAATTCTTTATAATATATTTTACAATATTTTTATTAAGACGAAAATAAATATATAGAACCATTTGATGTTTCCAGTAATTATCTGTTAAGGTCATTAACAAAATGTCACGACAACACATTGCCCAGCGATAATCAAATAGAAATTTTCGCCCCAAAATTTAACTAATAACTACCGCATCACGGCAAAAGTAATAATATAAAAACAGAAGTCGATTTACTATCCATGTTATGGAATCATTTATTTCTAATTTTTGTTACGATGAGCTCGGACATTAGACACTTAATAGTTGTAAGACACCTGACTGACCGTGTAGCGTTAAAATATAACAAAACAACGATCAGTGCATTCTACATTTGACGAATAAATAACAACTACAATAACAAGGCCAATTGGAAAAATAATACGAGGCATCGCTTGTACAAAAAGAGAGAGCCATGTGAACCTATGCGTTAGTAATTAAAAAAAATTTAAAATTCGACTTGTTTTTCTAAATATGAATACAATCTTCACCATTTTGAAAGAATTGAAGGCTTTGCGACAGGAAAACATGTCGCTCCACCAACAATTGCTACAAATGAATCAGGATGTCCATCAGGTGAAGGTGACCTGGATCGAAACAGCCCGGGCTAAACAGAAATACCAAAGACTGACGGTGAGGATGGGAAGAGGAAAGGTAATTGTCACGATACCAAATTGTGCAAGTACACAGCATGGAGACCGCATTAGCAACAATTTAAGAAGGTAACGCAGAGATAGAGGAGTTACCAAAGACGACGGATTGAGCCTTACCATGTAGATAGGAGAGTATGCGAAGAAGTATAAAACGGATGGAAAACTACAGAAAGTCTGACAGAGATCTGTATTAACTGCTGATCTATGTTTATTAATACAAATAAAATCAATGTTACCTTAGTTGAAATTGTGTTTTTATTTAAATTACTAATAACCCAACCAATGAATAACGTGAACAAATCAAAGTTAACCAATAGTTAAGAAGATTAAGGACCAAATGATGAAAGTTGAGCACAGCCTTTCTATCGGTAGCTTGCTGGACTCAGAGAGAGGTCAAACCAGAGTAGTCATTTTGAAAAGATTCTCACTTTCGACGGTTTTTTCAACCATTGGTTAGATTACCAACGTTGCCTAACAATGAGTAACCAGTGGATAGGTATGGTATTTGTATGCTTGGATTAAACAGGACCAATAATAAAAGGCTAGATGTATATGACCTTTGCACGAGCTGAGTGGTTGGCCATAGAAAACCAATCACTGCAAACGAAGAGCTTCTTACATTGGCTTCGGAAAGCTGTGAACTTCGTAGACTTAAATCCACGGATCTACACACACAACGTTTCGAGTTTCGCCATAAATCAGTCGCTTTCGAGTACGATACAACGACATGCAGTCTCCGATCACGGTGATAGTGGCCTGTAATCTCCCCGTGGATATTAGCAATTTGACACTGTGCAAGCACAAACGGAGAATATCCTCTCGCTTCTCGAGTGATGAGGGTAAGGACTCTTCTCGAATGTGACTAATTGATATGTGATCATATGAAGGGATTAATAAACTTTAGACTCTTTGAAAGCTATACTCATGAAATTATTTGGAATTCTCTTAAAAATTTAAATTTAAACCTTTTCCGGAAAATTTAAACAAAATTAGCAACTCTATTTATTCAGTGTCATCTATGAGTTTTCATCTGACTACAAGCCGTCATGTAAATAACATTTCCAACTTACACGGGCTTCTGCTCAAAGAAATCGAGGCCGTTGACACGTGAAAGTTACCTGATTCTAGCCAATGAAAGTGGATAATATATACCAACAACAATTATTCCTCCGAGAAAGTCTATAGCTCAAACAGTGTCAACACCGAGTTGCAAAGAATTAATTTGATTGTGTCATAATAATTATAAAAGTAATCATTTGAGGATTAATTTGCTTTTCTAGTGTTGGGAGAATAAAAGTTTTTGTTTAAATCTATAAAAAATAACACCCAAACACAGCAACACATATTTAAAATCAGATCTATTAACATCAAGTAAACAACCCTAAAATATGAGGAAAATGTAAGTAAATATAAATTTAAAAAACATAAAAGTAAATTAAAATAATAACAGAGATGCATCAAGATCCGCACGAAATTAACATAGAAATAACAAGATAACATGAAAATTTGACCGAAATAGATTAATTTATAAAACCAGCATTTTAACAAAAAAAACTGGTTAAAAAATAAGATATTTCTGGTTAGAAATATTCAAATAAAAAATAATAAGAATGAATTATCTATTTCATGTAAGAAAATAAAAAATTAGAATTAGATATTACAACTAAAATCAATGTCAAATTTTGTTTAACGCATAAAAAAGAACACGCAAGTTTAGTGTCACAAAATAGGCATAAATACCTATTCATTTTCACAAGATTTTAATCACTTAGTGAGCAATCACTTTTTCTCGCAAAAAACTAAATGATTATTTGTCAGAAAAATCTGAGAACCGCTATTCGGTCGAAATCAGCGATTTGAAACACTTTTGAGGAACAACTATAGGTGATAATTTCTTCGTAGTACGAACTCAAGCATTCTTCTAAGTAAGCACTATTTGAGCGTATTTGTGGGAAATGAATGGTATATGTTTTAATGAGATGCCATGTAGAAAATATTATTGGAATAATTATAACTTATGAATTATGTTAATGAATTTCTGTCGAAAACATACCACAAGTCAATAAAGTCAAACACACTATCAGATTGTGTAAGAACGGCTTCTCCGTCTATGAACGTCAATTTCTAAATCCTATAGGGCGTTGGGTTGATCAAAGAGTATTATACATACTGGCTAAAAATCATCAAAATCGAGTAGCTCAGTGAGCACTCTTAAATTCTAATATGAACATAATTCAATCCTAGGACTAAAATCAGGAAACGGAGAGGATGGGAAGGGTGCGAAAATAATGCAACGAAGCTTAAAATTTCTGAAAAATAATTAATAATAGTGTTGGGCCAGAGAATTGTTTAAATGTATCAGTAATACAACACGAAAACCTAGCACCAAGATAACTTAAAATATAATATACAACACCAATTAAACATTTTAAAATCTGAGAGAATATAAATAAATATAAAATGAAAAACATAAAAAGTAAAATAAAATAAATACAAAATGCATCAAGAACCGCACGAAATTTACATAAAAAATAACATAATAACAAGAAAATTCGACCGTAAAATGACCATTTATATAAAATTAAAAATTAATGAATTAAATGAATAAAAATAAAATATTTTTGGATGAATAAATTTAATTAAAAATGTTAAAAATAAATTACCAATTTAAATTAAGAAATAAATAAAAATTTAATTTAGATAACATAAATAATTTCAAAGTCGAATTTTGTTTAATCGCAATAAAACTAACACGCGAGGTTAAGGCCAAATTATAGGTATATATACTGATATGATTTGACAAATATCTAATCTTAATTTTCAGCATTGATTTTAAATCGTATTTTGACACTAGTTGTCAGCAGTGTTACTTTGAATTAGTATATTTATGAATTTTTATAGATGTATTCGATTTATTCAGGAAGTTTAATTCAATGGCTTTTTAATTTGGATGGATTTATGAATTTTTATGGATGTATTCGATTTATTTAGGAAGTTTAATTCAATGGCTTTTTAATTTGGATGGATGTATTTATGAATTTTAACGGTAAATTAATTTTAGTTTTAATAAATTATTATAATGCTTAAAATTTTTTTTTCTAATTGTCGAAATTTTTCCGGCCCACAGCCAAAGACACATCACAAGTTAATAAAATCATATACAGTATTCAGATTCGTGTAAGTGCGTGGAATACCGCCGATGATCTGTGCCCGTGAAGACCCGGCGTGCGGCACGCAGGGATCGGAACGTCAATATTATCCGTACATAGGGGAAATTGGAGGGTAAATGAGTAGCCCTTTGGCTGCTCCTTCATCATCCGTTTCCTGTAAAATTGACATAAATTTTTAACAACAATCGGCTCAAAATCTCTAACACCGAGTAGTCCAGTGGGCACTCATTAACTATGAAATGAACATACATAGATCTTAAGTACAAAAAGAGGGAATGGGTAGCGGGAAAAATTGCGAAATCGTTGCAACAGTTAAAATGAATAGCCATCGGAAAAAGATTAATCCGAACGACCAAAATCATGAAAAATAATGTTTTTAAATAAGAATTAAATAAATTAATTTGAGTTGAGGCGGAAAATATGGGCGGGACGCTGCTCAAATTTTCCGAACTAATTCAAATACTTAACAAAAATAGTAACGTAAAAATCGAACGTGTAAAATAAGGGCGGAACGCTGCTCAAATTTTCCGAGTCAGTGAAAATACTTGTCGGAAACGGTAGAATAGGGATGAACCGCAAAATAAGGGCGGTACGCTGCCAAAATTTTCGAACCAACATAACTACTTTGTCTAAAATTGTAAAATCAGAATGCGTTACGGCTAATGTTGTATATCAATAAAAAATTATTTTATAAAGCTGAGGAATGAGGAAGGATCCCTACTAAAAACTCAATAATAATAATTATAATAATGATAATAATAGTAATAATAATAATAATAATAATAATAATAATAATAATAATAATAATAATAATAATAATAATAATAATCATGGTATTTTTAGTAATGATGATAATAATTATGATAATAATAATAATAGTAATAATCATAGTGGTAATAACAATAATTATAATGGTAGTTATAGTAACAAAAATAATAATATAGGAAATAGTAGCAACAATTAATAAAGGTAATACATATGATGGCAACAATAATAATGCTATTAATAATAATGGAAACATTGTAGTTATAATAGGGATAAGGGTGAAAGAAATAATGTGGGTGTATTTAACGTAACAAAGGGTGTACAGGCCAAAGAATAATCATCAGCATGGACAATAATGAGACGGACCAAGCAAATGGACATAAAGATAGATGATATTAGAGTATAGGTTAACATTTGACAGAGATAGGAGAATAATGGGACCAAAAAATCGAAATCGAGCACAGACCTTCTATCGGTAGCTCGTTGGACCCATGGATCGTTCGGTCAATTATAGCACTAGCAATAGCGCTCACTTTTTGCGGACGATCTACCCACTCGAACACAGTTCCAACGTTGCTTAGCAACGGGTGCCGAGTGGTAAGCGAAAGAATATTTGTATGGGGTTGTCTGGGTAACAACCATATAGTTTCAAAATATCAACACTCAGAAACCCACCAATAGTCAGTATCAAATATACGTATATTTACAGCCAAACGTGAATTTTTTGAGAATAGTTTATATAAAAATCCATTAGATACGATTCATCAACATAAAGTCAATCCATACAAATACATTTGAAATACTCACCTTAACAACTAAGGTTAAATATAAACGACAAACTTAATAAGGGTAATTAATATCCAATGTAAACTATAAGACCAGTTCATGAGTTTCAAATAAAGAAAACACATCTGATTGATTACAAGTATCCGCGAATATCCAGATCAGGATTAATTTGCGCAGTAGGAAATGATAGAATGACCTCCACATATTCGCCATCACACACGAATAGCTTCGAAGGCGAGAATATTTTAGTCCCAAGAAAATTTCCGGACTAATTATTGACCCAAATGTTTCACTTCCATCAAACTAAACATGCATAATCATAAGGAGATCTGACCAGAAAACGTTGCAAGATAAACCAAAGTTAACTAATTATGAAATAAAAAACTCATCAATCCGAGACTCTCCAAGAATATGGGCTAATTAACTAACTGAAAATCGTGACGACCAATGTCAGATATCCGAGCAATACTGAAAATAATATCACCAATTACCAAAAAATGACACTCTACAAATACTTTAAAACACCTTCACATTATCGATTACGTTTAATATTTACAAGAAATTATCCCAATTTATCGCTATATAGAAAGTCATAACGACACGTAGTAAATTCCTACAAGTGACCATTGACATGAACACACGCACTATTACAGAACTTGTTCAGGTTAATTAAAACACCATTTATTCTATAGGCAGTGTTGGGCCAAAACACAATTTTGTTTAAATGAATCGGTAACAGCACGCAAACACAGCACGCAGATTTAAAATCAGACCCCTAAAACACAAATTTAACCATGCAAAAATTTGAGAAAGAAATAATTAAAATAAAAAATTAAAGACATAAAAATAAATAAAAAACAAACACAGAAATAACAGGAAAACACAAAACTTTGACCGAAAAATTGACAATTTACTTAAAGAAACAAAAGTTCATTCAAGTTAGAACTAAAATTAAATAATTTGAATTAGAAATAATTCAATTATTTGTTAAGAGAATAAATTGTCAAAATAAATCAAAAATTAAGAAATTAAAGTTAGAAAATACAAAGAAATTCTCAAGGTCAAATTTTGTTTTACTACATCAAATTTAACCCGCGAGGATAGGGTCATAAAATAGGTATATATACCGATTCATTTTCACATAATTTAACTCAACTCACTAAAACTAACAAACTCACTCGAACACTCGAACACTCGAAACAACCACTGAATCGATCTGAATAACTAGCAATATTATTTGTTTGATTAAAAAGTAAGCAAGAATGACTTGCTGATGAATGTGAGTTAGATGAAAGAGATGTCAGAATGATATTAATACTGATTGAATAAATATATACATGAACGAATTTATTTATCACGTCGAAATTTTTCCGGCCCACAGCTACACACCGATAAGCAATTAAACTATTACATAAATAGTCGAGCAGTGTAAGTGCGGTGTAAGTCCGCCAACAGCTCGTGCCCGTGAGAGATATCTTTTGGTTGCCTACCTTTCGACCTGCTCCCGAAAAATCGACCTAAAATATTATTACTCAACGGCTAAAATATTAACACAGAGTAGTCCAGTGGGCACTCTTAAAATCTAATATCAACATAAAATGTCCTAGGATCAACTTGAGGTTAATGGGAAGGGGGCCCGCGGAAATCGATGCATCGAGCTTCTAAAAATCTTTTTATTCATGATTAATTACGAAAAATCAGGTGGAGCTCAACTAATAATCTTATAGATCTGTAATGCCTGAATAATATAGAACGAGAATTAAATAAAGAGTCGGGTAAATCATTGAACAAATTGTTAATAGGACCGAACAAAAAACCTCCCAGGCCTCAACAATTTAGTATAGTCATATTAGAACTGACCTAAAATTCCCCAAATCAATCATTGCTTAGCGGCTGGGACAAAAATCCTTCCGATTTAAATAAAATTATGAGAGAACTAATTGAATACCCGCAGATTATTAATAGTTGAAAATGGTGTGAGAAAAAAAAATCTTGATTATTTTCTTTCGTAAATCATAGTCAACAAGGGTTCTTTTACAATTATGAGGAAAACCAACCAATGCCATATTATTTATCGATAAATAATAATTTTATAAGTTTAACAGGGAAGAAATGGAACAGTTTAACCGCGCAATAACGAAATACCCTAAATAAAATAAATCAAGACCAGGTAAATGATTTCGAGTTTTATACATATCATAACATAAGTAACCAAATCTTTATTACATAAAAGCGAGATCATCAACTCTTCTGGTATTGCACGTTAAAGTTGTAGGACGACACCTCCAATCTTATCCCAGTTTGACCCAAAATAAAATCCATCCGACTGACAAATCCGCCCAAAGGTCTTTCTTTCTCTGAGAGAATATGGTGCCGTCATGATAGGTGGAGATCGTGCGATTTTAACTTTGTTGGAGATCAGGAAGCTCTTTCGAACGCTGGTAAGCGGCGAATATGGCCGAAATTGTAATGACAGGTAGAGACGAGGCCGATTTCGAAGAATAATATTCTGATTAAATTGAGCAAAAATAATACCGAGCGATTGGAATCCATCGTAAAAGGATAATGCCAATAAAGGCAGGACAATGGTGGTATAAATACCCCCCGGACATGCTTAATTCTACGATCAATTAGAAACACCAAAAGTAATATGAGATATTCGCTAATGAAATGGGGGTTGAAAAATATCAGAAGAGATTTTCTGAGCGATAATTTGGTAGGTTCCCATTGTCAGAAAAGCGGCATGTACCCACACGACAGCTCACTACAGGCAATGTGGCATGTCCGCACCGCAACTGAACGACAGGGTTTGCAATAACCGTGGGAGTACACATACGCTGATCAGGAGATTCTTTTCTGCCCTCAGATCGATAGCAGAAGCAGAGAAGGAATCAACCAATCATATTCTGCCAGGAGAGTCAATACTGCCACGTGGCAGTACACACCTACGTACGCCACGAGTATAAATAGTCAATGGAGTTATATACACTCGAATAGTTTATTAAAAATTTACAATGGCAACCACTTCATCTATTGAATGTATGCGAACGAAAACGAAGGAAAATGCTCTAATCAAGGATCCGGATCGACAAATGCCTGAAGCGCACAACCATCGAACCCATGCAGTTTTTGGTCACGGTCGAAGCCACCTTCTTGCAGACAATTACATTCCAAGTAGGACTATCTCAGCTACGTTTTGATACTCAATAAAACTTATGTTATAATGGTTATATTACTTTTCTTTTTTTTGGTGTTCGTACAATTAAAAATTGCGACTTAACGATTCAAAATACTCCTAGGCCTAAATTAACTAATCACCAAATCTCTAAAACAACTAAAGCTACCAGCGAGTTGTAAAAATTCTCTGTGGTCACGTCGCTCCCACCAGATAAATTAATCGTGAACCTCATTATCCCATGACGATCATTCTTTGCTCGGAGCAAGATTCTAGAATAAGAGCGAACTGCTTAGTAACGTGGAGAAAATGGGTTGATTTAATCCCAAACTGCCAAACAGTGTCCTCAGATATGCATGAATCTTTTTGTTCCCTGGAATTTATATTTTCAATGAGATATGTTCACGTAATTATTTAAAGTAATTTATCATGTCGATTTAAATGATATAGTACATAAATCCTCCTTTGAAGTAATTTTGATTATTTAATACGATCCAATCTTACTTTGTTGTTAGGGTTTAGCATTAGGTAATAGAATATTGTTATTATGACTCTTGATGCATTGGGATTATTTGATTCCATTTCGTTTTGCTACAAATAGACTACTAAAATGAGTGAATTTTTCTATCATAATGATTAGAAGATCAATATTAAATTACCATTATGATGACCCTATTAAGAATTTTAAATCATTTATCACCTAAGTATAATTTTGAAAATGAATATATTTAATTTAAATAATTGTTGTGGTTAAACATAAACGATTAGTTTTTGTAGAATAAATCGAATTTGCATAACTCTGAGTTTGACTTAAGAATTTGGCTAAATTTATTCTAAAACTCCCATTATAAGTTTATATTAATCATCGACTGGAACGAAATCGATTTAGACTGATAACCCTTAATATCGTTTTTAACAGACACCCATACCCGTGATTGGGAAGACGTAGATCACACTACGCTAACAGTACCGACCCGATTCGCCGGGAGGTATCGGCAAGCCCTATGGGATCGGGGCTACACTATATAGACTTATAGGACCCCCGAGTGGCCGAACAGGAGTAGCAATAGATCAGCAACCGATGTCGAGCTCCCTAGCATCCTCATCAAGAAGGAGAAAGGCAGAAACCCAGCCCGAGAAATTCGACAAAAACAGATGGTGAACTTCATTAGGTTGGAAATACTAGAATGGCGATACCGATTCCTAATGAGGCGGCAAAAAGAACATCGCGCCAGGATCAATAGGGATATTGCCAGCGGGCGTATTCCTAGTTTGACGGTACCTGCCTGCTTACGGAGTGGCTTACGATCATCGAGATCCGGCCCTCCTAGAAAGTGACGCGCCAGTTCACTTGGTGGTTCCGAAAAGCCTCCTCCAACCAGACATCCGAGACATTCTGGAGGATCGGGGCGTCGATGAGCACATGTATTCGCGACGACGCTTTGCGGATGAACGACCGCCCAACAATTGAATACTTATTTTGTATGTGGTATCTTTAATAAACTCGTATTAGCAACTCGTTTTTTCTTATTAATTTAAATTACAAACTGGTATACGGGAACTGGATAAGGAAACAGGAACCGATTTTCCAGAGTAGACAAGACAGGGGATGATAATGGGGTGGGGACTGAAGTTTTTGCTCCTTTTTATCTTTTAAAATTGTCTCCGAAATTTATCTTATGTCTATTTTGTTATTAAGGTGAAACTATGAATGAGGCTATGAAGAAAATCAGCAAAGAATTAAAAAATCTCCGGAAGGAAAACGCAAACTTACACCAACAGTGTCTTCAACTAAGTCGCGAGCTGCAGAGGGTTAGAGCTACTTGATCTGAGCCGACCAGAGTGAAGCGACTCTACCAGAAGATCGATGCGGCACAGAAGAGCTGGCAGGAAGAAAGAGCCCTGGACCAAGCTCAGAAGGTCCAGATACGAAGGCTGGAAGTGGCGTAGCGGCGCGCCAGGAGGGACAGGCCGTTACCTACCCTCTGGTGTTTGCTCCAGCTCAAGTGGCCTACCAGAATACGACAAATCCGACACAACCCCCATTCCAACCAAAGTCCCACGTAAGGACAGGACGAGCAGAGAGAAAACGGAAGAAACAACATAAATTGCAATTTGGACAGAAATTAATTTGATAGTGTAATACATGAGTGAATAAAATCTTCTTTGTCAGTCATTGTAAATATATTAGTATAATTCTCTGAGAGGTAAAGACAATGCGATGTAAAGTAAAGTGAGTAAGGGACCTAAAGAAGATAAGACGACCACAGACCTTCCATCGGTAGCTCGCTGAACCAGCTGTAGACCGGGTCTTAGCAGTTTTGGAAACAAAGCTCACCTTTGACGGTCACAGAACAATTGGTTACAGTACCAACGTTGTCTAGCAACGGGTAACCAGTGACAGTCAAGTGGAATTATATTATTGGGGTCAAGGTCATACCGATCAAATATAACCCCATAAACAAACGAGTAAAGTCTATTAACAGACAGACAGATAAAGACCAACAAATTGAATCGATAATAAATCTACCAGCATTAACGATGAAACCATAATTATCACTGATTGGTCGATGATTTTTCTCACCAACGAGGCAGAGAAAGTCATTAAATTAGTAAATTTTAGAATAGGCTAGAAAATTTTTTGGTTCCAGATTTTTTCTGTTACTAAAAATCAGTTGATTTTTTTTGTTGTTTGACTAAACATAAACTGACTCAGCCAATCCATATAAATAGACCGCAAACCGCCAATTCTCTGTTATTCAATTATGAAAACCAGTGGCACCAAACGAGCAACATAGACCGCTGCCACAGTGAACATCGAAGGACGGATGACGAGTACGAACTCTACACCCAACAATCGGCACGACGACATAAAAGAAACCCCCGAAAACAGTAAGGACTTCATAATTATCTTTAAAATAATTAAAACCACGTATATCTATACCCTTACGTAATAAAGTACCAATGACATCTTTAAACAGCCAAAATCAAGGACGCGAATACATCGATCTAGAAGACGGCCAAAAGAAAAGTAAAAGCGTGAAAGGCGAAAGGAATCCAACTCCAAATATACTAATAAAATTGCACACCACCGAGGCTTCTGGAAAATAATTAAATGAATCTAATATGTCTATTAATGAGATGTGCAAAACAAAATGATACTGGTATATTTTATTTTAGTAAATGATAAACCACGAGGAACCGAATCTTGATGAGGACAGGATGACTATTCGAGTAGCCCCCAAAATGGCAGCACAATATCGGCAATCGTTGTGGGATATCCGGTTATAGTTTAGCCACGCTAGGGATGACAGTTGGCCAATCCGAGAAAATACCAGAGAAGATGAAATAGAAATGCCCAGCCTCGCCATCAAGCGCGAACCTGGCCGAAACTCCGCTCGAGAGGCACGCAGAGTTCTCTCTATATCGTCTGAAAGAACTAGTAAGGAAATTTCAGTGGAAGGTTCGAATAGCCCGAAGACATCTGGAACGGGTAAACCCTGCCATCGCATCAGGAGAAATCCTGAGCACCGACGTATATGCGCCAGACTACGGCGTGTCATTCGAAATAAATGACCCAGCACAAACTCAAATGCGGTATCCCACCAACGTAGTCCTGCCGGCACAATTATCCGACGGAGCGGTTCGACAACGGATATTCGACCGGAAAAATGAACACTTATATCATTGGCACTATCCCATGAGAGGTCGACAGAACCGTTTTATGAGGCCTCTACGAGATCATAGATCAGGAAGGCCATATAAATGACATTCTGAAAAACTCAATAAACATTTTCTTTTGTTATTAATAAAATTTAAGCTAGTTTATTTGACTCTTCAATTTCGAAATACCGACATAAAATAAAATCTAGACTTATAAAAAATAGAACCTGAATTTCATTAATATAAATCATACGTACAAAGGAAAATTAAAATCTATAAATTAATATAGACCATAGTTTTATTCAACTCATTTTCAAATTTCGATGTAGATACTCTCACCTTAAAGATAACTAATAACAAAAAATTGGTCTGCGTCAACTTTTACAATCATTTTTCTTCAGGTATGAATTCCATTCAAGTCCTCAGTCAGAAAATAACCCAACTACGAAAAGTTAATGCGGATCTTCACAATCAATTGTTACAAATAAGCAGGGAATGTCAGATGATAAAATCAACCTGGATCAAACCGGGACGAGTCGAGAAGCTATATCAAATGGTGAAAGCATCTCAACGCGGTTGGTGGGAAGAGCAACAACTGGCACAAGCCTTACGCTCCAATATTCGTAGATTAGAGGTAGCTTTGACCGTCAGCTAAGAGGGTAACGCAATAACCTACCCCCTAGTCTTCGCCTGGCTCAATTAGCCGGATCAATTAGCTCAATTAGAAGATCAGAACGTGGACGACGGCGTCTACAAGTAGCAAACAAACCCAGTAAAGATTTAAAAAGAAGAACAAGTGATTCAGACGAACATTTCGACATAAGTGATTAATAAAACTGTCATGATATAAATAAATAGTGTTGTACAACAAATTGACAATAAGCAAGGCAGTCTCATCAAACCGGGATAGACGTAGTGAAGTTAGGGACCAAAAAGTATAGGTCAAGCACAAGCCTTCTAACGGCAGCTCGCTTAACCCAAATGAAGGCCGGGCCTTAGAAGTTTTAGAAATAAAGCTCACTTTTGGCGGCCTAGGAACCATTGGTTACATTACCCACGTTGCATAGCAATGGGTAACCAGTGGAGTGGCGAAAAGTTGTATGCCAAGGATTTAGGGTCAGCCAGCCACGAACCCCATACTGGTTTATGCACTATGATAGACTCTCATTTTACAGACTCTCATCAGTTAAAAGACTCATGATTCAATAAGAAGAGCTCACTAGCCACAGTAGCTCTCGCAAAGGAGTTCTCATTTTGTAAATAAACCAACCAACTGGTACTGTAATGTTGGGCCAGGACTTGATTTTGTTTAAATAAATTGAAAATAGCACTCAAATACAGCAATGCAGATTTAAAATCAGACCCATAAACACCAAATAAACAATCTTAAAATATGAGAAAAACTCAATTAAATATAAAATCAAAAACATAAAAATAAATCAAAATAATATCAAATTTGAACCAAGATCAGCACGAAACTAACATAAAAATAACAAGATAACATAAAGATTTGACCGACAAATGGACAATCCATTAAAGTTAACAAATAACGAATAAAATAGAATATTTTCAATGCGAAATATCCTATTAAAAAAGTAAATAAAATGAATTGTTCATTTAATATAGAAAATTGACAAAATAATAATTAGATATTACAAATAAAATCAAGGTCA
Source organism: Schmidtea mediterranea (assembly GCA_022537955.1). Classification (NCBI taxonomy): domain Eukaryota; kingdom Metazoa; phylum Platyhelminthes; order Tricladida; family Dugesiidae; genus Schmidtea; species Schmidtea mediterranea. The sequence continues at coordinate 28,295,500 of CM039681.1, forward strand.
GTAGTGGGATACCGGTCATCTAGCTCAGAGGTCATCTAGCTCAGAGGCCATCTAGCTCAGAGGCCATCTAGCTCACATACCCCCCCGGGAAAAATTTTTTCTTCTAAGTTTAAAAGTACAAATTTTTTTAGAACAAAGACAAAGACTCATTCAATGTCATTTGAACAAAGACCATGACTCATCAAAAAATTTCCAAGGTCATTCAAAAGTAGGTCAAGATCATTCAAAAGTAGGTCAAGGTCATTAGATGAGTCATCAAAAAATTTTCAAGGCATTCAAAATTTCTCAAGGCCATATTATTTTTAAACATTTTTTAATTTTAATTTACTACTTATTTTTATAAGTAGTATATATTTTGTAAATTTATATTTTATTTTTATTTTATAAATATTATTATTATTTTTATTATTATTATTAATATTATTATTAATATTATTATTATTAATAATATATAATAAAAAACCAAGACATATACAACAAAAACTTTTATTATTAAGAAATAATTCTACTATAATAATATTGTTGAAGAGCTTTATTCAAAGCCCATTCCACATACTTTCGATATCGGGCCGCACAGCAATGACATCCATCACCGCATGGATATTCAGGTTCCATATCTTTTGCCAATTTGTTTTGCTTGATATCTCATAGGAACTCGTCGATTACGGTAAATATCCAAATTGATTTATAATTAAAGACTAAATCTGGAATTATTGATTTTGGTTTATTCTTCAAGATTTCATTTATTTCTGGATAATAGAATTCCAGACGTTCCTTAATAACTTTAAAATAATCATCTATCAAATAGTTAATAATAATATTTAGTAATTATTAATTACCATAATGTTTAATTTCATTCATAGCTTGAACTGCGCTTGGTACATCCATTATAATGATAAAAATTGAAATAACAATTACTTTTATACTAATTTAGACCAATGAAATGTTAAACACACAACCTTTTAGCTATAAACAATAAATATTAATTTATATAGATTTGAAAATGATTAAAGAAATTTTAATAATAATATTAGTTTTTAATATGGCCAACTCAATTGTTGTAACCGTTCAAGGTAAAAATTCAACAAGATGTGTATGTCCTGATACAGCAGTATTGATGGATATTTTGTATATGATAGATAGGCCTAGAAATTTGAAAACTCCAGTCAAAAGATTATCTGAAAGAATGAGTAATTTAGAATTCCGATTTGAACATACATATGAGACTTTAAAAAGAGCTAAAAACAAATTATATGATAATATTATATATCTAAATAAGACCATTGGTATTATCAAAAATGAATTAAGAAAATCAATATTCGAATTGAAAGAAAATCGTAAACTTAATGAAAAAATGTTGAATCAAGTTCAATATAGTATAAAATTTTATTCTAATAAAACAACTGATCAGTTCAATCGTATAATGAAATTACAACAACAACAACAACCAGTTAACAGTGGTGACATCAAATTGAAAGAAGTTAACAGTGCCAACAAATCATCATTACCATTTCCATTATATATTTTTACATATTTTCTTAGTATTGCTTGATTCTGATTGGTCGAATATAGTATAAATAAGATTACACTTTCAAATATTTTTATAAAATGCCAGAAACTAAATTTTTTATAACTTTGTTGAATGAGCTGGTCTCTAATAATAGAGAAGAAGATGATATCATTAAAAACATAAAATTCATGGTAAACCGTACCGAGAAAATCGTAGAAGACATTCCATTTGATTATGAAAAAATTCTCAATTTGCCACCATTGGAGAGAAAGAAGTCATTCCAATCGATATTTAGTTACATGTTTGATGAAAATAATAAATGGATGCGAATAATAGTAGGATTAATGTATATGAAACACATGATATTAAAATCTGGATCTGACTATGCAAATTATTTCCAATTGTCTATAGAGGTAAATTACATTATATTGTTATTAATTTATCAATTTTTAGGTGATAGAAACAAAAATTGATCCGTGGGTAGTAACAAACGGTGAATGGACAGAGATTATTCAAGTTGCCGCAGAAGCCAAACGCTCTGAGATTTATATCGAAAATTGCAAATTTTTATTAAAACTATTTACTGGAGCATCTGTTTTATATATATGTAATAAAGTTTATCATAGATTTTAATAAATATTTCTTTGTTATTGTTATTATTATTATTAATAAAAAACTACATTTTTAAAGATTTATTGATTATTACATGTACATTCTTCATCACCACAGTATTCTATCATAATATTTTCTATAACATGGTCAATACAATTCTTATATTCGGTAGGCTCATCTTTAATAATTTCGGTAGTATCTTCTTCATCATTAATAAGTGTTTCATCAATAATTTCTTCAGAATCATTAATAATTTCAGTATTAATTTCTCCATCATTAACAATTTCAGTATTATCACTCTGACATCCAGAATCACTCTGACATTCAGAATCGCAACATGAATCTTCTTTACTCAATGCTTCAACTAGAGTCAACATATTTCTAATTTGTACACCGGTTATTTCTTCGAGTTTATCAAACAAAAAGTTTATTAAATATTCTAAACGAAATTAATTAATTATTTTATATTTTATATTTTACCTTTTTCAGACATCATTTTAAAACTATTTTAAAACTACTTATGATTTTGTTTATAGAATAACAAAGAAAACATTAATACATTTATTAAACACTAAACACTATACATTAAAATAATTGTGAAAGTCTAGCAGTAACAATTTTCCAGATTGGAGAAAGCACATCATTTTGATCAGCTTTATGCCCTTGGATTGTTATTGTTATATACCAGTTTTCCTGTTCTTTGAAACCTATTTCTGTAAATGCATCATAATATCTGGTATATTGACTGGTGAAGAAAGCATTTTCATTGCATTTAAATTGGAATTGATCTTTTTGAACACCGTATCAATATCCTTGATATCTAACATTGAGAGAGTTCCAGCAAGAGATTGAAATTGAGTTCTATTGAGTTTGACTAGATTTGCCAATTGCATATTGATTGGCTCCTTTAAAAAATACATTTTATAATTGTGGAATATCTGAACTGGTTCGACACTTATTTTCTTGGTCATGTTTGATTTATGATCTTTATAAGGTGGTGACGCGATTTTATACCCTTGACAGATATTGATTAACCAATAAGAATCATGCATATTATTATAACAAAGACAATGCATGATAAGTGCATGATAAGTGCAAGATAAGTGCGTGTCTACAAAAATATATAAAACTGTATGTGAATTAACCTATTGAGTTTGTATATGATTTTACACACATCTTTCATCTATATAAATGCATTATTAATATCACATGTTTTATTATTACGAGTTATTATTATTAATTTCAATATTATTATCAATATTATTATTATTATCAATATTATTATTATTATTATTATTATTATTATTATTATTATTATTATTATTATTATTTTTATAAATATTAATATTATTATTGTTACCACCACCAAAATAAAACTATTAATACCAAAACAAAACAAAACAAAAATAAAATACCAAACATTTATTTTCTTAAAAGTTTCATTTTTTGCAAATTTCTTATTGAATTTGTAATATTCCATTCCACATAGCGCTGGTACCGGAAATCACAGCAGCTGCAACCCAGAATACAGAGGTATTCCGTTTCCATTTCCTTGACCATGCGGTTGATTTTATTGTCCCAAAGAGCTTGCTTAATCAGCTTGGAAATCATAATTCTGGTTTCTTCATATATTGCAGCTTCGATCATTGCAGGCTCCTTGATCTTCAAAATTTCCTTCATTTGAGGATAATAATAAATAATTCTTTCAATCACCATAGAAGCATATGTGTCTAAATAAATAATAATAAAAGAAAATAAATAAATAATAAATTTACCATATTGACTGGTATTCTTCTTCTGCATATTTTTCTTCGGTGTAGTTTGCATTTTAAAAATGAAATGAAATGAATAACCAAGGTGTTTTAATCAATCATTAGCCAATCAGATATCGACCAATCCGGTGATTTCATTTTGTATGTCACAAACAATATTTTTGTACTCTAGATTTCGCACCCCTAATATTACTATTTTGCCACTAACAAACACGTTAACACACATTGGGTTGTATTTTAAAAGCTTCAGTGCAGGAAATAATTCTGGTTTGAACATACAAAGACATTTTGTTGACATGTTGTATAGATTGATAGATTGTCCCATATCCATGGTAACTGTAATTGACTGTATTTTAATATCCTTTATTTTATATTGTAATTTATTGACATCTAAAGGTTTCTTACATCCCATGATTCTGCATTTGCCGGATTTGAAAAATATTATAGGGTATTTTCCACTCCTATCAACAATTTGCTGGGGTTTACCAATCGGAAATGTCATTTTTGATACATCGAAAGTTCCTTTATAATTTATATTTGATAACATAATTAAACAATAAAGAAATATTAAGCTATATATATGATTTTTAGGAAGAGTTTATTAAATCATATAATATAAACAAAAACCTATAATTATACAAATTAATAATGGAATTAAGAAATGATGCTGTATATCAAATCGTCGGTCCAGGTAGTAGTGGTAAAACTATGTTTGTGTGTAAATTACTGAAATCTAATTTATTTCAAACAAAATTCAACAAGATTTATTGGCATAAGGCTGCAGATGAAGAACATGGATTAACTCAAGATAATTTCTGTAAATTGAAAATCATGAAAATAGTAAAGGGTTTCGATAGAAACTGGTCAAGTCGTTTAAGGAAAAATGATGTCATCATTATTGATGATTTGTATCAGGAAGCTAATAAAGAAAAGGATTTTAATAATTTATTCACAAAATCAGTAGACATGTTGGTGTTACTGTAATATTTATTACTTAAAATCTATTTCATCAGGGTGGCGTACATCGAACAAGGAATTTAACTGTTCAATATTTAGTTATTTTCAAGAATCCTAGAGATGCAACAGTTATTGATTTTCTTGCTCGACAAGCATACCCTAATAATCGTAATTTTCTCATCAGTGCATTTCAAGATGCTACAAAATCACCACATGGATATATATTTCTTGATTTCACACAACAATGCATAGATGATTTACGGGTAAAAACCGATATTTTCAATAAAGAAGGTGCCATGGTATATAAACAAAGTTGAAAACTTTAACATGTAAAAATATTTATGAAATCCAGGCTTAAAAATATCCGAAAACTTAGACAAAGTATTAAAAAGACAATAAAGAACACAGTTCCACCAAAAACCAGTTATACACCACCTAAAAAACTAATAACCGAGAATTACCCTGCAATGAATCTAATTTCGAAAAACATTATTAAAAAGAGTAAGAGAAAAGATAAAATTGTAAAAAATCATAGGAGTTTCCCATATTTTAATGCATTGTTAAAGGCTTCAAGTATGAAAAGAATGTCTATTTTACAATCATTTCCGACTTTTGTTGTCGATGATTTACTCAAAAGTCTATTAAAAGTAGTCAGAGGTAAAATTAAAATCAGTAATTCTAAAAAACTAGTATTGAATAAACATCGTAAGCCTTTGTTATTACTAGTAAATAATAAAAATCGTAAGCAAATGAGAAAAATCATATATAAACAACAAGGTGGTTTTATCGGAGCAATGTTACCATTAGCATTATCATTATTATCACAATAAACGATGGGGCAATCATTACCTAATGTTAAATTAAAATTTAAATCATCGTGTTGTAATGGAGAAGATTTGGACGAACCCAGAAGACGAAGCAGGTTTCGGTGGAGTGGCAAAGTTAAAGAAAAGAGTCACAAAGTCGAAAAAGGAAACGCAAAAGTGGTTGTCAGATCAGCTTGCGTACAGTTTAAACAAAACAATGCGGAAAAGATTTCCAACAAGAGCTTATAAGACATTCGGTATTAATGATTTATGGCAAATGGATTTGATGGAAATGATACCGTATTCGAAGATTAACAAGGGTTATAAATATATTTTAACGTGTATTGATGTTTTCAGTCGATTTGCTCGCGGTGTACCAACAAAGACAAAATCTGCAGAGGAAATATCTAAAGCAATTAACTCAATGTTTAAAAATGGGCATCCAGACAATTTGCAAACCGATTTAGGTATTATTATTATTATTATTATTATTATTATTATTATAGGCAAGGAGTTTTACAATAGTAAAGTTAAGCAAATCCTGGATCGTCTCAAAATAAATCATTATTCTGTACATTCTCAATACAAAGCCGCACATGTTGAAAGATTTAACCGGACATTGAGGGATAGATTGAAGAAATATTTCGTGCATCAAGGTAATAAAATATGGATAAATGTATTACCGAAAATACTTGTTAGTTATAATAATTCATCACATCGAGGTCTGAATGGTTTGAGACCCGTAGATATCAGAGTACAGTCTAAAAAAGTTACTATTACAAAACCAAAATATAAAGTCGGTGATTACGTTAGAATTAGTAAAATATCTGCTTCACCTTTCATCAAAAATTTCGATAGTAATTGGAGTAATGAGGTATTTTAAATTATTAAAATTAATACTAAACAGAGTCCTGTAATGTATGTTATTAAAGATAGTGATAACAATGTAATACAAGGGAAATTCTATGAACAGGAATTACAAGTTATTTCCAAACCTAAAGTGTTCAGAATTCAGAAAATATTGAAAACTAAAATGGTGGGTAAGGATAAACAATACTATGTCAAATGGCATGGATATCAAAAACCCTCATGGATATCATCAAAAGATCTAGTAAAATGAGTTTCTATACAATTTTACCGAGTAATAGTTGCCCACTAATCCACCCGGAAAATCAAGCAAGTAAATTTATGGTTGATCTTCATAATTCCATTTATTTACATGGAAATTGGGAAGTTTCCTTGCAAGACTTTACATTTGTGTACAATACATTCCCATTTTATAGTCATTGTAAAATCGGATTCAAGAAGCGTGTTCCAAAAACCTGTAGTGGTATTTTCTCAATATATAATTTTGAACGATATTGTCATATTCCAAATCAGATTTTAGATGAAAATAGTGGCATGTTTTTCAAAGTTGGATTGAATGTTAGTTGTGATTTTAGTCCATTTACAATAAAGTTTGAAAGTATTGAGGATGCCAAGCGAATGGGTAGTGATAAGCTTAGCATTGTTGTTCCTGGTACCGAATACCCAATACGATTCAAAACATTTGATGAGAAAAGTGTAACGATCGAAAACATCAAAATATCTGTATCATATATTAATGAGGTGAAAGATACATTTACATTTACTAATGAATTATATATTAAAACACTTGAAGAATTACATAAATATATTTCATTAAATTGTTTACATATATTTAAAACTATTGAATTTCTTAAAGATGTAATATGCAAATTCAGTCTGAATAATAACATTTGTGAAGTTACATTTGATAAAAATTTGGCTAATACATTGGGATTAGATAAGCAAACATATAAGGCAAGTGCTTTTGGTGTACGCAAACCAAAAATAATAAAACTTCATAGGCAAATGTTCATAAATATACTAACATCATCGATCCTATAATTGTTGGTGATTCTTTGGTTCCTCTATTGAAATCTGTTTCGGTTGATAAGCATGACCAGGATGAAGTTGTCAATATAAATATCGATAATCCCATGTACTTACCGGTATCAACATCATGTATAAACAATATAGAAATAAATATTCGTGATGATAGCGGTAAATTTATTGAATTTAGTAAAGATACAAAAACTCATTTGACATTACATTTTCGTAAATTAGATGGCCAATAACGATATTATTAGTATGTATAGTGGTAGCCAAAGGGGTGGTGAATTACCGTATTTTATTGGTAAACAGTATGGATCAGGATGGTTGAGAACAATTGGTAGATTTGCACTTCCTATTCTTAAACGCCTTGGTAGTTTTGGTATGAAAACTGCTAAAGATGTGATAATGAATGAGCAGAAAATATTACCATCGCTGAAATCAAATGCATTATCCGAGTTAGGGAAATTTCTACCTAGTGTTGCAGGTATGTTTCAAAAACCCGAAGCACCACCACCGGCTCAAAAACGTAAAAGACATCATAAACATATAAACAAACGAATGAAAGGACATGGAACTATATTTCAAAAATGATTTGCGGTAAATCTGAATTGTGTTTATTTGATAGGCCATCTCCCCAAGCAGTAATTGAAATGGGGGCCTTTGAAGATGTATTCCCGATGAATTCTATTATGAATAGTAGAACTGATATTGAATTTTATATTAACGGTTCCCAAACTGAATATTTAGATTTGAATGATGCATTGTTAACTGTTCAGATCAAAGTTGTAGATAAAGATAGAAAACCGTTGGGTGGACCATGTGATGTAATACCAAACAATTTCTTGTTTCAAAATTATTGGTGAGAAGAGTTCGGATTGAGCCCTCTGTATTAGCCGGTCATCAATTGGGGTTTAATTCTAAGCATTCAATATATCCATTGAAAACAAAGGAAATTGTTCAATTTGCTATTGCTAAAGGTTCAGCTTCTTTCTATAAGGAACAAATATTTTGAGATAGAAGAATGCCCAACTTTATATTGGTAACATTTCAAAGTGAATCTCAATATAATGGATCATACTTAACTTCGAGCTCAATTTTCAAAACCTTTGGAGTAACATCGCTAACTTTATCGAAAAATAGTGATTATAGAGAAACATATACTCAAGATTTCGATAATGATAATTATTGTGCTACATATATGCAGAGTATAGTGAGAAATATGGGTTATTTGGATAAAAACCTTAATTGTGGTATAACTCTTGAAGATTTTAAAAGCAAATATCCATTCTTTAAATTTGTTTTGGCACCCGATTTTGATTTAAATCAGATTCAATTACCTCAAAATGGTAATTTACGATTAGATATAAAGTTTGCTAAAGCTACAACTGAACCGGTACATGTTGTAATATATGGAGTATTTGAAAATGAGGTTCAAATAACTGCAAACAGAACAGTGTTGGTTTGAACGAACATTGTTGGTATAAATGTATAGATAATTTATGATAATTTGTCATGGAGTAAGTTTTTAAATGTATTATTATTATTATTATTATTGATGTAGTTCTGTTCAGGTCTATCGAATTGGAAAACAAATACTAGGACATGAATTTTTAGGGGTTTTTCCTCTTGATAAAATTCCATATTTACGTAATAATCAAGCCATAATCATCAATACTCAATCATCTCATCTCGGTGGAGAACATTGGTTAGCAATATATATGAAACCTAGCAAGATATTTGTATTTGATCCTATGGGTTTCTATTATCCGGCTTTAATGGTTTCGAAACTGCAAACAATGGGTAAACCTATTGTGTATAATAAAACTATGTATCAAAAACCATGGACCTTAACATGTGGTCAACATTGTTTAGCTTGGTTATTATCCAAGAGATTTGATGTTTAATAAATGTATTAATGTTTTATTGTTATTGTTATGTTTTATTGTTATGTTTTAACTATTAATATTTTTATTTATTATTACTATTTTTATTATTATTACAATTATTATTATTATTATAATTATAATTATTATTATTATTATTATTTTTATTTTTATTAATATTAATATTATTTTTATTATTATTATTATAAATATTATTATTATTATGTGTTAATTAATTAAAGATAAGCTAATGCATTATCACAAAGACAGTGCATGATAAGTGCGTGATCATCACATGATAAGTGCATGCATACACACTGAAGACTGAATAAAGAAAACACATGCAAACAAAAGTATGTATGTGATTTACAAAGAAAACACATACAAACAAAAGTATGTATGCGATTTTACAAAAAAGTATGCAGTCACAGTGTAGACTGCATGTGTTTTACAAAGAAAACATGTCTAAAAATCTCTCACCTATATGTGTGTATTGCTTAAATGTGATTGGCTAAATCCTGAAAATATTATTCTCTTTATAAACATTGACAATTTCCAAAGTTGTCACAATTAATTCAAAAATTCACTCGCGCAATTTCAAAAATCTATTCAAAATGGAGAACTCAAGAATTTTAAGACAATTGTTGGCCGAAGAAAATGGTAAATTATTATTTTTTAATTTATTTTCTTTTATTATTCTATTTTCTAGATTGGTTTAATATAACCGAAATCCAAAATCAAATTGACGGTGTTAACGAATTTGTTCCCGGTAATTTTAAATTTTATTATTATTTATTTTAATATAATTTTAGAAAATGTTTCAAATGAGGAAATTATTTTAATAGAAGATAGCGATGATGGAAAGTAACTACGGTCATAGATTCTATGGCATCGACTTTTTTATTTGCCCTAAATGCGATACCGCCCAAGACATTGAATATCTAGAGTTTTATAAGAAACACTCTAGCTATTTAAATCAATTTAAAATTAATAAAAAGGCATTATTTCAAATGATTAATGCGAAAAATGTTATTAATAATAATAATAATAATAACACAAATAATACAAAGATTACTAAAAACATAAACAATAATACAACTGTTACTAAAAATAATAAAAAATCAAAAAGACCTGCTGATAAAATCGTGCCGTGTATCCCTGCTAAAATTAAAAAAATAGAAATCATCATTAGTGATGACGAAACTGAATATAATCAAATAGGGGGCTCGGTAAATATTGAAGTAAACGATGAACCTGAAATAGAGGTTGACTTAAGGGGTTCCCGTAAAAATATTCAATTTGATTTAGAAAATCAAAACCTTGTTCAAATCGCCCTAACGGATAAACTTGTAAATAAATTAAAAAATGAAATAAAGAAAATGGGATCTGTAAAAGTTCAGTTTACAGCTCTCATTCAATTTGAAAAAGATGGGGAAATAAAAGATAATTTCTTTTCGAATAGCGCGTGTGTCTTTTCCGATAGTTTTCTTGCTGATGGTGTGAGTCGGTTAAATGAGAAAATCGAAAAATTCACATATTTAGGAAGTGGGTGTCGCGTAGTTAAGATTCGCGAAATCGATTTTATTTTAACCGCGTATTATCCTGTAAGTCGATTAGCTGGACATAGTTTTATCCCTACACCGGAATCTCTAGTATGTAAAAAGGCTATTGTAAACGTTAAAAACACAGATCATTCGTGTTTTATATATAGTGTTTTATCGATTTTAAAGCGTGATATAGTTTTAAAGAATAGGGAGCGTGTTTCTTACACTACTTTTATGGATGAATTAAATTACGATCCAATTACAGGTTGTCCAATGAGACTCTGTAGCATCCCCAAATTTGAGAGAAACAATAGTGATTTAAATTTGGCAATCAATGTCTTTGAATATAACAACACCCCTTCTAAACAATTGAATGATATTGATTACGTACCTCACAATCCTCACCTTGTCTTAATTCATCAAACAAAGGTTATCGGTGGTAACCCGATTAATCTTTTATTATTACAAGACGGTGATAATTATCATTATACGGCCATTTTTAATTTAAATAGATTACTGAATTGTCATTCTAGTAGTGAATGTAACACCAGAATTCGCGTAAAATGGTGTCCCCATTGTTTAAACGGTTTTTATTATGATAAAACCTTTAAGGCACATGTTGATTTGTGCCCTAAAAATCAAATAGTAACAACCCTATACACGCTCCCTGAAAATAAAAATTTGATATTTAAAAATTATTCTAAAATGATTACCCAACCGTTCGTAATTTATGCGGATTTTGAGGCTGTTTTACCTAAAGATGTAAAACATCACCAAATACACATGCCGATTTCAGCAGACTTATTATTAATAAATAATTACACAAATACTACACAATATTTCAGTTTTATAGGCTTGGAATGTGTATTGGAATTTTTAAAGAAAGTAGAGGAAATTGCTGTCACAATTGTCCTACCGTATTATGAAAATCATGGTAAAAACCTATGAATAATCTTACATCTAATGAGCAACAGCAGTTCATCGCATGTAGAACTATCTTTGTAAAAAACTTATTAGAAATAAGGTTAAGGACCATGATCATTTTACAGGTCAGTATCTTGGTGCTGCCTGTCGTAACTGTAATATAAATAGGAAAATAAGCAAACAGTTACCTATCGTCTTTCATAATTTGAGAGGGAATGACCTTCATCATATTTTAAAGTATGGATTGAATGAATTTCCATCTTGGAAATTAAATATCATTCCTACAACAACTGAGAAATTCATATCTTTGATTGTAAATATTAAGAAATTGGCTGTTAGATTTATAGATAGTATGCAATTTGTAAATTGCTCTTTAGCCAAGGCTGTAAAAACTCTTACTGATCTACCTCTAACTTGTTCTGCTTTTAATGGTCTTATAGTAAAGGCAAAGGGTATCTTTCCTTATGATTTTGCAGTATCACTAGAGGTTCTTGAATCGACTTATGAACTACCTCCAAAATGGGATTCTGTATCTGATGATGAATATGCTACCGCCCAACTAATTTGGACACAGCAAAATTGCACTACAATGTTAGACTATATGTTAACTTACCTAAAATTAGACGTATTCCTCCTTGCAGACTATTTTCAGCAATTTCGCGCAAAGGCTATTGCTTACAATGGTTTAGAACCTCTGAATTTTTATGGAATTCCTAAAATGTCATGGGGCGTCCGCTCTCATAACATTAAAGGAACCCCATAGAACTTCTGCAGGACATGGAAATGTTTAATTTCTATGAGGGTGGAATACGGGGTGGGTTAACATTTGTTAACAAACATCATGTTGCAAGTTCTGAAGATACAGAACTCTTGTATATAGACATTAATAATTTATATGGTTGGGCACTTAGCCAAAACCTTCCGTATGGTGATTTTGTTTGGGTGCATGATAATCTGAATGATGTGCTGAGTGAATGTGTGAATGCGAATATTGAATTCCTTCCGTACGGTTATACAATGGAAGTTGACATCAATATCCCTGAGCGTGTGCATCAGTATTTGAATGACTTTCCGCTTGCCCGGAAAAAATGTGTCCGCCCAATTCAAAAGTTGAGAAGTTAATGCTCACTCATTACAGTAAGAAGAACCATGTTCTTCACTGGAGACTTCTCAAGCTGTATATAGAATATAGGTCAAATTTTGTTTAAATGTGGTGGGGTTCTTGGGTGTTGATATTTTGAGACTATATGGTTGTTACCCAGACAACCCCATACAAATATTTTTCGCCTACTACTCGGCACCCTTTGCAAAGCAACGTTGGAACTGTGTTCGAGTGGGTGGATCGTCCTCAAAAAGTTAGCGTTATTGCTAATTCTATAATTGGCCGAACGATCAATGGATCCAACGAGCTGCCGATAGAAGGCCTGTGCTCGATTTCGATTTTTAGGTCATATTATTCTCCTATGTCTTTCATATATTCTCATATCATTCATTGTTATGTCCATACCCATAGTCCTTCTTATCGTCGTCCGTGTTGCTGATTATTCTATGGCCTGTACACCTTTTGTTATGTTAAATATTCACACAGTATCTCTCTTACCCTTATCCCTATTATAACCACAATGTTCTCTATTATTGATACTAGCAGTGTCATTGTTACTATTATATGTATTACCTTTATTAATTGTTACTACTAGTACCTTTATTATTATTCTTATTGCTATAATTTACATTATATTTATTATTAATATTATTATTATTATTATTATTATTATTATTATTATTATTATTATTATTATTATTATTATTATTATTATTATTATTATTATTATTATTATTATTATTATTATTATTATTATTATTATTATACTTACTATTATCTATTATTATAATTACCATTATCCTTACTATTATCATTATTATTATCAAGTTTTTAGTAGGGATCCTTCCTTTTTCCTCTTTATAAAATATTTTTCTTATATAAAAATTTAGCCGTAATCCATCTGTATTTTTCCGGTTTTCGGTAAAGTATTTTTGTTAATTCGAAATATTTTAGCAGCGTCCCACCCTTATTTTACGGTTTTATCCTTATTCTATAGTTTTCGATAAAGTATTTTAATTGATCCGGAAAATTTGAGCAGCGTTCCGCACTTATTTTACGGTTTTATCCTTATTCTAAAGTTTTCGATAAAGTATTTTTATTGATTCGGAAAATTTGAGCAGCGTTCCGCCCTTATTTTACGGTCTTATTCGGATATTCTATCAATTATTGAGCCGTATTCTACTTTTACTTTGCTATTTTTGATAAGTATTTTAGTTGATTCGGAAAATTTGGGCAGCGTTCCGCCCTTATTATACAGTTTTATGATAAAAGTTTCAATTATTTCCGAAAATTTTCGCAGCGTTTCGCCCTTATTTTCTGTCTCAACTCAAATAATTTTCTTAATTCTTAGATATTATTTAAACCATTATCTTTCCTGATTTTAGTGGTTCGAATTAATTTTTTTCCGATGGCTATTCATTTTAACTGTTGCAATTTTTCCCCGATACCCTTTCCCTCTCTTTGTCCTTAAGATCTATGTATGTTCATGTTATATTTAGTGAGTGCCCACTGGACTACTCTGTGCCAGTGATTTTAAGCCGATTGTTTTTAAATATTTTTGTCTATTTTATTGAAATTAAGTGCAAGAAAGTTGAGCCAAAAGACCCACTCTCAAGCTACTCTCTTTCGCTATTTAGTTCAATGATTTGACGTTCGGGCTCCTCCATTACCCACGCCGGAACCTTCACGGGCACAAACTATTGGCGGACTTACACCGCACTTACACAGTTCGATATTCATGTATAAGTTTAATAACTTGCAAATTATTTTGGCTGTGGGCCGAAAAAGGAATGAATGAAAAATACCAGATCAATTGGGTAAAAGCCTCGAATGCATGAAATAGTCGTCAGAAGTTTGTAAGCATATAATAGAAATTCGTAGTAGCATAATTCATAATTCATCATATATTGGAAATTCGTAGTAGCATAATTTATAATTCATTGAAAAATTCGTTACAGCACTAATCTACCAATCAACAAGTTCGCAGTCATCCATGCAGATAGCTGCAACGCACACTACTACGATCAGTCTCCAGGTGAGACTGAAAATCAATATTTCAACCAAGTTGAAAATAATACTGCCAAGTAGTTGTGTTAATTTGTGAAAACACATCAGTATATATACCTGTAATTTGGCCTTAACCTTGCGTGTTAATTTTATTGCGATTAAACAAAATTCGACTTTGAAATTATTTGTGTTACCTAAATTAAATTTTTTATTAATTTCTTAATTTAAATTGGTAATTTATTTTTAACATTTTTAATTAAATTTATTCAGCCAAAAATATTTTATTTTTATTTATTTAATTCATTAATTTTTACTTTTATATAAATGGTCATTTTTCGGTCAAATTTTCTTGTTATTATGTTATTTTTTATGTAAGTTTCGTGCGGTTCTTGATGCATTTTGTATTTATTTTATTTTACTTTTATGTTTTTGATTTTATGTTTATTTATATTCTCTCAGATTTTAAAACGTTTAGTTGGTGTTTTATCTTATATTTTAAGTTATCTTGGTGCTGGGTTTTCTTGCTGTATTACTGATGCATTTAAACAATTCTCAAGGCTATTTGTGTTCTGGCCCAAGAAATGCATCAAAAAAGAACACACAAGGTTAGGGTCACAAAACAGGTATATATACCAATTCATTTTCACAGAATTTTAATGCATGCACTTAGTGAGCAAACTCATTTTCTCGTAAGAACTATTCAGTCGAACTAGAGAAGCAGCTATCGGTGTCAAATTTTTTCATAATACAAACTCAAGCATTCTTCTAAGTAAGCACTACATGAACGTTTGTATGGAAAAATGATTGTTGTGTATGCAAATGAATGCTGGAAGCGAAACGTTATGTACTAATTACGATTCGAAATATACGTTTAAATGAAAAGTATCATATCTGTCGAAATGTTTCCGGCCCACAGCCGAAACACATCGCAAGTCCGTAAAATTCACATAACAATTCGAGATGTGTAAGTGCAGGCTCACCATGAAAATTCAATTTTCACAACCTATAGGGGTAGATGGAATATTGAGGAGCAGTCTTTTGGCTGTCCCTTCGTCATCCATCTCCTGAAAAATCGACCTAAATCGATATTGACTCATCGGCTAAAAATCATCTACATTGAGTAGTTCAGTGGGCACTCATAAAATCTTAATATCAACATGTCTAACCTTAGGATCAAATAAATGAGGTGAGTGTTGGAAATCGAGCGGAAAATCGTTGCAACGATAAAGTTAATTACCTAAAGTAAATAAATTAACAGCTTGAATAAAAGCCTTAAATAAATTAGAACCACCTAATAATGATAAAGTTAATTATCTACGTAAACAAAACACTTGAATAAAAGCCTAAATAAATAACGATAAAATTATAGAGTATTAGATCAGAAAAATTAAAATCAAGGATAACTAAAACTTCTCAATACTAGAAATTATTCGGAAAATTATGAACAGAGTACCCCGTGGAGTTATAAAAACGACATTATTAAATAATAAAATGAATAAATAAAAATCTCAACCTGAAACTGTATGGTAGCGAAGAGCAAAAAATAATATCGATGGTGTGTATACGTTAATCGAGGAAAATAAGTAAAAACATAGTGATGCCCCCGAAATGAGCATTACCGCCGGATTCCCTACAAAAAACACGATTGTACAAAGTCAAACTTAAATTGAATATCTTAAAATATGTAAATAACACAACCCATCAAATAAGATAATCCATAGAATAATATTGAAATAAAGTATTTTTACTTAGTAGAGAAGCCTCGTAAGAGACTCCGCAAATCAAATTTGAAAAATGATATCATCATCTCTTCCGAGCGTACATATAGAAACGAATTATAAACCGTAATCACAATCAGCGCAAATCAGTCATGAAACAACTAAAATCGCACACTTTCGAAAAAGAATACAAAATTTACTATGAGCAATGATCCAATAATCTATGACATAATCACACCAAATTTGTAAAATTGATACTAGGCATAAACGATGTTAATTCCATGCGGATGAGTAAAGACCTTTGCAGCGGCTTGATGTAGACATCTTGATAGAGAAACTCGAGTGGGAAGTGGCTCTGTCGTTTGCCAACGAGATCTAGTGAGAAGTTGAGATGACTATTCGCCGACTGACACCCTTTAGAAAGGTTAACGAACTTAATCAAATAATTAACTTACAAAAAGTCGCCCAAATCAAATAGTAGAGTGCCGTCAACACTCCTTTATGAATCCACAATCAAAACATCTTTAAGATCATGTCTAATAAAAAATCATTAAATTAATTTGACGCGACCTTAATAATACCAAAGAAAATTTCCAACGAGACTTCCGAAATACTGCCAGATAAATAGAATCGATTAGATAATGTTTTCAGTGTAGAGAAAACTGACGATGCAATTAAGGCATCCCATAATAATGAGTCATCTACAGTCGCCACATTCAACACAACCAGATTATTTTCACCAATAAATGAATTTAAAAGAAATTCTAAATTTCAATTCATCAGCGAAGGAGAAAAATTATAAAGAAAAATCCTCGATTTAAATATCACATTCCACACCCACGAACTAAATGATTCTAGGACGTTTCATCGGGAGACTATTCATCAGCGGCGGTTCATCGGGTGGACGGTTCATATGTAGGACGAATCATCGGAGGACGGTCACTGGAATTAAATATATATATATATATATATATATATATATATCATACATATAAAATATAAATCTATAAATATGTACTAAATATAAATAAATAAATAAATATGTAATATATATATATCACTAAATATATAGTTTTATCTGTACGTATATAAGAATATACAGTATAATACTTGAAAATTTGATTTTCTAAGTAAAGAACTTAAATAAATTAAATACTTTATTGCTGATTTCATTATTCTTTGTGTGAACTGTTTTGGATGTTTTGTGTTGTGTATAAGTGTATAGACTCTCTTTGATGCGTCGACTGTAATTAAAAACTAAAATGGAAAAAAAGATCACGAAATATTAAAAAAAAAGAAATTGTTAAAAAAAACACAAAGAAAAAACATCAAAGAAATGATTAAAAAAAAATCTGCCAAAGCCGGTCCTAAGTCCTAAGCCCGGTTGCAAAAATGAGGAAAGGTTTCATATACTAAACGGGTTTCTATAATAAAACTCCTGTGAATCGTTCACCAGGCCAAGTTTGCTTACGAGATTCATGAAATTAACCATACAAATGTTAACACTCACTCAAACAACCGTAATCTTTTTTTTCCTAAGTTTTTCTTAACATGATTTATGCTGCCTTTTGGCCATATTATGCGAGCTATGCTCAGCATCTTAACTATCGTTTTTTATTCTATAATCACAAGTCTGCAACTTTGAAGTATTATCAAAGTTTTTGGACCAAACATTAGGTCAGGCTGAAAGGTAGTGATATGACACTCTTTGTATAAGATACGTGCTCACGGTAGATGTGATAGCATGCAATTACTGCGTTAGAGCATGCTATCCTAGCAAGAGATTGGATTTAAGCTTTGGTTTATCCAATCTTTGAAAGTATCGTGTTGTTCTTTTTGTCCCATGTTTCAAGGCTTCCAATCACCAATGCAAATATTGTTGTTTTCTGCTTGAAAGCATGTCCTATTTTCAAAGCTAGATACTTATATTTTGCATAGTTAAGTTATCGCGCTTTTACAAAGTTTTCTTCTGAATCATATGGTACTTTCAAGTCCAGAACATGTATATCCTTGTTCTTTTTCGATTTGATTACCATGTCGGGTTTCAACTTTGTCGGATTTGAGATATATTTTGGTGATTTTTCCACATCTATCTCAAATCCTATCTTCTCTAAGAACTAACTACGTTTATTAAAACATTTTCATGCTTAATTCTTTTAGCATTTGGTTTTGCAGGTCAGTGATTGAACACATGGACCTGTGTCTCTTCGTCTAGGTGGAACAGTCTACATTTTGCTCTTATCTTATATTTGAGTCTATAAGAAGAGAAGTTAAGCTGTAGAAGATAATTTCTGGCACGTACCAAGAAGGTGTACTTTGCGTCATTAGGATATCATTAGTAGTAAGAAATTTAGCCGTAATGCTATCCCCAATCGAAGCTGCAATGTGGCTTTACACGTGCATTTGCCCCCATTGCTCTGCATAGTAAAGGCCCACAAAGTCGTGGAGTTCCTTAGAAAGCGTGTTTAAGTTATAAATATTGATATAAAAAGTAAGCTTTTTATATGACATTTCAAGTGAAAAGTTGTCATCCATAAAGCTAAGTTTAATGTTTATAGAGAATTTCCTTTTAAGAGCAAGTGCTGACTTATGGAATTTTTTAAAGAAAGAAGTATTAGTGAATTTTTTGTCAATTTCACAGTTAAGCCATTTTAGTCCCGTTTCAAAGTTTTTCCGCCCCGAGCATGACCTAATTCAGTTATTAACATGTTTCTAAAGTTTAGGTTTGAAGAATGGAAAAGTCTGGTTATTCCAGTGATACCCTGTATTAAATATTCATCAAATGTGGCAGTAATACCTAGTCCACCTAACTTACAGTGTGTATATGGAAACAGGTTGTTAATTGAGGGGAATTCATCGCCAACCATAGTTTTAAGAAGACCTTTAATTTTTTGATCAAAGCCAAGTTGCTTTATACGTCCTTGAGTAACACGTTTGCGGTCGGAGTCAAGAATCCAATGACCAATTACGCAATTCCATAGAGAAAAGATTAGTTTCGAGTGGATGAAGTTTTTATAAGCGTTACGTTTTTGTGCCGGATGTAAGTGAGGTTTGAAAAGAGAGCTGGTAAGTGCAAGTGCAGATTCCAGTCTTCCATCGATGTTTTTATTGCGTTTATAAGAAAAGTGGACGCCAAGATATTTGTACTTGTTCTCATTTGACACAGTAAGAATTTCTTCATTATAAAGGTAAAGTTTAAAGATTTCGGAGTTGACATTGTTGAAGGATAAGTATCCAGATTTCGATGGTTTAAATTTCAGATTCGCTAATGACGCTAACTCAACTGTTTTTCCCAAAGGTTTTTCAATTTTTTGAAAAGAGTATGATATAAGAACTATATCATCAGCGTAAGCTAAAATACTGATATTTAAGTCATGAAGTAAGAAGGGACAATCAGTTAGAATTGTCTTAAGAATGTAGTCTATTGAAAGACAAAAAAAGAGTAATTGAGACCGGAAAACCCTGTTTAACCATTTTTGTTATGGGAACAGGTTCAGATAAGGTATCTTGACAATCGAAGAAGGTCTTTACATCCTTATAAAGTTTTTAATGATAGAGATGGTTTCCTTCTTCAAACCCATATTAGAAAGAGTGTACCAGATTAGATCATGAGGTAAGGAACTGAAAGCGTCAGCAATATCAAACTAAACGATATGTAGTTCAGTTTTACATCTTTTTGCTCGATCAATTGCTAAGTGAATATTGGCATTGTGTTCGGCACATCCATCTGTTATACCAATTGCTTTTTGGTTAGGACTTATTAAGTTACCATTTTTTATCCATTGAAAAAGACGATTATTTAATAAAGTTGTGAAGATCCTATAGGCAGTATCCATAATCGCCAAAGGTTGCCAAGAGTTAGTCTTGAAAATTTCACTAACTTTCCCTGGTTTTAGAATTAGTACTGTTCTGAATAGTTTCCATCGTTTTGAACAAATGCCATTACGTAGAATGTTGTTACATATTGCTGCAATGAGACCTTGTTTCGGAAATATAGTTTTCCAATCTGCCATTGTAACAAGGTCCATTTCGGGTGCGGTGTTGTCCAAGTTTTTCATAATATGTAGCATAATATGAAAGCTTGTATGTAAAGGGTTCAAAGCCAGAAACTATTAACCCCACAGTAGCAACGTTGCTTAGTAACAGGTGTCAGCAAGTCGATGATTGTCAAATGTGTGGATGTGTTAGTAAAGCTTGTATAACTTAAGTCCATGATCAATAATGATCACTCATTCATTATATAATTCTTTTGAAGCATAATCTTGATTGGATTTGTTTAAAAACTTTTTCGAAGATTTTCACGGGTATCGTGTTGTGTCTTTCGCTTATCAAGTACTCAAATAAATTCTATAAACTTAACCAACTTTAATTTTTGGTTTTGAATACCATCATTGGTCTTGTGATACACACATTGAGAATCACTTATTTATATAATTTTTCAAATTATAACCTTATCTTCACAAAAATTTTAAAAAAGTTTGGTATAATATATTTCCTTAAAGAATCTCCTACAAAATTTTACTCTATTCACAGTTTTATCATTTGTTACAAGATATGTCCATAGATTACTGACAATACTGTAAAAGTTGTATAAATGTTGTAATATATTTTATATATTGTTTTAATATAATATAATAAACTTTGAACTTAACATTGGTTGATTATAATTTATATTTTGTTATTTAAAAATCGGATCTTAAGTTTTAATAATTTTTATTTATTAAATTCTGAATTATTTAATTTTAAATGAGAAATGGCGGTTTCAAAATTGGAAAACATTTGGCAGATAAGGAGAAACTGTAATTATGAAATTGTAACAGAATTCCATCAGAACATGTTATGCTTACTGTGTAAAAGGCTATTGGTCAATGCTTATTGTGCTCCTTGCAACTGCCAGTTTTGTTTCACTTGTATTTCAGACTTTCTATATAGGGGATATAAAATGTGACCTGGCAATACCGAGGAATGCAAACTGGAAATCCTCAATTTGAATGAAAATATTTTTGCCGATCAACATATGCATATCGAGATTAAAAGTAAAATTTCCAGAAATGTCTTGTGAATGTGGATGAATTAAGAAAAAGGGAAGATCATTCACGGATGTGAGGTATGCATAATAGCCGGAAATAAAGTTGAGGATTATTTGGAATCTGAAATATTGACTCACACGAAACTATTGATGGATTTCATTGGGAATTTCAACAATGAAATAGAGATATTAAAGGCCAATAATAACGAATTGTTAGCTGAGAATAAATTATTGCAAACTGAAATAAACGAATTGAAATTGAATGACGAAAGAAGACGAGTAAAATTCAATAATTCATTTTCTGCAGATAAATGATGAGAATTCACAAGGAAATTGTAGACTTGCAGAAGACAATCACTGATCGAGCTGGGCAAATCGAATTATTGAATGAAGATATATCGGAATTGAGGAACGCAGACAGAAATGTGAGTGATGGATTGGACGGATTGAAATTGAATATCGAGCTCAACCAGGTGAAATATTGATGAAGTTGTTAATCAATTGATGATGAGTCATTATTTCTGCTGGCTATTCGGGCATGTGAGAACAATTTCCAGCAAGCCAAAAATAAGATATTTCAAATTGAAAATAGACAAATAATTGATCTGGCGGAAATGTCAAATATATTCGATAAATCAATGAAAAATTTCGCCGGGAAATTATTGGAAATGGCAGCCAATCTAATTCAACGGATTAATGGAGAATTTTTATGTAAAATCGAGAATTCACTGATAAAATTGCAGATGCAAAACATAGAATCAACAAAATATTATATAGCGAATCGTTTCTCACTCATAAAAATGGTTATAAAATTTGTTTGCGAGTAGATCTCGGTGGGAATGGTGATCACAAGGGGACTCATTTATCTGTGTTCTTTTTCCGGATAAAGAGTCAGTTTGTTGACATTTTGGAATGGCCATTCAGGCATTCTGTCACGTTTGCATTGATCAATCAGCAGACTCGACTGGCTCATGTCAGCTGGACCATAAAATATGCAAATAATCCAAACTGTCAAGCATTTTTTCAACCAACAGATAGAAATTTCGGATTTGGCAATTCTCAATTTATAAGCCTAAATAAATTTTCTAGCAATCCAGATCTGATGCGTAACAATCAGATATTTATTAAATGTTCCGTTGACATTGACTCGTGATATATTGTTATCAATAAATTTATTTATTATTATATTGTTGGGTTATTGTTATTGAAAGTCGGTTCCATCTGACTCCTCGTGTCCTTTTTGAATCAAATAAGCAAACCCAACACAGAATAATTTTATTTGCACTTTATCACAGTTACAACTCAATCTGATTTATTTCAACGTTTTGTAATCACAATTTCACAAATTTATTTGCATCTTTTAACCACCGTATGACTCTGATTATCTTAGGGTAGGTTGTCCAAGAGAGAACCACCCTTTCTGATAGATAACTTTGACTTTACTTGGGTTTAGATTCCTTTACTAACCTAGTTACGCTACTCGTTCACGTCGATCCCCTCTGGTCAATAATGACAGTCATTTCGTGTTTTTCCCTTTTCCTTTTATACTCCTGCTCAGACTGTTTTCCGACGATTGTCAACAACATTTTCAACATTATTAAATTATTAACTATAATTACTTTCCACAGACCACCTTAGCCGACATTTGTCAACAACGTTTGGTCCATTACTAAATTACAAATTACGAAATAATTACCTCTCCGTAACTCAGTGGCGCCCATTTAATATTGTTTAGGCCAATTTATCCTGTTATATTATTCCGTCTACACACCGGGTTTTCCTCATCTCTCGGGTTTCCTATTGCCTCGGGCTTCCCCATTAGTAATTAATTTTTCTTAATTAATTTCTTTATCTTATATTATTTTCTAGGCACCCCTCACTAAATTTTTATTATTATTTCTGGACTAGTCTCTCAATTTGGCGTTCAATTATACCAATTTCCCCCGATCAATATTACTTTTGAATTTTTATAAATTTTTTAATTAATATTGCACTTATATCATTTTGTTGTTTTATCGATTTTACTGTGCTTTTTCGTAATATCCTAACAATATTGTAATTTTCACCCACCAAGTTTTTATATTTTTTATATAGATCTTAAAATATCAAAATATAATCTTTTAAGGTTTAATAAATAAAAAAAGATCTAAATCACTTAAAAAAGGTTGTGTCGAAAATTTGCGAATATCAATAAAACATCTGATTCATACTCATACAATAAAAAATCATAATAATAGAAACAATATAGCACATTGTCCTAAGACAAATATAACTAAATATATTGTATAACGGAATAGTTATACAGAAATACCAGGAGTTAATTTTTTTATCAGGGAAGTTGGATATTAAAAAAAAAAATTATTTTAATGAAGAGATTTGTAGCGATTATTTTAATTTTAACCAAAACAATAATAATAATATATTATCGGATTGAGGGATAAAAATAAATTTTTGTTTAAATAAAGATAATAATAAAAATAATTATAATAAATATAACAACAACAAAAATAATAAAATTTAGATAAATAACTATGTAAGCCAGTGGTTCTTAAAGTAGGGGTCCGTGGACCAGCACCGGTCCGCAACGTGAGTTGAATAGGTGGAAGATGATTCCAGAATATTGTTAAACTGTTTACCCCTCATAAAATAAATCATATGAAATATTACAACAAAACTAGTATGCAATATTTATTCATAAAATTAAATATGAAATATTTCGACCTAAAATAGGTCCTGATCACTCATAAACATAATTTAACAGCTTTTTTTGCTTTTCTAATTGATCTTTTCCCTCATTATCAATAAAATTAAATATAATAATATTGTGAGTTTCTGGGTGTTAAAATTTTTGCTACTATATGGTTATTACCCAGAAAACCCCATACAAACATTTTTCGCTCACCACTCTGCACCCATTACTAAGCAACGTTGGAACTGCGTTCGAGTAGGTGGATCGTCAGCAAAAAGTGAGGGCTACTACTAATGCTATAATTGACTGAACGATCCATTGGTCCAACAAGCTGCCGATAGAAGGCCTGTGCTTGATTTTGATGTTAAGGTCCCATTATTCTCCTATGTTCTTCAAATGTTAATCTATACTGTTATATCATTTATCATTATGGCCATTCCAATAGTCATCCTTGTCGTTGTTCGTGTTATTGATTTTACTATGGCCTGTACACCCTTTGTTAAGTGAAATATCCTCACAGTATCTCTCTTACCCTTATCCCTAATATAACTAGTATGTTCCCTATTATTATTACTAGTATTATCGTCGTTACTATTATATGTATTATTCTTATCAATTGTTACTGCTTTTACTATTATTCTTATTCTTATTACTACCATTATCATTATTATTATTATTATTATTGTTTTTTTTATTATTATTATTATTATTATTATTATTATGATTATTATTATTATTATTATTATTATTATTATTATTATTATTATTATTATTATTATTATTATTGTTTTTATTATTATTATTATTATTATTATTATTATTATTATTATTATTATTATTAAATTTTTAGTAGGCATCCGCCTTTATTTCTCAGTTTTATCAGAATATTTTAATTATACAAACAATTGAGTCGCACTCCACGTTTACTTTACAAGTTTCGATAAAGTATTTTAATTAAGTCTAAAAATTTGCACAGTGTTTCGCCAATATTATCCATCTCAACTCAAAATAATTTATTTAGTTCTTAAATATTATTTAAATTATTCCTTTTTCATGATTTTGGTCGTTTGGGTAATCTTTTTCCGATGGCTATTCATTTTAACTGTTGCAGCGATTTCGCAATTTTCCCGCTACTCTTCCCTTTTCTTTGACCTTAGGATTTATTTGTATTCATGTTGTATTTAATGAGAGCTCACTGGACCACTCGGTGTTAGTGATTTTGAGTTGAATGTGGTTTGAAAATTTATGTTGATTTTATCGAAATTGGGTGCAAGAAAGTTGAGTCAAAAGAGTGTCCAATGTCTTTGCTCTTACTTAAATCCGGCAAAATGTTCTTCCATACCCCTTTAAAGATCTTTCTGTTATCTCATTCCAAGAAAGATTTATATTTGCTACAGCATTCATGATATTGTAGTTTCACCAAAACTTCTCTTATTGATTGCTTCTCTTCTCCGCCTGTTTTTTTCAAAAATCTGCTTAAATGTTCGCCTTAAATAATAAGCTTTAAAATTGGATATAACGCCGTGGTCCATTGGTTGGATTAAGGCAGTTGTGTTCAGTGGCAAGAAAACCACTTCGACTGGAAAGCATGTTGTTAAGTTTGATAAATTTCTTGGGTGGCTTGAAACATTATCAATTAATAGTAGTGTTCTTTGTTTAAGTTTTTTAATTTCGCAATAACGTTTAACAGACGGGCAGAAATGTTCAGTGAACCAATCCCGGAAAATTTTCTTAGTTATCCATGATTTTTTATTAGACTCCCAAATTACAGGTAAGGTTGATTTAGATATGCCTTTCATCGCTCTTGGGGTTTTGGAGTGGTAAACTAGTAGTGGGTTTAATTTGAAATCTCTGCTTGCGTTACCACCCAGTATGAGTGTTAAGCGATCTTTTGCAGCTTTAAATTTCGGTTCTCGTTTCTTTTACTGGATAGAAATGTTCGTTTTGACATTCTTTTTAAAACAGGCCTGTTTTATCAACATTAAAAACCAATTCTGGATGATAGTTTCCTTGTTCTATTATTGTTTTTAATGTCGCGACGTAAATAGAGACGTAAGATTTACCTTGAAGTTAAAATAAATTAATTTTTTACAGCATTTTTAATATACCTGGAGCAATGGAAGTTTCATTATGGAACCATTAAATTCAAAAGTTGAATTAAAGATTATAGGTTATAAGGGTATACTGGAACCCAATACATGTATTTATTCAATAATCATTTATCATGTAGTGTCATTTATATATTAATATAGAAGATTTGAAGGTAGGTTATACTGACATCGATATGAACTCTTCACATCTTTAATTTTATCTATGTCACATTGTTAATGAGATCAAGGGTTAAAGTATCATCAATTAATATTTGATTACAGGTTTTTTTTAAATTTTTATTTATGAATTATCACTTGATAATGTCCTTAACGCATCACTATTATTGTTGTTGTACCTCGACATTGCCACGGAATTGATCATAGAATGGAAATCCCCAATACATTTGATTGTCAATCGTTTTATTCTCCCAAAACTGATCTATTAACATTATTTTATTTTATTTTTTCACAGCAAACAGCAGCCTTAATTTGAAATTTATTTTAAATTATAATCATTTAGTGAATAATAAACAATCTAATTATGAAAGCGTTTGCCAAGTTATGGTTCAACATCACAAAAAGCTCTAGCGCAAACCCAATGTGAGGAATCAGTGATCCGATGCTACTGCGGAATGGAAGAGACGCGGATACAGCTTGATGTATCTAAGAAACTCTTACAGAAAGATAAGTCTTTGAAGAAGAAATATGGGAAGAGATAAGAAGATTTCAGTTGCTTGAAAAACAAATCCACGAATTGAAGCTGAAGCTAAAGATCGATACTGACAAAGAATAGTGTTTAAACACAAGTGAGATGAAACATAGAATAGAACCGAAATCTCAGGGAAACGAAAATATACAACTGCTTACCGAAACAAATCGAATTACTCCAAATCTACAACCTTGTACACATGCATATAAACATCATTCAGAAAAACTAAACCAGCGAGAAAAAGAAGAATGAAACAGCAAGGCTATTTTGACAGATAATGAAAATAACCTAAAACACTGCTAAACGATTAAAACATTTGAGATGGACTATGATTTTATTTTCTTTCATTATTAATTATATGAGTTGTACTTGAATTATTTTCATTTAAATTCGATATGGTTTCAACTAACATTTAGTTAAGGCAGTGTTTCTCAACCAAAAACGTTCCGTAGACCAGTAAACAATTTAAATTTTTACCACGGAACACTAATACTAATTGTTGGTTATATTTTGCAGGAATACAAAATATTTAATGTACTATTAAATACATATGTTTCAGTTGTAAAAATTCACACAAGGTTTACAAAAAATAAACAATATATTTACACAAAAAAATGTGCATAAAAAAATAACAATAAATATTGCAAAAAACATATAATAATATTATAATAAAGAAGTACAACACAAAAGTAATCTTAAAATTATACAAAACTACTGCGTTTCTAATAAATCACAGAAAATAGACAATATATAAATAATTTTAATTTAAAAAAATTATAGAGAATAAAAAAATAGAGAAAAATCCATAGTTGTATAAACATAATGTACTTTTCATAAAGTTTAACTAGATAAATATAAAAGTTAATCACTAAATTAATATAGGATAATTCATTCATGTTCCAAAGAATCCAAAGAGAGAAATGCACATTCTGTAATTTTACATTTATAGTTTTGTTGTAATATTTCATATGATTTATTTTATGAGGGGTAAACAGTTTAACAATATTCTGGCATTATTTTCCTCCTATTCAACTCACGTTGCGGACCGGTAATTTTTGGTTCGCTGACCAGTGCTGGTCCACATACCACTACTTTGAGAATCACCGAGTTAAGGGACCTTAATTTAAAATGAGCATGTATTTTTTAATGTTAGATCTTGAACCCAGAGATTTACCTGGGTATTATCAGACATCTTTTTCTGGTTCACACCCATTGTAGTATATTTCCAACGTAATTTATAACGGCTATCCAATGATATGTTTTCTTATACGCGTATCCGATGAGATGCCCATGCAAGTGGTAACATTTATATTTTCTTATCCATAAGGTACCCAGCCACATAATTACACACTAAAACGACTACAACGATGTAAATCCATAATCAAATTGGTGCCTAGGACGTGGTTGACACCTACTAACTATCAGTAGGTTAACCCCATGTGGTATCACTCGTATTATTTCGTGTCACTAAATCATAGCGATTAAAGCTAGCAAAGCTCAAAACTAACTATTTAATAAATTTCAAATTTAATATAACTTTAAAAACCTATTTTTCAGTTATTCATTCGAAAACAAAAACATAATAAGAATATCAGTTTTTCAATAGTTCAAAATTTCAAATTTTTATATTTAACCATTCGATATGTTTAGAATTTTAGTAAACTTTGTTTTATCTAATCAATTCATATTTAATTTAACTCTTCTGTAAATATTACATTTATAATATAGATTTCTTAAGTTTATATTTAGAACTTATTCTAACTTTTAATATATTCTTCGAAACCTAAATTTTAGATATAATAATTATGGCGTCAAATGAATTCGTAGAAAACATTATTCAAACGTTAAAGGGATTTTGTGTTAGCTACAATAACAATTCAGCAATTGATGGAGTTGAACAGAAAAAGATTGTCAATATAGATGAAGACAATATTGACACAGCAGTATTAATATTGATGCGAATTTAAAATATTGTATCTGCAAGAATTTTTAGGAAAAATTACGAGCTTTCCATTTGCTACCTACTGTTGCTCTTACACTGAAGTCAGAAAACACCAGAACAATGCTAATTCCAATTTTGGAAAGTACATATAACATGATTAAGATATCTCCTTATAATAAATATTTAGCACTAATAACTACTGCAGTTGATAATGGCGATGATGAAGCTTTGATGGTAATTGCTCAGAAATTAGGAGATTTTGTTCCATTAGTAGGAGGAGGCAATTATGCTGGATGTTTATTAGTAAGTTACATATATATTTATTTTTTTCATATATTTAATTTTCAAAAATAGCAATTGTTAGCAAGGATAATTTGCTGTGTGGAAGAAATTGTAGTCGTCCAGGCAGCATGTGATTCTCTAATTAAAATTATCCCAACTCTCGATTCAAATGTTGTCGACACAAATTGTTTGCAACTAGTTCGAAATGTTTTTGCAGGTTATTTTAATTTCTAATTATTGTTAATTTTTGTACAGACATTTTATCATTTACAATAAATTCCATTTTGGATTTTTCTATAATTAACATTACTTTTTTAATTGATTTTTTACCACTAATTGTCATAGATCATGTGAATTGTGCATACTAATCTCCTATTGGCCGATTGAATCAACCAATGAAAATTGTCAGTATGGTTTGGGCGTTTAATTGACTAATTAGTGTGGAAATGCATTTTATTTAAACTAATTGAGAATAGTTTTTAAAGTAATCTTAATAGTGGAAATGAAAATATGATTCTAAGTGACGGTAACCAATGATTACTTTATTTGACAATCGTATATGTTAAATCTAAAAACGACTAAAAGACTTTAGGAAACTCCCAATGCTAATCCTTTTGGTACACTTTCATAAATTTTTATCCCAGATATCATAGCCAATGGGAGCAGAATTCGATCATAGAAATAATAAAACTGGAATGACCAATAGTTCAATTCGGGTATCCCTGCCTCTTATACAGTGCCAAATTTTTGAACATTTCACGATATTTCACGTGTAGCCTAAGTGAGGGGAGAAGTAACATCTGCCCGGTAAAGGGATTCCTTAAATACAAACAGTGTTGTAGTCCGTATTAATGTGACCCCCTCCACACACACCCACTCGCCCCTCTCAATACTTATGCAGTGAGTCCTGGTAGAAACCACCTTATTAGATATCGAAAATACCGCAACGCAAAGGCTCTAACACAATAATCACTGACAAGTATCCCCAACGGCGATTTATCCAAATAACAGGAATGCAATTGCATGGGCACTTATCTGGCGGCCTTAGATAGCCAATGTGGCTCAGTGCATAACTGATTAATGTCATCATGCGTAACCGAGCCAAGAAGTACGGTACAAATTCTGGAAATGGGATCCCCCGCAATGATAACGCCTCACAGAACATTTCACATAAATTCAGAACAACATATTTCTCCAGTCTCGAAAACTTAACCAATTCTAATATGCAAGTTTGGTGTAATTCTTTATCGAATCCTTTTTTCGCGATTAGTTTGAGTTATATAGAAAGTGAAAATCAATATATTCCGGCCATTATAAACCAAGGTGACTGAATGATACCCATTCACCCCCCCCCAAACCCCAACACCCCTCCTCTCTCACCGCATCCTAACTTGATGACAGATATAAATACCAGGCCAATACTAAGTACGCAATAATTACCATTATTTCATTTCAAGCTCACTTCCACCGAAATCATTTCTCTTGGTCATACATTTGTACTGCACCCGTTACGTCGGTCGTGTGTTATTTACCGATGCCATAATTGCATCTGTAATTGCCGACTGCGTTATCCAATTGTTTACTCATCTCTGTGTGTGCGCGTGTGAACGTGATGTGTATACTATAACCAATCATTCAATGAAATACTGAATCAATATCTGTACATCTCTGCTATGACAGTTTTATGTATTTTTATAATTGATTTTATTAATTTACACGAAGATTTCTAATTGATTTCGTGCACTAATATATTTATAACTACAAGAGATATGCATTAAACGCATCATGTTCTCGGGTTCCACAATCTCACTGGCATATGGGCTTCTGGGATCAACCGTTCGTATCCCTTATTTCATACCTCTGAATCTCCTAGGAGAGTTTTGTACCCAATCTTATCTCTTCAACATTTGCCATCGTTTTTCAGCAATACTAATTGGATCATTTCATTGTGATCACATAATGTCTACACTGTATAAATCGATATGTTTTGCACATTGCAAGCTTCCAATATAGGCTCATAATCGGGCGGTCATTGTTTCTGAAACGTTTCTATTTCAACTAGTCACTTAATCTGCTAAATTGCTTCACGAATCCATTTTATCGTTCAGAGGATCTCTACTGTGCAGCGAGAAAAGCCGGAGTGCGACTCATTCCTGTTTGCTATAAAATCGCCAGTTCAGAATCTCAAACTGAATTGAAAAAGTTTTATTTGAAATTTCTTTTCATTGTTTCGATTTAACTCATGGCTTTAGTCGCCTGTTGCACTTGTGCATGGCCGAGGATGAGATTCCTCTTGTTAGAGCTGGCGCCGTTGAACAACTCACGGATTTGAGCATCGTTGCCGGGTCGGTGTTGAAACCGGAAATGATTAGAACTCTCACAAGGTGTAACACTTATTTCTTCTCTTTTTTTTCAAATGATTAACAAGTGATTTGTAGTTTGGTATCTGACAACCAGAGAGTAGTTCGAGCGGCTTGTGTCAAACCGCTACTGGAATTGGGTAAGAATGTCGACACCAATGAGTTCGACACAATACTTTTCCCGCTTCTAGACAAATTAAGTGAAGACTCGAATAGGTAAATAAATTCATGTTTATTATTATTATTATTATTATTATTATTATTATTATTATTATTATTATTATTATTATTATTATTAATTATTATTATTATTATTTATTATTATTATTATTATTATTATTATTATTAATTATTATTATTATTATTTATTATTATTATTATTTATTATTATTATTATTATTATTTATTATTTAATATTATTTATTATTATTTATTATTATTTATTTATTTTTCATCTTATTCTTTATTATTTATTATTATTATTATTATTATTATTATTATTATTATTATTATTATTATTATTATTATTATTATTTATTATTATTATTATTTATTTTATTTTATTATTATTATTATTATTATTATTATATTGTTATCATCGTGAATATCAAATAATTATTTGCCCCATTAATTGCCCGCCTCTAGAGACACCCGGAGAGGAGTTGCTTCTCTTATAAGTGAATTCCAAAAGATAGCCCAGAAGTTTGATAAATCTCTCCATAACTTGCTCATAAAACTAATGGAAGATAATGAGATCGACGCTAGGAAAATCGTTGCCAGTCAATTGAAAGGTTTTTAATCAGTTTCATCATCATATTATTGCTATTATTTATTGGAATTTAGAATTCTGTGCAGCATGTTCTCACCAGGTTCTCATTGATTTTGTGCTGCCGAAGATCCGAGAACATTTGAACCTGGAACGAGAAGATCGCGTAAAAGCTGAACTAGTAAAATCAGTCGTAACGATGATTCCTTCATTCAAACGAGAAGACTCATTGCCACTTGTGCAGCACGTTCTATCGTTCCTCAATGATTCTAATCTCCAGGTAAGATTCTATTGGTTGAATTGCATTCCGCTGATCTCGCCATACGATGCGCTTTGTGTGCATGTGCATGTGAATGTGAATGTGAATGTGAATATTATGATGATGGTGATGATAACTGTAGCTATGAATCGTTATTGCATGTCATCATCATTAATATCCGATCGATTTGCACTCGGACACAAATGGATTTATTGATTTCCGGTTCATCCTGCACCTGATATCTGATCCGGGTTCGCCGGCATTTATAAGAATCCCATAATAATAATAATATGCAAACCTGCTATTTCCATTGTCAATATCAACAGCCAATCAGCAATCAGCATTTATGTAAACACGTTATAAGGAGAGATATTGGATTGATTCAGTGAATATAAACATTGAGGCATCTCAGTTCAAAAGTGCAATGTGCATTGAATGGCAGAGGTGCCAGGTGTGACTGGGGTGTCACTGGAACCGATAGAGGGCGGAGGGCAAATCGTGATATCCAAAAAATAGAAACCAACGGTAAGAGTTGGAATTGGTCAAATGGAGATAAAAGAGAGTTACAGGATAAATTCCCACCGGAAATTTAGCAGCAGCTTGTGGAATGAATACGATGCGCCTGAGTGACTCTGGCAATTTAATAATAATAATATTATTTAGCAATAATAATTATTATAATTATTTTTTATTTTATTTCTTATAACAATGATTATTTTATATTTAATTTTAATTCTATATTTGTCTTATTAATTTAGTATAATTTTATTATTTTTAAAAAACTTAAATTTTTAGACTAAGCAATATGTTTTTGAGCACTTCCAAGGCTTGATCGGCCTTATATCACCTAGCGAATTACAATTGACCATTCTGCCTAGCCTTTTCAAATTATTTGCCGACAAGAACTGGAGAATTCGATCAGGAGTTGTTGCATCTCTCATGTTAATCATTCCGATTGTGGTCAGTTTTGGTGCATTTATAATAATAATAATAATAATAATAATAATAATAATAAAAATAATAATAATAATAATAATATTAAATAATAATATTAAATAATAATAAAAATAATTATTAATAATAATAATATTAAATAATAATAATAATAATAATAATAATAATAATAATAATAATAATTAATAAATAACAATAAAAATAATTATTAATAATAATAATAATATAAATAACAATTAAAATAATAATAATAATAAAAATAATTAATAATAATAAAATTAAATAATAAAAATAATAATAATAAAAATAATTATTAATAATAATAATATTAAATAATAATAATAATAAATAATAATAAAAATAATTATTAATAATAATAATATTAAATAATAATAATAATAATAATAATAATAATAATAATAATTAATAAATAACAATAAAAATAATTATTAATAATAATAATAATATAAATAACAATTAAAATAATAATAATAATAAAAATAATAAATAATAATAAAAATAATTATTATTAATAATAATATTAAATAATAATAATAATAATAATAATAATAATTAATAAATAACAATTAAAATAATAATAATAATAAAAATAATTATTAATAATAATAATATTAAATAATAAAAATAATAATAATAGTAATAATAATAATAATAATAATAATAATAATAATAATAATAATAATAAATAATAATAAAAACTCACAAAGATGGGCCTTCCATTAAAATCAGAATAATTGTATCAACCACAAATGGACTAACAACCAAGACAAGTTGGCTCCTTTCAAAAATCCTAAAACCATTACTAAACAATGTACCCAATCATCTCCAGAGTATCGACTGCCTCATGGCAAGATTAAACAAAACTGGCAAAACCACCCATAGTGAATTCAAATACCCCTCCAGTCTCGATGCCGTAGCATTATACACATCTATCGACCCAAGTGAGACTATCGAATGCTTAGAAAATAGATTGGAAAACAATTTTTTAATAAAAGAATTGAATACTGAGAATATCATAAACCTTCTTACTGTTATTGTCGAAAATACCTATTTCACCTTTGATCTATATATATATATATATATATATATATATATATATATATATATATATAATCCAATTGAAGGTCTGCCAAAGGTCTCTAGCATGTCAGGCTTGCTAGCAATCATATTTATGGATTACCTCTAACTCGACAGGCACTGAGTACCATACAATCAATCGGTTTCTACGCGAGATATGTAGATGATATATTTGTCCCTCAACCTACTGGATTTCAGGATCAAAATAGATGTGGACACAGCGACCTACTGATCGTACACAAATGTTTATGCACCGAGGATCAGCAGCTGCATATTTACAGGAAGTGAAGGTTATAAGGAACGGGAAGCAGAGGATAGCCAATCGGTGTACTGAAAGGGAAGGAATTATAATGAGCAATTAAATTCCAAGTGAGTCCTACACAGAAACGGATACCACAATGAGGACATTAAAGGAATTTATTGGAATGGAATTGGAATGAATAGGAACAGTCAGTTCCCGTGGGAAATAATGTCCCAACGGTTACCATAGCGAATCATTTGGCATTCACTGGGAAATTACAATTTCAACTTGGTCATTCTGTATTGTAACGGTTCCCGACCCATGAAGCGTAACCAACGGGATTCGTGTGACAATTTGCAGGGGTCGCCTGAGACCTTCTGAAAATGGCTTGTTTAGAAAATCAGATATTTAGAAGTCAAAAACATAATAGTTAGCTATAGGAATGCAGTGACTGATGAACAGCTCCATTAATTTTGTTGCTGGGATCGTCACAACTTGGCAAATGTTATCAAGGGCTCACAGCACCAGAAATGTTTGGGAACCTCTGCTGTATTGGTTTCAAAATTTTATACATCTAAAATTTGAATTTAAATATTTCATTTATGAAGGCCCAATAATCAATCAAAATGTTTAATCGATGATAAAATATCTAAATTCGATGTGAATGAAAGAATTTAGGAATTCAGTTTTGATGATGATTTCTATATTTGTTTATATTCGTTTTGTTTATCGTTTAAAATAATTACTAATATCATTTTTCTTAACTTGTATTAGTACTAATGATGAATGATGAGATGAATGAGAATAATGATTCAGATAATGCGATGAGGTTCTGATTATAAAGTATTTGGATTTCTAATTTTGCAAATAAACGAAAATTCCCATTTGTAGCGAGTTATTTTACACAAAAGACTTATTTTATAAATTTACTCCAATAAATATTTATTAATTTAATAATCGATTTATTAATTTAGTAATCAATCAAATAATTTATTAATATAACTATTCATATATCCGATTGGATTTTATTTTTAACTTTTTAAGCTAGATTTTTATTTCTAAATAATTTTTACTTATCAAGTGGGTGACGAAAATTTTCTGTTATTTTAAAGTGGGAACTGCTGTATGTTTATTATATATTAAAATACTCGAAATATAGTGTATTTATATATTTGCTATACTTAATTTTAAGTCACTAAAAATTAGTGCTATATATTTCTTAGCAATTTCTTATCGATATGTTTAAACTTTAAACTTTACATGTAAGAATAATAGTAAACACAAAAAAAATTCAATAGTGTATTTAAATTCAATATTATAATATATTTATGATGAATTTCTAAAGTGGCGCCCGAAAGATCATTTGGGTTGGCCACCCTTGCACTAGATGTTTATTAAATACTAAAATACGCAAAATTTAAGAAAATTAAGAAAAAAATAATTTCAGTTATTTTTTAGTATACTGCAATAATGTTTTATTAATTTAATAATCGATTTAATAATTTGGCAATCAATTTAATAATTTAATATTAAATTATGTTTTATATTTTTATATTTTTGAGTAAACTTTTCTCTCTTGTAAATTAAATTATGAATCCTACAAATACAGATTTTCTTTTTACCTTATTGGGTGAATGATAATTACGTAATCAAAAATTCATTTCCTTGGCTTTAAAAAATCAAATGTTTCAACTATCGAAATGCTTATTCAGGATGAAGCCTGCTGCAGAGATACCTTACTACCTACGACTCTTTCATGGCTTAAGGACCCCGTTTGGAACATCCGACAGGGCACCTGTGAATTGATCGGATCGATAACCGGTAGATTTCCGAGTCTGTTGACAGAGAAACTCGTCAAAGCTCCAATTTTCAAAGAACTATTCGAAGATGTAAATTATCACTTGCGCCAGTGTTGGTGCTTCCTGATTGAAGTGTGAAAAATTGAATTCCCTGAAATATTGTTAGCTAATATCCGTAATTTGTCTCAGGCGATTTGCAAATCACAACCGAAGGAATCTAAAAGCGATCTGTTGACGAGCTTTCTCACCAATCACGTAAATGAGCTTCTGTTGGCAATGATATCGAAAGACCAAGTGTTTAATGTGCAAATATCGGCCATTCGGAGCATTAAACTACTATCGAGCTACCTCGATAAAAAGTATTAATAGAAATAGCAGAAAATAAGAAAAGTCTAATTGTCCATTTCCTTTAGCTTTCTCCACAAGCAGCTCGTTCCGGTCCTCAAAAAGCTGAGCTCCAGCTCCCTAGACATTGATGTTCGAGATTTCTCAGATGCCGCGCTCAAAGGTAAGATCAATTAT
The DNA here is from genome assembly GCA_022537955.1 of Schmidtea mediterranea. Classification (NCBI taxonomy): domain Eukaryota; kingdom Metazoa; phylum Platyhelminthes; order Tricladida; family Dugesiidae; genus Schmidtea; species Schmidtea mediterranea. Next base: position 28,332,971 of record CM039681.1, read on the forward strand.
AATCATTCACCATTCCCCCTACCCCTCCCCCGATAAATTACAATCCCATTTCAAATACTTTATCCCCATTTAATATATCACCCAATTGCAGCACAATCGAGATCAATTAAATTTCAAGGAATCAGTATTATTTAAAACTATTTTAGTTTTCCATAATATTCTTTTTAATTTATATTATGTTTTATCGCTATTTTATTATTTATTTTTATTCATATAATTTTAATTAATTTTTTAATTTTATAAATATTTTATTAATTATTTATTATTAAATTTTAATATGATTTTATTAAATATTATTTTTTTTTTATTTATTTTAATATTTTTATTATTGTTATTTTATTATTATTTATTTAATTTTATATTTATTATAATTCATTATTCTATTATTAATTTTTTTTATTAGATTGTTATTTTAAAGTTTTTAATTTTTTAAAAATTATTTTAATTTTTTAAATAATTATTTATATTTAATATTTATTTGTTATATAATAATTTATTATTAAATTTTAATATGATTTTATTAAATATTATTTTTTATTTGTTTTAATATTTATTTTTATATTTATTATAATTCATTATTTTATTAATAATTTTAATTAATTTTTTTTTATAATTGTTATTTTAATGTTTTTAATTTTTTTTAAAAATTATTTTAATTTTTATTAATAATTATTTATATTTAATATTTTATTAATATTTATTTATAAATTTTAATTTGATTTTTTATAATTTTTTTTAAAAATTATTATTTTAATGTCTTTAATCTTTTTTTAAATTATTTTATTTATTTTAATAATGATTTATATTTATTTTTATAATTATTATTGTTATTTTATAATAATTTATTTTTTATTATGTTTTTTTATTTATATTTTTTTGATTTATATTTTATTTATATTTTGATTTCCTGTTTACCTTGAAATAATTAATAAATAATATGACAAGATTTTGATCTAAATTTCAATTGTTTAAAATCCAAAATGTGAATTTTCTACAATGAAATTTTTTCTTTTCAATTTACTTTCTGATTGAATTTATATTTTAACTTTTTTCCGTATTTTCCTTTAGTTTTACCGATTTTTTTTAATGTGAAACATATTGCTAATTTTTCATATAAGTTTGTCTATTTATTCTCTAAAACTTTCTGCGAATTAACTACAATCGGTTATAATTATAAAACAAAATATTTCTTTTCAATATTGCTAACCGAAAATCAAGTTAACTATTTTACTTGTTTTTTTCTCGTAATTCGACTCTCGATTTCTTGGACTCTATAAAGATTTCTCCTTTCAATAGTTAGAAAAGATCTTTAAATTTTCGTGAAATCTATTTTCTGTAATCAGAAATTTTATTACTTCATATTATTATAAATTATATTATTGATTTCTGAATTCATAATAATTAAATTTCCAATAACGATTTATTATTTCAATCAAATATATTAAATTATTTAATTTGAAATTTTTACAATTATTATTAATATTTTTAATGATGTTTATTCTAGATATCGAGTCCAGCAATTAAACCAATCACGGGATCGACTGTGGTTTCGACATCTGGAAATACTCATGTTTCCAACATTATTAGAAACATCATAAATATAATTAAATATATAATTTGAAGTCCACACTAACACCGCCATAAATAATCCATAAATAATCCGTAGACACACACACACACATATGAGTACATATTTACACACAGACATCTAGTACCGATATTGACCTATGTATAAAATATATATATGTATATGTATATCAATTTTTAGCTGCAGCTCATTGTCGAACAGCTCGTCGTATCGAAATCGATTTCGATTCATTTTTTACTTTTGTGTTTCGTTTGATTTTTATTTGCAATAGGTTGATTAACGCTAATTTTGTGTGGTATTATTGTTTGCTTGAAATGTTCCCGGCTGCCGTCAGGGTGCACTCGGTGATCATTGTTATTATTATTATTGATATTATTATATAAATATAATATAGTGCATGCATCTATTATCAGTTTGTGTCACTAACAAACACACGCGTGCGCGCGCCGTGAAAACTGCTGTCGTCTGTGATAGTTGAATAGTGATCGGTTCCTTTTGTCCAGCCGTTTTGTATTCTGATTGGTGGTGATTATAATTGTTCTATTTACTATTGGTCGTGTTGTGTTCATATTATTTGATGATTTGCGATTATGATGCATAAAATGTTCTTCCGTTTAATTTTGTTATATTTCTATTCATGGTATCCGATTTGAATATTCACGAACCACATGTGATCCATAATTATGCCGACAGGTTACTTTCAATTTAAACTTACTATATATGCCACAGGCTTATTAGAGTATTAAAATAATTTATATCCAACCTCTTGTAGGCTGACTTTATTTAAACGCCTATAATTTTTTTACAAGATGTATAAGGCGCAAAATATACAAAAAATAATTTTCACGAGTACCATTATTTACCTTGGTCAACCACCCAAGATATATATCTTTTATTTTCAGAAATAAGCATATAGGCTAAGTTTAATTTCAACACAATCTTGGTTGAAAAATATAAAAGGATAAAAGAAATAGTTTTATAAAATCATTTGTCTTTTATGTATAATATGTTGGGGATGGCCTAAGCACTTGGATCCCTCCCTAGTGTCATCTTTTTAGAAAACTCCTTCCGTAATGGATGTTACCATGGCGCCTTTCGATAAATGACCAAAAAATTAATTCATTAAAATCATAGCAGTAGTGAAGCAAACATTGACAAATTAATTTATTAGTTCGACAAAAAATTCTACTTCGTTTCAAGAGCTTAAAAATTCAATTAATATAGCCTTCAAAAGTTTTTTTATCTTCTCGCGAAAAATAAAAATTTACGCATCTCCTAAAATAAAGTTTATGACAGTATCTATCCGCCTATCAAAGACTAGAAAGCGCATCTAAAACCGCCAATTTTATCAATTAATTTGATTCCTTGGAATTTGAGGTTACTTATGCAAATTTGATTTTTCGAGTTTAAAACTTAATAAAGACGAATTTCCTTCCAGTGAAGACGTTTTTGTTTGCAAAAATTCAATTACTGATTTATAGAATTTTAGTGGGTAAAATAGACGTACTTTAAAAACTTTTAGCTTATAACGCAATAACATGCAATATATTTAATTATGAAAATCTTATTTATAGTTATTTATTCTATAAATCTAACTTTTCGAAGTTTTGTCACAAACTAAAATTTAAAACTCACTAGCTCTTTTAAAAGATTTCGTGAAACTAGTTTAATTATTCTGAATCTTGGTCTTCTGGCAAGATAAAAGTGCCTGGTCTTAGAATATTTTATGGACTGGCAAGTTATAGAACTTAACAGTTGATTGTCTATAATTTAGTTTATTTTCACTAGTTCACTTTCAAACATTTAACTTTGATAATTCTGAGATTTTTTCGTGAGAAATTAAGTACTATTCTAACGTGTAGTAGAATACATTTTTTCAGCTGGGAAAATATCTGTGCAGTTGAAAGGCCATATGCTGTGCAGCTGGAAAAGTCTTATTTTTAATAAAGAATTACGAGTATATTTATTCCACATTCACAAACTATAATTAACAATATCTTCTGTCTTTATTTTATTATATCACTACAAAACTAAATAATCATGTTTATATAATTTACATAAGTTGTAATCAAAATTTGTGGGTTTTCACGCATTGATTATCTGATTAAGTTCATCCAGATTTGCAGTAAAATCTTGTCGTGCAGAGCCCTCTGGAAATATTCCTTTTTACCACACTCGTTCTTTAGCTTTTGTCAATGGTTATTCTAAGGTCAGTTGACAAAAATCCTTATAATAATCTTTGTGAGAAATAATATACTTTTTTGGGATATTTAATTGTTTGTCCATGGAACTAAAACTCGATACATATCATCGTGGCTAATCAAAGTAGCAAAATCAAATCTCAAAAAATCTTTATTTCTGAAACAAACAATAAAACAGTAGTCAATCCCAACAAAAATTTTAATTGCAATTTACAAAGTTTCTGATTTACATCCAACATTATAAATACTCAAAGAGTATCACCATCAATTATAAGATCAAAACACAGTTGCTCCTCGTGCTCCTGGTGGTACCAATAACATTTATCCTATGACTATCAACTGGTTAGAACGCATAATTCTCAATATGTAAATTGTGGTTTTACCTATAATGTTTGCATACTAATTTTATAATTTTATTATTATTTCTGACGTCATATTTTTTGTAGTATCAATTGACAAAAATAATTTTATGAAAATTCAATGATATTCCTCAGCTGTTTGCGTCAGCACGAATAATGTTTCTGAGTCCTCTCCAATGTTCATGAATCTGAGCATTGGGGTTGTTGCCACATTCAATTATTTAAATTCTTATTTTTATTCATTCAAAGAATTCAAAAGATTTTCCAAAAATTGATTATTAAAATAAACTGCAAAACAAAGCTTAGAGAATTCAATAATGCATACTGCTAACAGAACATCGTACACATGATATTTAAACTATAATGTTATAAATTTAGTATATATTTATAGTAAAGATAAATTTATTATTTGATTTATCTCGGTCATGAAATTGGATATTGTATCAAGAGAAAAGAATTATTATAAATATAATTTTTACTTAACATTTCAAAAATGCAAGGAAAGGAATTTAAAAAATGTTAACCTATACTCTCATCTCATTTATCTTTATGTCCATTCGCCTAGTCCTTCTCATCGTTGTACGCGTTGATGATTTTGCTCCGCCTGTAAACCCTTTGTTATGTAAGTATTCACACAGTATCTCTCTTACCCTTATCCCTGTTATAACTACAATGTTTTCATTATTATTACTGGTATTATCATGGTTACTATGTATTATTCTAATCCATTATCACTGCTATTACTATTATTAGTATTCTTATTACTACCATTACCATTATATTTATTATTATTATTATTATTATTATTATTATTATTATTATTATTATTATTATTATTATTATTATTATTATTATTATTATTATTATTATTATTATTATTATATATTATTATTATTATATATTATTATTATTATATATTATTATTATTATATATTATTATTATTATATATTATTATTATTACTTATATATTATTATTATTACTATTATTATGACTATTAATGTTATAATTATTGTTATTTTATAATTATCATTATCCCTACTATTATCATTATTATTATCAAATGTTTTGTAAAGATTGGTCCTTATTCCTCGGCTTAAAAAAATATACTTTGCTTATATAAAAATTTAGCCGTAATCCATCCTTATTTTTCAGTTTTCGACAAAGTATTTTCCTTGAGTCGAAAAGTTTTAGCAGCGTACCGCCCTTATTTTACAGTTTTATAAGGATATTATACTAACAATTGAACAACATTCCACTTTTACTTTTTTCAATAAGTATTTTAATTAATTCGGAAAATTTGAGCAGCGTTCCGCCCTTATTTTACAGTTTTAAGATAAATGTTTTAACTATTTCCGAAAATTGAGAAGCGTTCTGCCCATATTTTCCATCTCAATTCAACATAATTTATTTAATTCTTATATATTATTTAAAACATTATTTTTCCGGATTTTAGTCGTTCAGATTAATCTTTTTCCGATGGCTATTCATTTTAGCTGTTGCAACGATTTCGCAATTTTTCCCGATACCCTTTCCCTCTCTTTGTCCTTATGATCTATTTATGTTCACATTATATTTAATGAGTGCCCACTGAACTACTCGGTGTTAGTGATTTTGAGCCGATTGTTGTTTAAAAAGTTTATGTCTATTTTATCGAAATTGAGTGCAAGAAAGTTGAGCCAAAAGACCCACCCTCGAGCTACCCCCTTTCGCAATTTAGGTTCAATGATTTGACGTTCGAGTCCGTCGTTACCCGCGGCGAGATCTCTCACGGGCACGAGCTATTGGCGGACTTACACTGCTCGGTAACTATGTGTGATTTTACTGACTTGCAATATATTTTGGCTGTGGGCCGAAAAAAAAAGAAATAAATAAATTTACCATAGGAGTTTAATAAAAGCCTCAATGCATAAAAATTGTTGGCTTTAAATTTTTATTTGGCATACTACATCGTCCATAAATTTATTTGGTCAAATACGACAATGGGAATTCATAAAAATCGCCGTGAACTAATCATTAATTCATCCGGCATTAATTCACTAAATCATAATAAGTATTTCATCAATTCATCTGTCATTAGTTCACAATCAATAATCGCACGCTAGCTGTCAGCCGTCATGCTTAGACACAACACTTACCACGGTTCTCAGCTAGTTGTACACACCAATGAAAAATAAGATTTTTAATCAATACTGAAAAATAAGATTGAAATCTGTCAAAACACATCAGTATATATACCTATGATTTGGCCTTAACCTTGCGTGTTAATTTTATTGCTATTAAACAAAATTCGACCTTGAAATTATTTGTGTTATCTAAATTAAATTTTTATTAATTTCTTAATTTAAATTGATAATTTATTTTTAACATTTTTAATTAAATTTATTCAGCCAAGAATATTTTATTTTTATTCATCTAATTCATTAATTTTTACTTTTATATAAATGGTCATTTTACGGTCAAATTTTCTTGTTATTATGTTATTTTTTATGTAAATTTCGTGCGGTTCTTGATGCATTTTGTATTTATTTTATTTTACTTTTATGTTTTTGATTTTATATTTATTTATATTCTCTAAGATTTTAAAATGTTTAGTTGGTGTTGTATTTTAAATTTTAAGTTATCTTGGTGCTGGGTTTTCGTGCTGTATTACTGATGCATTTACACAATTCTCGAGGCTATTTGGGTTCTGGCCCAACAGAATTTAGAAAAGGAAACAATCAGGGTGATAGCAAATGGAATGCCAAGATATAAATGTGACAGATATTCTCAATGTGTAATGAGAATGCGAAAATTGAAAAAGTTTTTGGCAATGGTTTCACAAGCTCAAAACAAAGAATGGCGACATGTCAAATATAAAATTTAAAAAATTAAAAAATCTGATATTATAAAATTTAAAATAAATGATATACGTTTGAAGACAAAAAATAAGAAAACATTGATACCAGTAAACCATAAAGCAAATTTTTTTATATTAGAAAATTTCTAATATAAATTTTGCTTTTCAAAGCATAAGAAACTTTGATATGCTTGAATAAGAAATGCTACATAAAATGAGTCTTTAATTTTGACAGTGGTATGAGCTAGAGTTATTTATGATTACAAATATGCATGATTTATTTTTCTTATATTACTGATTTCTTGTGCAGCTCTTTCAAAATTATGTATATAATATGAAAAATTTTTAAAAAAATCATTCATATTTGTACTCAAATATATCTAACTCATTTTTTGCAAAAATGACTTATACCCCTTCAAAATTAACGGCTCAAATCATACCGAGCTTTTACTTATGAGTCATATGTAAAGGCTCGATATGATATGGCAGAAACCTGAGACTTGTTCCCCATGGTAATAAGCATATTCTAGGAATTATTGTAGTGGATAATTTTCATTAACAACCGTAACATTTCAAGAAGAAAACAATTAAATTCGATAAATTCGATTAGATTTGAAAACTTGGAGCTCCATGAGAAATCTTGCTAAATTGTGGTCAAGGTTGATCAAAGAACTAAATGATAAATACAAAGTAAAATATTGAATTGCTTAAGGCTTTTAAGAATGGGGATTTAAAAATGACGGTAAATAATTAAAAATTACATATAATAGTTATATTCGGGTTATATATTTATTATTCAAGGTTGTAAATTTATTATTCAAGGTTGTAAATTTATTATTCAAGGTTATATATTTATTATTCAAAGTTATAAAATGGGTTTTGGAGATCTATGTGAAGAGGGCTAGAAAACCCCTTAAGAGAACATTTTATTTAATAAAAAATTTTGGGATATTTCTAATTTAAATATATTTTATTTTTATATTCACTTTAGTTTTTATATTTGAAAAATAAAATTTATAACTTTGAATAACAAATTTATAAATTAAATTAAAACATTTCCGGAAATAATTGTTGATGATGTAAGTTTTATTATTGAGAAATTCGACTTTTATTTCATTAAAAAAGGCAACGACAGATTTTGGATTTTAATAAATATATCAGCAAACTTGGTCTTATTCAAAAAACACTTAACAAATGGTTAAACTGAGAAATCCTAGCATAACATGGACATAACTATGGACTTACCTTAAGTGTGACAATAGTATGCGAACACAACTATATAAATAGCTATTGTAGAAAACTCGCATCAACTCGCCTGCACTTTGATCATAAATAAATCGATCAAAAATATCAATTTATAATAATTTTTTTTGGATTTATTTTTAAACATGAAGGTAAAATTCAAACTAAATACTCCTGACGTATCACATTCCAAACACCAAAGTAATTATTATTATTATTATTATTATTATTATTATTATTATTATTATTATTATTATTATTATTATTATTATTATTATTATTATTATTATTATTATTATTATTATTATTATTATTATTATTATTATTATTATTATTATTATATTATTATTATTATTATTATTATTATTATTATTATTATTATTATTATTATTATTATTTTCAGTGAGCCAGGAAGTAAAAACAAGTTCTGCAAATCCTCCCAACCACATCAAAGTCGAAGAACCGGAAGATTTAGCAGTTGATAAAGGCAAGTTAAATGAAATTTAAATGTTTATTGCAATAATTTGTTAGTTTAAAATTCTTGGTAGTCTTATAAAATTTGATTAAAACAAAAATAAAAATTTAATTTGCCTAAAAAAGGGAATGTTTGGGATTCTGGGTTAGCTGAAATCTCAATATTGTATGTGAGGATTCTTGATCACATGATCCACACAGAAATCTACGACTATAGGATATCCTAAATGAAGCTTGTAAAGCATTCTATTTTGGATTATGGCATTTCTAAGTAGTTATAAAGTGGCTCTTTGCATCCTAACCCATATTGGGGGGGTGGGTTTATGAGCTACGGTGCAAAGGCCTCCTATCTACCTACTTATAAATATTTATGGTTCCAACCATTAAAATGCTAGAAGAGTTAGAAAACGTTTTTTTACAACTTGAAGAAATTACATATAATCAAGTTGCAGCGGTCGATTTGGTTAAATTATTAATCAATATTGATTATTTTATTTTTTGTTTTAGTAGGATGTTTGATTTTCTTTGATCTCGATTTTGGCAAAGGATTCAGTTTTTTTGAAAAGTTAAATTATGCTGATTTATTTTTAAATTATTTTCCGTTCAGATTTCTTGACCGTTCATGAAACATTGAATAAGCCTGTTTGACTAGTCAGTTAAAATTAGGTCTAAATTTCTTAAACCAAAAGTCAATCGTTGGAACATTTTCAAAAAGTTGAAAACAAACAGTAAAAACTATCTATATATCTCACTTTTTTACATTCACTAAAAATAAATATTTCAATATGCGTGCACAATCCCGTGCAATATTTAATGTTATGTAATTTATTATTGACCAAATCGAAAATTTTCAAAAAAGTACCTTCGATTGATCTGAAATTTTGAAAGAAAGCATTGTTTTCAACGACGAATCTATCTATGAAATGTGAAGAGGGTTGATTTGGCGTCTCAATATTCCGAGGGATCATTCAAAAATACAAAGTGAAGTTAATATTGAGAGTTAAAAAATCTTAAATCTGATTTTATTCAGATTAAAAACCCATATAATTTATAATAAGCAAATTAAAAATTAAACATTTATAAAAAATTTTTTGATTGAGTTTATATCTAATCTAATTATCTGTGACTTGATTGTTTATTCATTTTCTTTGTTTCGAGAATTTTTTTTAACTGTATGACTAATTGCATTATGCTTTACAAAAGCAATGCGGATAACATGTGAGTCATAAGTAGGGTTACCAGACCTCCCAATTTCGCCAGGAGTCTCCCGTTAGGAAAGTATATTTCCCGACAGACATGGAAAAAGCTCCCGATTTCGCCTCCGTTTTCTAAATTCAATTTTTCCAGCAATGACATCACCTAACCTTTGAAGTTAAAATTTTTCGCTACTCCCAAAAAGATTTTTTCAAAATTTGGCAACCCTGGTCATAGATTTGCCGGGACTAATTTAAGGTTTCGTTTTACAATGAGGGCTTGAAGGATTAATTTTCCAAACCCCGCCTACTTTGTTTAAGAAACTTAATAATCAAGATGGTGTAATGCTCACGTCATATCGCATTGAATCTTCCTTTAGTTCCTGGAGTATTCTGCTTTTGTTTGTATGAACTCTTTCGGAATCAAATTACTTGTCCGTTCAAAACTGTGAAAGGTTTTCTAAATTTTCAGAAAATTTTGTTGGATTCGTTAGTGGGTTTAACGATCAAGACAAATAGCAACCTGACTCCAAAAGGTTTTAAGTATTTAAAATGACTAAGAAAACTCGATCTATTTTCACAAAAGTTTATTTATAATCATAAATATACAAATATAGTCTAGCTGTTTTACAAGTGCTTGTAAAATATAAAAACCCAAAAAAATTCAGCAAGATCCTTAAGTAAAGGTTATCGGTTATGTCAAACTGTTCACAGAGATTTCTAAGTGGCGAGAGCTAGATTCTAATTGGTTACCAATTGCTCAAAGGTGAAAGGCAACAGAGGAGGGATACCCGAATTTTACGTTATAGATTGTCACCTAGACTCGGCAACAACTTTTCCTATTTTCTACCCTCTCAGAATTTAATAATATTATAGCAAAGATGTTTCCCTAGAGAAGTGTTGCCAAAAACTTATATTCATGAATTAGAACTACTAATCAACTGTTACAAGAGGTTTACTCAACGGATAAGTTTGAGAGCCCCTTTCTGTTAACTATAAATAATAATTTCTCAAAACTATACTATTGATAATATAATAATTATAATATTTGTTTTTCTTGGCTTATTACTTTGGCCTTTTGTTTTCTGTCACACAGATTAGTTTTCCTCAATAGTATTTCAGTTCCTTCGAAATGTTAAAAATAGCTTTTTGTTTTATTTAATTTGTTGTTTGTTTAACGCGTTCTCTTTTTTAAGTCTATTTTTTTCTTTAAATCTGATCCAAAATTTATACTAATTTACACTACTGTAGACTGCGTGGTGTTTTCGACAGTAGGTTGTACAATTGTTAATACTACGCAAATTTATTGTTCAAACAATTTTTGGTGGTCTAAAACTAAAATTGTAATTCAATTTATTGTAAATTGAACTTATAAATTATTTATAAAAGTACTATTTTTATTATTTATTACCTAATTTAGAACATATTTATTTATGGTAATTATTTATTATTATTGTATATTTATGGTAATTATTTAATACTAATATTTATTAATAATATTTAATTATTAAACACTAGAAGTCGAATTTGAGCCGTAAAAAGATCCGGCTATGCATTTTGAAATTAATCTTTTACTCATTTACTATTTATTTCAGGCACTTCAGGAATTCACAAAAGCCCCAGAAAAAACGAAGAGGTGAAGAATATAAATTCATTAAAAACCGAAAATTTCTCAAATCATAGAAAATCATATACTTTTATTTCGAGTTTATAAATATAATTTTTATTAGTTATTTGCATTTATAAATTTTTATTTATTATTATTATTATTATTATTATTATTATTATTATTATTATTATTATTATTATTATTATTATTATTATTATTATTATTATTATTATTATTATTATTATTATTATTATTTTTATTATTATTATTACTATTATTATTATAAAAAGGTGATTCCTTGGTAGCAGCATAAATTGAAATATCAGATGATTAAATAATAAAATAAGCTCTTGCTGCAAGAATTATTATAATTATAATGAAAATAATAATAATAATTATTATTTTTATTATATAATTCTTTTTTTAAATTATCATTTAAACTATTGTTTTTTTAATATTATGTTCCGAGGTGAACCTGGCTTTTACATTAACTAATTTATTTTAATAAAATAATTTGGTTATACTTTCAAAAGGCTGACTACCTTAAACATTATAATGACACTTTATTAATTTTTTATTTTAAAAGCTGCACTAAGTAAATAAAACATACAATTATAAAATTCATCTTTTCCCTTTACGTAGGACATTTTATATTATAAACTTTTGGCACATCCCTTTCCAAATTTAATTTAAATTTAACATGGTTTTGTGCATTATGTTTTTTTTAATTTTTCTAAAGTTTTTTTGTAACCAATTTTAATTAATTAAGAATGTTTGTTATGCTATTCACCAATGAGTATTGAGACGAGTATTAAGTTTGAAATTTGTTAAATTAAATAATAAATACTAATGTATATTTTATTTTGATACATACCATCAATCAATCGTATCCATGCATAAATGACGTAATATTTTGAATTAAAAAAATATTTAAAATTAAATGTCAATAATTCCATCAACCATGAAATTAAATATCAATATTTTATACCAAGTATAACTACATTACAACCTTTTTAAGGCAACGGCAACTATCTTGACGCCCCTGTGTTTCCTTCCCCTTCACTTTTCTCTGCATAAAAAGGTTTAACAAAAAATTGATTATAATTTACATATATCAACGCTGGTAATATTTCTGGCTTATAAATACATTTCATATACTTTGATAAATCATGCCAATTTACATTTGATTCAATATCAGGAGTAAATTTTGTAAATAATTGATTTTATTTGGTAATTGTTCAATGTGTCTATTCTACATTTTCGTGATTTGAAAAATATTACAAAAACTTTTTTTCACTTAAAATAAAAATTTAATGAGATTTGAGAATGATATATCCGACATATCCACTTTCTCTATATAATTTATATTTCACAACCTATTAATTCTGATCTTTTAACAGACATTTTATTGATTGTTTTAGATTTACCATAATAATAAAAAGAAATAATAATAATAATAAATAATAATAAATAATAATAAATAATAATAAATAATAATAAATAATAATAAATAATAATAAATAATAATAAATAATAATAAATAATAATAAATAATAATAAATAATAATAAATAATAATAAATAAAAAAAATAAGAAATAATAAGAAATAATAAGAAATAATAAGAAATAATAAGAAATAATAAGAAATAATAAGAAATAAGAAAATAAATAATAAAAACAAATAATTATAAAACTATTTATTAATTAAATTATCTACATGTAAGATAGTGGATTTCAACCGTTCAAGGCGATCCAAAACATTTGAAACTTCATCAAATTCGCTCATTTCTTTGCACACGTTTTGCATGCTTTCAATGGAATTGATAAAATTCTTGGAATCGTTTGGTTCTTGAACAAATTCTTTAACGTTACATGAGAACTCAGATATTTTGTAAAAATATTTCCAAAAATCTTTTTTTAATTCATTTAAATAATATTCAGAATCATTTGAGTGGAGAATTCTCTCAAAACATTCAGTCCAAAATTCTACAAAATCTAACTCGAATTGTGAACGATACATATCCAAAATATCTTGGCCACCTTCAGAAAGATCAAACAGTTGAGGATGAGTAAGACACATTTCAGCTGATTCCAGCAACCTTGTGAGAGTTTTGATGATAATTTTGGATTTCTTGTTACATAAAGATTTTAATTCTTCATTTTCACTTATTTCTGCCGAGGCAGGGCGCCAGGCTTTCCGGTTTGCCAATGAAACTTTTGACGCGATTTCATCAACTCGACTCGTAGATAAATTAGGGGAAAAAAATTTTGTGATAAAAAAACAAAAAGAAATATTTTCCAAAGTTGTTTCAATTAATTTGATGCAGGCCTTGTCTCTACAATCTATGACTGCTGACAGCTCAGGAAGGAAAGCTACTATTTTTTTATTATTTTCTTGATATTCTGAGTCCCGTTCACTAATGAGATCTATTATATTATTAATGGTACTAAAAAGTATGAACTTTGAACCAATATATGAAAAAACGGTATATTCAAGAATATTAATAGAAATATATAATATCGAATTAGAGTTTATATATAATCTGGATTTTACAGAAAGGCGTAAACGTAAATCGTCAAGACGATATAAAAAGGTGTCTAACTTTTCTAAAATATCGTATGATATTCTTTTGTTAGTGTTCACAAACCACCCAATTAAGTTATTTGATAAATCATCTAAACTATTCCGTAAATACTCGCAATATTTTTCCAAATAGTCAAACAACTCTATTAATATTTCGATAAATTCATTATCATTACCTAGTTTTGACAGAGAAATAATATCTTCAGTCTTTACAAGAATATCTCCATTAGTTGTAATACATTTCACTGAAGTAATCGGTATTCTATCTAATGGGCAAGTTGTATTAATAGCCAGCCATTGTTTGATGCAATCAATGCAAAATGAATGCCTGCAAATTTCCAGTTTTATCCTCATTTCATTACTCATTGGTGAATAGCATATAGAACATTCCTCATCGATTTCCATTATTATATTTAATTCAAAAATTTTGATATAAATCGATGATTCTTTTATTTATTAGCTGCATTTTCAGGAAATTGATTGGTTAAAAATAATGACAAAATATTTCAATAAAATTATTTTAAAAATAATAAAAAATTAAACATAAATTTGAAAATGCCGAAATTTTTATTTAAATTGTGTTTCGATTAAATATAAAAATATTATTCAAACAAGGTTATTATTATTATAAATAAAAAATTTATCCAAATATTTTTTTAAAAATTCAAATTTCAAAATCCTTTTTAATATCAGTTTAAATGTTATTTGGCACTAAATATTTTATCTGCCCCTATTTTGTAACATTTTTGCTTCTCATTTGCTGAAACATTGATATAAAATTCCTTTAATACTTTCTGTTTTTTCTGATTGTTTCTTGGCTGATGGGCATTTCCTCAAGATTTGCTCTGAGTCACTTGTTAACGATTCCAATAGAAATTTTATATTTTTCTCGCAATGTTCTTTGGCTCAGGTTCTTTTCGACTTTTTGTTTCTAAGACAATTCTTTGTTTCCAGAACAGTAATTTCTGTTCTCGTCCTCGGCTTTTTTGAGTTTTGTATGTTCATAATATAGGATAAAATTTTAATTGATTTAATGATTTTGGAAAAGATCAAAAACAAAAAATCAATAATCAATAATTTTTTGGGAACACTCGAAAACATCTCTGAAAATGGTACAATCCCGATTAATTGTGACGTCTGGCAACGCTAATAATTATACATTTTGATGTTCATTTAAAAGAGCTAGTGTGAAAAAGCATGAAATAAAGGTAAGTAAATATTAAAAAAAGCCAAAAATTTTAATTTTGTTCATAATATAATGTGTTCAGAATAGATGATGTTCATATCATACAAGACTAACTTTATATAAAAAAAACCATTGAAATGATAAATTTAAAAATGTGTAAATATTATAAAATCATTTTATTATATTTGTGATAATAATAGAAATTTACTATTTTAAAGGATTTTTAAAATTGACTCAAATAAAAATTTTTAAATAATGATAGAAAATTAAAAATTTTTTAAAATATTTATAAAGTTTAGATTTATATTTCATTTGAGGTTGATTGTTGGATTTTTGAGACCTTATATACCATTTTAACCCCCTTTATTGTTAATTTGGACAATTTTCGTTATTCAAGTTTTATTCATAGATTTCAATGATAAAATTTTCCCATTCAAAATCGGTCACATTAATAGTGTAATTTCTCTCAGTATTTTCTATAGGCTAATATGCTCTCGGCCGTTTTTAGGACGAATAAGATTTTGTTGATTCATTTACAGACTTCTTTTTAAAAATGTTTTCTCCCAATTTGTTTGTCAACATTCTTACTAATCTTTTATTGTTATTGTATGAAGAAATTGGTCCCTATTTCGTTTTAAGAATTTTATCACAAACTAGTAAAGAATTCATACATATTATTGTCCATTTAAACTGATATAAAATAGAACTGTGAATTCATGTCTTGAAATCCGTAAAATTAACTTTTGAAAAATTATTTAAAAATTTACAATAATAAAAATTAAAATTATAATTAATTTTAAATTAAGAATTAATTTAAAGTTTTCTAATTTAAAATTTTCTATAAAACTTCTAGATTTATTATTTTTAAAAAGATTTATTTAAATATTAATTTAATAAGAACCATTCGAAAAAAATTTTTTTTAAAAAAATACTTGAATAAAATTCAACTCTCAATTAATTTGTGACATATTGTTCAAGGGCCGCAAAATTCATTAAATCATGGCATTTACTTCTAATATAGTATTTTGTCAAATTTTTTGAAATTCTCTATGTGCCACAGAGCCGGCTAGCACCGACCAGGCATTGATTGGTTGAGTGAGTATATTGATTTTGGTGCACATAGAATCAATAATGAGTAATTTTAAAATATTTTCTGTTGAATAACATTAAAACTGATATTAAAAAGGATTTTGAAATTTGAATTTTTAAAAAAATATTCGGATAAATTTTTGATTTATAATAATAATAACCTTGTTTGAATAATATTTTTATATTTAATCGAAACACAATTTAAATAAAAATTTCGGCATTTTCAAATTGATGCTTTATTTTTAACTATTTTTAAAATAATTTTATTGAAATATTCTGTTATTATTTTTAACCAATCAATTTCCTGAAAATGCAGTTAATAAATAAAAGAATCATCGATTTATATCAAAATATTAGAAATAAATATAATAATGGAAATCGATGAGGAATGTTCTATATGCTATTCACCAATGAGTAATGAAATGAGGATAAAACTGGAAATTTGCAGGCATTCATTTTGCATTGATTGTATCAAACAATGGCTGGCTATTAATACAACTTGCCCATTAGATAGAATACCGATTACTTCAGTGAAATGTATTACAACTAATGGAGATGTTCTTGTAAAGACTGAAGATATTATTTCTCTGTCAAAACTAGGTAATGATAATGAATTTATCGAAATATTAATTGAGTTGTTTGACTATTTGGTAGAATATTGCGAGTATTTACAGAATAATTTAGATGTTTTATCAAATAACTTAGTTGAGTTCTTTGTGCACACTAACAAAAGAATACCAAACGATATTTTAGATAAATTAGACTCCTTATTAAATCGTCTTGACTATTTACATTCGAGAATTTTAGCTCTTTTACAATACTCTAAGTCCAATTCGACATTATATATTTCTATTTATATTCTTGAACATACCATTTTATCGCATATTTGTTCCAAGTTAATACTGTTTAGTAGCATTAATTATATAATAGATCTTATAAGTGAAGATGACCCTAAATATCAGGCAAATAATAAAAAATTAGTAGATTCCCTACCTGAGCTGTCAGCAGTCATAGATTATAGAGACAAGGCCTGCATCAAATTAATTGAAACGACTTTGGAAAATATTTCATTTTGCTTTTATATTACAAAATTTCTTTTCCCTAATTTATCTACGAGTCGAGTTGATGAAATCGCGTCAAATGTCACATTGGAAAACCGAAAATCCAGGCGCTCTGCATCAGCGGAAATAAGTGAAAATGAAAAATTAAAATCTTTGTGTAACAGGAAATCCCAAATAATCACCAAAATGCTCACAGGATTGCTGGAATCAGCGGAAATATGTCTCACTCATCCTCAACTGTTTGACCTTTCTGGAGGTTGCCGGAATATTTTCGATATGTATTTCAACTGTATTCGTTCACAATTCGAGTTAAGTTTTGTGGAATTTTGGACTGAATGTTATGAGAGAATTCTCTATTCAAATGATTCTGAATATTATTTAAAAGAAATTAAAAAAGGTTTTAAGAAATATATTTTCAAAATATCTGAGTTCTCAAATAAAGTTCAAAAATTTATTCTTCAAGAAAAACCGCACAATTCAGAGAATGTTATGAAATCCATTGAAAGCATACAAAACGTGTCTAAAGAAATGAGTGAATTTGATGAAGATTCAGATGTTTTGACTCGTCTTGAACGGTTGAAATCCACTATCTTACATGTAGATAATTTAATTAATAAATAGTTTTATTATTTATTTATTATTATTTATTTATTTATATTATTTATTATTATTATTATTTATTTATTATTATTATTTATTATTATTCTTGATTATTTATTATTATTATTTTTATTTATTATTTTTATTTATTATTATTATAATTATTATTTATTATTATTTATTATTATTATTTATAATTATATTGAATTAAATGTAAATTTGCATGATTTAACAAAGTATATGAAATGTATTTATAAACCAGAAATATTACCAGCGTTGATATATGTAAATTTTAATCATAAAAAATTGAATTATAAGCTCATGGTTTATGTAATTATTAGTTATTGATGACATTTAATTTTAAATATATTTTTAATGCATGAATACGATTGATTGATGGTGTGTATCAAAACAAAATATACAGTCAACCCTTCTATAACGCGGTGAGTCGTACCGCGTTGTATGAAAACCGCGATATTAGAAACTCAGAATTAGTACACATCAGATCATTCGTACCGCGTTATATGGAGACCAATAAATAATCCAACAATAAACAGAAAGACTTTTGTAAAATTATTTAATCTTTCAATCCTTATCCTCGCAGTCAGATATGAGTAGTAGATAGTTATGTCACCGCTGGCCACATACCCCCCGGCGTAAAAACTTTTTCTAAGTCTAAAAGTTCAAATTTTAAAAGTTAAAAATTTTTTCTAAAGCAATGAATCTTTCAAGGTCGTTTAAACAAAAACAATGACTCTTTCAAATTCATTTAAAAGTATGTTAAGGTCATTGGATGACTCACCATATTTTTCAAGGTCATTCAATGGGTCATAATAGATTTTCAGGGTCATTGGATTAGTCATAATAATTTCCAAGGTCATTTAAACAAACACCATGACTCATTCAAGGTCATTGGATGAGTCATCGTATACTTGCAAGGTCATTCGAAAATTTCTCAAGGTCATAATATTTTTCAAAATTTATTAATTATAAATTTACTATTTATTTTTATAAGTTGTGTTTTAATATTTTAAAATTTTTATTCTATTATTATTATTATTATTAATATGATTATTACTTATTATTATTAATATTATTATTATTAATATGATTACTTAGTATGAATACTTATTATTATTATTATTATTATTATTATTATTATTATTATTATTATTAATATGATTTTTTTCTAATTAATTTATACTATTTTATTATTAATATGATTATTAGATACTATCATATTAATAATATGATCATTAATTTTTATTATTATTATTACAAGTTTTTTTTATTATAATTTTTATTATTATTTTTATATAAAATAAAATAAATTTTCAACAAAGTATGGTTTGCAAAGGTTATAAAATTATTTCAATATTGAATAGAAAAATGAATATGCGTGGATAATTTAATTAAAAATATTTTGTGAATGTGAGGTATCATTTACATGGTTTTCAATAGTTTTTTCGAAGGTGTACTAATATGATCCATAGTATATAATGAATAGAAAAGTTGTTGTGTACAATGAACAACTGTAAAGATAAAATCGATATTTTTAAGACAATATATTTAAATAACTATGATATTCATGTTTATGGCTCAAAATATATGTGTGTTAAATCAGCGATACGGAACATAGAAAAGGTTTAACCCTTTCTAAGGTGGTGGCAATATACTGTACACCATTTTAAACTAATAAAAATATCTAAGTGTAACGCTGTCGGTAATTATTTTTACTCTTGGTAGTGACAATCATATTGCCACCCCTTCTCTGTAAAAGCCTCTTTTGTTTTATTCTAGGTTTTTATTTTTTTATGATCATTTCTAACTATATAACTGTTATAAATAAATTTTGAGTTTTACATCACTTTTAGTTTCCTTTGCCTTAGAAAGGGTTAATGACAATATGTGTTATTTATAATACATGTGTGTTTCATGGTTGAAATATGTGTGTGTATTTTTCGAGAATGTGAGGTATTATTTTAAAGGGTTTTCAATGGAGTTTTCGAAGGTTTGCAATTGTGGTCCATAGTCCATAGTAAACAGGGATAGAAAAATTGTAAATATTTGTATAAAGTTAAAGAAAAATTCGATATTCTATCATCCATCTTTTCAATGTCAATATTTAAATCATCTAAATTAAAAATAATTAATAATTTAAATAAAAGTAAAAAATTATTATTTTTATATTCATTTCTTTACTCGATCTTGAATCTTGAATATTAAAAGTATCTATCCGTTAATAATTTAAAAATCATTTAAAATTATCAAAAGATTACTTGTATCATATTTATCAATATGCAAAATGTCTTGAAGGGTTTTTCTCTTTTTCCAATACCAAAAAAGGTTAATAGTTAGTTATATTATGCATACACCAAATTTTGGCAACTATACTACTTTGCAATTCTCCGAATTGTCTTAGGTGATGACCGCGT
The DNA here is from genome assembly GCA_022537955.1 of Schmidtea mediterranea. Lineage (NCBI taxonomy): Eukaryota > Metazoa > Platyhelminthes > Tricladida > Dugesiidae > Schmidtea > Schmidtea mediterranea. The sequence goes on from CM039681.1 coordinate 28,353,430, forward strand.
TGTTGTAAAAACATTGACCATCTACCAGATGTTATTGTGAGACATTCTGGACGCACATGACCAGGGAAACCAACATCATTTATCATGAAACATGATGATGTAACAAGCTCACAGTAGTGAACATCTTCGTGACTGATAGCTACACAAAATTTATATGTATTGCCATAATTCACTAAAAAATAGTAAATTAAATATACATAAAAAGTAAACTTACATATGATAATATTTTAATAATAATTTAAATAATAATCGGTTGTTTATACCTCAAAATCATTCGTTTATACTAATTAAAATCCATTGTTTATACTAAAAATTACATCCAAATTGAAATTTTTAATCAACATAAATTGAATAAATTATAAATATGATGTTTGAAAATCAAATTTAATAACATAGGTTGCTACAGTTACATGAAACTCATTAATATCAAGATTGCGTAAAGTACAGAATGAAAAATACTTATTGATTTATATCACATCGATTAATTTTTCCAAATATTATGTGTGTTTATGTAATAAATTATTAGTTGATTCCAAACAGAGAAATAAATTAAATAAAATATAACTAATATGTTTGAAAACCAAATTTTAAAATCAAATTTAATAACACGGGTTGAAATAGTTACACGGAAAAGATTTATATCATGATAAATCAATGATATATTATGGTCACATCGGGAATTTAACTTTTAAATAAATTATTTTGAGTAAATTACAAAATGAAAATACTTATTGATTTATTTCTCATCGATTAATTTTTCAAAAATACGTACTTGTGCAGTAAGTTATTTGTTGATGTCCTAAAAAGAAATAAATTGAATAAAATGTAACTAAGATATTTGAAAACTAAATTTTTTAAATTCAATTTAATAACATAGGTTGCTATAGTTACATGGAAAAGATTCATATCAAGTTAAATCAATAAAATTGGATAATCATATCAGAAAATTTTTTTTTTAATTATATTAGTTTGAGTAAATTACAAAAATATAATTATTGTCTATTAATTTTGTGTAAAGAATTTATAATTTATATTTAATTAAGTATTATATTAATAATTTGTGTCACCACTAAAAATTAATTGATAAAAAAATTGTAATTTTCTTTGAAAAATAATAATAACTAAAAATTGTGTTACAAAGAAGCTAAAAGTAAAATAAACCATTCTCATTTTGAAGTTTAATTACTATATTATTATAAAAAGAATTAATAATTTAATCCTGTCAAATAACTATATTTGATATTTCAATTTATAATGAAAAAAAATTTGAATAATTACCTTATTTCAAAATATTATTCGCAGGATAAAATTCAAAAGTACAAGTACAGTAAACCCTCCAACTGCGCGGTTTTTCATTGCGCGATTTCGCAATTGCGCGGCCAAACCTTTAATACCAAAATTTCGATCTGCGCGCTAAAAATTTCGTAGCTGCGCGGTTTTTTTTTGTTTTTGTCTATTTTAACAAGAAAAATCATGTCAATTTAATTTTTTATGGTGAATCCCGTAAAACTACGAATACATATGGTAGTGAAAATAGTGATTCATCGTATTTCGATGCACTGTATTTTTTATATAAAAATAATAAAGGCAGTTTCATTTTTCTACTGATGTGGTTAGGATTAGGATGTAAAATTACATAGTTTTAATTAATAGATATTTATACAAGTGTTTATTTAATTAAAAATATATTAGTATTAAATTCAAAAAAATCTTATTCTTGTGCATTAGATATAACCGTAATAAAAAATTATTACATCAATTAAAGAGTGTTATAAAGTAAGTATAAATAAAATTTTTGATTTTTGATTTAATACTCATTTTGATTTAATAGGTTTTTAATAATTTCTACACCTTATATATAATAATGGAAAAAGCTGGCAAAAGAAAAATATTGACGTTAGAGGCAAAACTTGAAATTGTGAAGCAATTAGAAAATGGCGAAAATGTAAATATGTATATTAGTCGTTGAATAAAGACTTTTTATTATATTTTTTAATATTTTTGTAATATCTGGAACCTAACCCCATAATTACATATAAAATCGGGTTCACAGTGCGCGGTTTCGGTTTGCGAGTTGTTTTTGTGGAACGTATCTACCGCGCAGTTGGAGGGTTTACTGTACTAATGTAAATATATTACTTACGTAATTGCTTATAAAATTTTTATAATCAATTACGTAAGTAATATATTTACAATTTTCAAAGTGACAGATGATATTAAATTTCCCTTGTACACACACATACACGAGGGATAGAAAAATTTTCGAATAAGTATGAGTCATAAAAAAATTATACCCCGGTGGGGTATCTGTTTTGGTGTTGTTTTAATTTTCGAAATCAGCCAAGCAGATCGCTCTGTGCTGGATGGCTCACATCTACCTACTATGGATCTTTAAATGGCGCTTATTCACGTAAAACAAGTGGTTTAGGAATAATATTTGTCAGCATTGTAAAGTTATTTTGAAAAATTCCTATGTAAATAACTGATGATAAGTCATTAAGATCCTAAAATTGATGGTTAATAAGTTTTTAATCAATCTGTTATGATTTTGATTTTTTATTGATTTTTATTAGTTTTGATTTTGATTGGTTTAATATACAGAATTACATAATCATTTCTTATTGTATAAATACACCTTTTATTAACATTCAGAGTAACACGAAAATGACAGCTAATCAAATTAAATACAGCGTAAAATCTTTATGTTTAGATTGTGTTCCTGTTTTTTTATTTATTATATATTTCGGTAATAATTATATATAAATGCATATAATAAAGTTTTTAAATTGTTATCCAAAGGTTATTGAGTCATTTTGAAGATCTGAAAATGATTAAATATCATGAAGCTGATAAAGATCTAAATTTAGATTGCGTTTGAATGGTTATATTTTGAATTGTTAGAGTATTTAACTATATGTATAATTAATGTAGATTATTATGATCCCGTGGGTACGTACAAAATGACCTATCAGAAATACGAAAATGTCTGGCTTCTTATGAAAGAAAATAATTTTGAAATCAATTTGCAAGACTTTCACTATCTCGCATGTATCAAATGTAGAAATGTGTTGATTAATGCGAGTTTCCCGCCATGCGGATGTAGATATTGCTATGATTGTATCAAAGACTCCGATGGTCAGCATTGCATAGGCAAAAATGAAAAATGCAAGCAAGAAAGACTTAATTTGAATGGAAATATTGCTATGGATCTTTACATAAATGATATCATATTAAAGATGGAAGTAAAGTGCCCGAACCCAACTTGCGAATATCGAGGAAAACTAAAGGCTATGCCTGAGCATTGTTGTTTCAATATAAATTCGTTGACAAACAGTGTTTCAGGCTCTTTAAAATCAAGATCCGACAGCGGATTCATGAGTTTGAAGCATATCCGATCCTACGGATGGAAGGAAAATATGAATAACGAAATACGACAGATGAAAAAAGACATTGAAGACTTGAAAAATGAAAACACAGAGTTGAGGAATACAATGAATTATCTGCTAGAAAAGGACAAGCAGTTCAAGATCAGTCATGATCACTTTCAAAATGCAAATCACACAAATGAAAAAGAGCTTCCTAAGGAATTGCAACTGAACAAACCGAATTCGGAAGCGAAGTTTATTTGGAAAATTGAAAAATTTTCCGAAAAAAAATCCACTGCTCAATATTGGTTCAAAACCGAAATCAAAAGCGAATCATTTTTCACGGATCCTTTCGGATACAAAATGCGGTTAACAGTTTTTCCCAATGGTTTTGGGGACGGAAAAAATACCCACCTGTCTGTTGTATTCTGTCTGATGAAGGGACCCCATGACAACTGTCTGTCATGGCCAATGAAAAAAGAAATATCTATCTCATTGATCAATCAAAATACCGGATGTAGCCATTTGTGCTTAAGGTATCAGTTTAGGACGACCGTAGAAAATATGAAGTTTATCTACAACAAACCAGTCACGGATGAAAATAGAGGATTTGGGACGTCGAAGTTCATCATTCTCAATGATCTGATCGGAAATGAAATTCTATGTAAAAATGACACTATTATTCTCACATGCTCGGTTGCAAATGATTAATTTACATTTCCGGCGGCGTGATTGTTGAACCACTTTTTATAAGTAGTTTTATTTAGAACTTTATAATTTATCTCTTTTCCAATTCTTTACTATATCCTTTATCTTCAACTTGACTAAATCAATTTTTTATTTTCCCCTTTTTAACAATGAAATTTCATTTGAAAAATGCAGTGGCAAAATTGATTTTAAATAAAGAAACTGTTGATTTATAAGTAGGTTAGATCGTATAAGGGACTGTAACAATCTTTTTGAAAATAAAAACAAAAAAAATTGAAAATTTAGATTTTTAAGGTTGTTAAAAGATTTAAACAAAAATGATTTATTATATTCACAGTCGCCCCGATCTGATTGGGCATTGCGCTACGCACTGTAAGCACAATAGACTAGGGTAAAATTTGACCGATTGTATATAAAAATTGAATATAACAATGATTATTATACACTTCATTATGAAGTTTCATTTATTCTCTTCCATCTTCTTTACTTCTTAAATTACTGACTTCGACATTAGAATTCATCAGATAGTTTTAAGAATTTATGAAAGATGTAAATAATAATAAGTTTTAACAAGTTTTTCTTGTGTCATATTACTGGATATGTTTCAATAAAAACCTAATTTTATCAAAAGATGATTTTTTTTATTACATTTATTTCTTAAAAACGGTAGTTCTGCTACATAAGTGCATAAAACATGTATTGGTGTTGCTGTCACTTATGATTGATATATTTTTCAAAAGAGAATGAAATTATTTATTTAGAACAGAAAGAGGATTGCTTATATTTCTGGGTACTTGTTCATTATCGGGACTCCGATCCAACACAGAGCGTTCTGATTGGCTGACGGGAAACGATGACTCATCGTGTAGAGGATAAGTCAGGGCTCACGTGGATGTGTTCCGTGTGTATGACTCATGGTCTTTGTTCTGCAGTTGTTCAAAGAGGGTAAAAGCATGAGTAATAAATATTTTTCAAGGTTTTTCAAAGTCAAAACAAAGACATAACCCCCGGGGTATTTTTTTAATCATTCATACTTTTTTTCGAAAAATAAACCAAAACAGATATCTCCTCCTCGTAGTATACTTTTCTATGACTCATACTTTTTGGTACATCATATATTTTCTACCAATTGTGTATGTGTGTGTTCAAATTACATTTATTAGCATCTTTCACTTTGAAATTTTAAAACTGATAAATTAATCATTATTAACATCAATTACTATTATTATTACTAATACTATCATTATTAATAAATAATTAAATAAATTTGGCAACGATTTAATTAAAAGATAACGCCAATAAAAAACCTTTCGTACGATATATTTCGATAGCATAGCTATCATCTTCAGGTACTCACAACCAACTAAAAATATTATGAATTAACATTTAATTTAAACAAATTATTTTTTATTAATATAATTTTGTAATAAATAAATATTTATAAAATATATTCAATTCACTTTTAATTAATTTAAAATTTTAAAATTTTCACTTATATTCTAATTTTTAAAAAATTAATGTAATTTAAAATTTTCAATTATTTTAATAATATTAAAAAAACAAACATGATTTAACATACGTAAACTATTTAAAAACATTCAAAACATTCGTAGTCACAGCACTTTGAACATTAATCTTTGGATCCAATGACCTTATCAGCAATGCTTCACATATCACGCATTCCCAATAATTATTAAAACTTCTCAACAAAATTCTAAAATCAGACATTCCTATATCACTTTTACAGCCTCTATTGTGCTCACTAATATTGATCAAACCCTTCAATCGACAATGCTCTAGAACTCGAGTACAGAGATGACGGGAAGCCTCTCCAATATATGTGGCATTACACCCATTACATGTAAATTGATAAACGAGATCAGAACACAATCCAACCGGAGTTTTTGATTTATTAATAAACATATTGCGTACCTTACACGAATTAGAGACGATCTTATACTCTAAATTTCCCATCTGTTTACTTAACTTCCTTTTATAATTTGTAAAGCCTTCAGAGTACGGCAATACTAACACATATTTAGGCTCAATTTTTTTATATCCATTTTTACTATTATTTAGATCAACACTCAATTCACAACCATTTGACAAATTACACTCAGACTTTCCAAAACATGGATCCTTAGGATTTTTAATCAATTTATCAACCGTCTCTTTTATCATCAACAATAAAAATTATCATTCTTTATCAACAACTCAACCAATTTAACCACACTTTTTACCGAATTAGCAAAAGTAGAAGATAAAGACCATGAACGATAAATCAATCCTTTCACCATATTTCTCTCATACTTAAATTCACAAAAGCTTTCTGGAGAAGTATAAAGACCAGTCTCAGTTGGTTTTCTATAAATCTCTGTCTCATATTTTTATCTTTGCGTTGAATTAACAAATCTAAAAACGCAATTGATGACTTTCTCTCCGTTTCACATGTGAATACAATGTTTTTATGAAAACAGTTCATAAAATGCAAAAACGGTTCTACATGTTTCTGGTTTTCAAATAAAAGAAAAATATCATCTACATACCTTTTATAAACAAAAGGTTTTTCAAATTGGAAAGAAGCAATTTTCTTTTCCAAACTAGCCAAAAATATTGATGCCATCGTTGGTGCTAAAGGGGAACCCATAGCGACTCCATCTATTTGTTGATACCATTCATCATTGAAAAGAAAATTGACATTTTAAGTAGCAAATTCAAGAAGTTTACGAAATGCCCTTCTATCCAAAATGTGATGTTCGGAATCATTTTCATTCCACAAAGGACAGCATAAGTCAATCGTCTCAACCAGTGGTACATTCGTAAACAAACTACAAACATCAAACGAAACCATAACATCATTCATACTTCGTTTTTGCAGCTTTGCAATACAAGACACAAACTCAAAGCTATCCTTACATTCAAACTCTGGTCGCATTAACGGTTTTAATAATCCATCTAAAAACTTTGCTATTTTATACTGGGCAGTACCAACCATCGACAAAACTGGTCTCATAGGTACACCATCTTTATGGATTTTTGGTAGCCCATATAGTTTTGCTGGCTGCGATCCTATTGGACGAATAGACTTACCTACCTCTTCATCAATAAGCTTCTTCTCAATAAAACCATTTAACATTTTTTGCACATACTCTTCATCATTAAGAGGAGGCAATTTTCCATTCTTCCGACCCTTTGGCAATTTCACAAACTGAGGAGAATTTAATAAATCATTCAACTTATTTACATACACATCATGGTCAAGAATAACTATCCCATTTCCTTTGTCAAACTTACAGATATTTATATTTTTTTAGCTAAGTTTTTTAAAGTCATAAAATCCCTAATATTCTGCTTTTTGTTTTTATCGATATACTCCATCGTACTTGGACTTAACGAGCTCTTCACATAATTACCATTAATGCCTTTTATTGATCGGGCTATATGAAAATATAAACTTTCAATTTTTGCACACAATTTTGTTTCATCCAAGCGATTCTTAATACAGTGATTTGGACCAAATTTTAAAACACACTCTTCATCATCATTCAAAACTATTTTACTCAAATTTATCACCGTATTCTCCACACTAAATTTAGAAATCCCAAATATTTTACTCAAATTTATCACAGTATTCTCCACACTAAATTTAGAAATCCCAAATATTTTTCTCAAATTAATCAATTTTTTTTAATATGAGCATCCTCTTTAGATTTTATTTGCACAATCGAATTTTTGATACACCATTCTACGCATACTTGTAAACAGAACTCATTCGTAGCATTAAATATGTGTTAGTATTGCCGTACTCTGAAGGCTTTACAAATTATAAAAGGAAGTTAAGTAAACAGATGGGAAATTTAGAGTATAAGATCGTCTCTAATTCGTGTAAGGTACGCAATATGTTTATTAATAAATCAAAAACTCCGGTTGGATTGTGTTCTGATCTCGTTTATCAATTTACATGTAATGGGTGTAATGCCACATATATTGGAGAGGCTTCCCGTCATCTCTGTACTCGAGTTCTAGAGCATTGTCGATTGAAGGGTTTGATCAATATTAGTGAGCACAATAGAGGCTGTAAAAGTGATATAGGAATGTCTGATTTTAGAATTTTGTTGAGAAGTTTTAATAATTATTGGGAATGCGTGATATGTGAAGCATTGCTGATAAGGTCATTGGATCCAAAGATTAATGTTCAAAGTGCTGTGACTACGAATGTTTTGAATGTTTTTAAATAGTTTACGTATGTTAAATCATGTTTGTTTTTTTAATATTATTAAAATAATTGAAAATTTTAAATTACATTAATTTTTTAAAAATTAGAATATAAGTGAAAATTTTAAAATTTTAAATTAATTAAAAGTGAATTGAATATATTTTATAAATATTTATTTATTACAAAATTAAATTAATAAAAAATAATTTGTTTAAATTAAATGTTAATTCATAATATTTTTAGTTGGTTGTGAGTACCTGAAGATGATAGCTATGCTATCGAAACTATCATTATTGTTATATTTATTACCATTATTATTATTACTAACACTATTATTATTATTATTATTATTATTATTATTATTATCATTATTATTATTAATTAGTACTATTATCATTATTAGTATTATCATTATTATTACTATTATTATTATTATTATTTTTAATTTTATGACTCATACTTTATCGAAAATTAAAACAAAATCAAAACAGAAACCACCGCCCGGTATAAGTTTTTTTATGACTCATACTTTTTCTAAATTTTTTCTATTCCTCGTGTATGTGTGTGTTCAAATTACATTTAATAGTATCTTTCACTTTGAAAATTGTAAACCGATAAATTGTTATTATTATTATCAATTATTATCATTATTATTATTACTAATACTATTATTAGTATTATTATTATTATTATTATTATTATTATTATTATTATTATTATTATTATTATTATTATTATTATTATTATTAAATTTATTATTATTATTATTATTATTATTGTTATTATTATTTATTTTGTGACTCATATTTTTATCCAAAATTAAAACAAAACCAAAATAGATACCCCCCTTAGTTAAAAATTTTGATGATTTTTAAAACAAGCAATTTCTTTATCTATCTTGAACGTATGTGTAAGGGTCATTTTATATGATGCTTCCACATTTTATTTTATCAAATTATTATTATTATTTTTATTTAATAATCATTATTATTATTATTATTATCATTATTATTATTATTAATATCTATTATTATTATTGTTGTTATTATTTAACTTAATAATTTAGTGCATTTGTGTTTAAATAATTGTTAATTTGGCACTTTATGAATTATATCTTGATGGAATTTAATTCGCTTAAAAATGAGTTAGATGTAATTGGCGACCACGCGAAAATAAGAACATCAACGCAGTTTCAAAAAAGACTAAATTATTAATGGAATATCTGCCAAAATCATGTCAAGATATTGTTACACTGAACATTCGACGTGATGATGGACGAGGATCAAAAGAAGCAGAAGAATGGATTAGAGATATAGAAGAATGGCTGTTGACAAATGGATAGCAATTGACAAGCACATTCGATGTGTTATTAGTAGCAGAAGCAAAGACATTGTGGGGAAACATCAGAGAATCGGAAACAACAGATGTCAAAGCCAAAACGTGGTTTTTAAATACGTTCACAATAAAGAAATCAATGACTGACAAAATCAGAAAACTGACAGGTTTGCATCATTTGAAATTCGAATTCGAATTCAGGGCAAAAAGAAGAAGAAATTGTTCAGGATCTCATTACAAATAAAGCACAAACTACAAGACTGAGAAAATTATTACTGATAAAGTCAGAAATAAAAATTGAAGAAACGAGAGCATTGACAAAGATTTTTGAAAGCAATAAAAATGGAATCAATAAAACCAAAAATATATTAAAGCTATGCAAATAATATATGCAAGCTTGACTGAGAGAGGCCAAATGAGAGCCCAGCAGAATACTCAACATACCAGATCTACACCATCACAAAGAAGATTATCAGAAGAACCATTCAATTACAATGAAACAAGAAGAGACGAATATCCTAAACGCGTATCAGTACGACACGCAGAAGACTACCACGGGCGTCGAGAAAAATTCCAAAACGAACAATCTTTTAGAAACGATAGAATTTCAAATGGATTTGAAAGAAAGCTGCCAACTGTTTCTATGAAGAACATTGCAAAACGATTATACAACGAAAGCAGAGGAATTTCACATTTAACGGTTCAAGAGTTAACAGTAGGTAATTGATTTTGCTGTTGTAAAACGTGACATAAAGGATTTGAGTGGCCACTTGGGAATAAATGCCTAATAAGTTGCAAGGAGGGTCATGGGTTCCAAGACTGTTTTCATTACGGAAAGAAGTTCCCCGAGGATATCAAAAATAGCATGCATAGAAGAAGAAGATTCAAAATCTGGAAAACAAGATTATACTGAAAGCAATCAAGATTTCATAATACCTCACAGCGAAATAGAAGATACAATGTTCCTGACAATTATACAACGATGAGAGAAGACGGGAAAAACATCAGCGGCTTCATGGGTTTCATTTCGTCGGTGAAGGCAAGACAATAAATGATGAATTAAAAAATGAACAAAGAAGAAAAGAGCTAATAGAAGAGATGTTTCAGGCGAAGGATGGAAGAAGATGGAGTAACATAATTTAGAAACTTCAGAAGTAGATATGTAAAGTGATTCGGAAGCGTCAGTAACAGTCATGAGCAAGAATTTGTGAGGGAAAATTGGCAATTCAAACCTTCAATGTAGTGATATACTATTACGCGAAGTATTTTCAACAGTAGTTGTAAAAGAGATTAAGCCTGAATTCATCGGTGGTATTGATACAATGGAAGAGTTTGGAGTAAAGTTGATAAAGATCAATAATATAGAATCTACATTTATAAATAAAATTTACACTTATGAAGAGAGAATAAACAAAGCTCTGATGGCTTTGACAAATGAGAAGAACAAAACCATTGAACAAATGATCAAAAAATACGGTAGAATTTTTATGGCATTGATATTTGATCTCTGATTTACCAATTTAGTACGACTCGAGATTCGGATGTCAGGAGGTCTAATACTGCATTATCCACGGCGTCAATCAATGCACATGGATAAAAGAATTGAAGATCTGATAAAAGAATTAATAAAAGCACATGTAATTCAGCGTTGTAAGAGTTCTTGGAATGGTTCGTTAGTGATAGTAGGAAAAAAATGGATCCAGCAGAATGTGTTTAGATTATCGTGGATTGAATGCTATAACAGAAAAGGAATCTTTCCAGATGCCAAATACCAAATTTTTACTGGACTGTCTTACGGATACAAGAATATTATCGTCAATTGATTAAGGTCAAGCGTATTACCAAGTAGAACTGGCTCCAGATATTCAAGAAATGACTGCATTTAGTCCAAGAGAGTGAAAATTCGGTTTCAATAGGCTACCGTTTGGATTATCAACAGCTCCTGCTACTTTTCAGCGACTAATGCACACAGTATTGGAAGGAATACCATTCAAAGGAGTAATAGTCTACTTACATGATATTTTGATATATGGGAAAAGCAAAGAAGATCACGATGAGCTGCTAGAAGAAATATTTAAAAGAATTCAAATGGCAGGGTTGAAGATTAATCCAGAAAAATGTGAATTCAATAAACAGAACGGTGCTTTCTTGGGCATAGAGTTAACGGTAAGGTTATTCAAATAAACTGAAAGAAAGTTGAAGAAATTGAGAAAGCAAAAGTAAAAAAATGTTCAAAGCAGTTAAGATAATTTCTCGAATTTCCGAATACTACAGAAAATTTACCTTAGCCTATGCCAGAATCGCAGAACCACTATATGCAGCAACATCTGGATGTGACAAAAATATAATTCGGACTAAAGAATGTAATGAAGATAGAATTTTAAATATAAAATGGAGAAGAATTTTTAATATAAAATGGAGAAGTATATTAAAGAATTCCAAGACTTCATCAAATTTAGTTTGAATATAAATGACGATGAAATTGGTATTGAGTACTGTTCAAATTTATGTGGTGAAAACCTTGAATTATCTGAAAATGGATTATTTTATGCATATTGTGGATTATTCTGTGCCTCGTTAAATAGTTCCAAAATTCTTTTCCCATTCAAAATAATGTCATCGCTTACAGAAACGGAATCGAAAATTATGTCGAAATTTTTGCTCACGCTCATGCTCATTTCTAATTTTTACTCTTCAAATGTAAATGAATTAACGAAAACATCATCATTGCAAAATGTTTATAAAATTTGTGCAATTGTCGACTTTGATGGAGTTTTTTGAACATAATTTAACTGAATTATGGTATCCTATCTTCCAGTCAAATGATGAGGTGTTCAGACGTGCATTGGATATGGCTTCTCGGGCTTGTTCTATCAAATCCTCTATTTCAGTGGAAGAATTAACGTCATTTAATATGTCTACGAAAAGTAAAGCTGGAAAAACAAATAAGTCCCAAAGCAGAATTCATAGCTCAAGATTTAGTCTTCATTTTCCTGTTGGTAGAATTCACAGGAAGTTTCGAAAGGGAAATTTTTCTGAATGTGTTGAAGCTGGAGCAACGGTTTGTTTGGAGACAGTTTTGGAATACTTAGCTGCTGATTTACTTGAATTGGCTGGTAATGCTGCAAGAGATAACAAGAAATGTCATATTATTCCTCGAGATTGGCAATATGCTATCAGCCATGATGAAGAACTGAATAAATTAATGGATGCTGATTCCAACCAGACTGCTTCTCGGTCAAACAATGATTATGTTATTTATTTTTGAGAATATCTTTATGGAAAAAAGTTCATAATTCTTACCGACTACAAAGCATCGGTATTCATGAACACTACACAAACGCCAATCAGTCCACAATTTGAAACATGGTTAGCAAATTTGGCTGAATATGATTTTGAACTAAAATACAGGGAAGGAGAGGAACACTCAAATGCAGATGGGCTATCAAGATTAAAAGGTATGATTTGCACCCAGTGTCAAACAAGACATGAAGATGCCAAAGAAAAATCAAAGATTAGATATATATGCACTATCCAAATAACAGAGGCTATGGAAAAAGTATTGGAGCAGCAGCAAAAGGATATCAAATTTCAAGAGCTACGAGAGATGTTTGGAAATGGATATACAAATAATAAAAATTGTTTTCTATTCAAAGTTAAAAATTAAAGATTTGAATGAGGATTATTAACAGTAGAAAAGATTTCTTAATTTTAGTGCCAGAAGCCTTTGCAGGCTTATTAACAACAACCTTACGTCAAGAATTATGCCATATTGGAGTTAAGAAATTATTCCATTATATAGAAAAGATATTTTACTGGCCGATAATGTAGGCGGTGTGAAAAAAAGAACTTGCATAAACCTTTACCTAAAATAGATTTCAGAATAAATAGCAGTCCGCAGAGCGTGACGGGTTTTTTAGCAGTTGAGATAATTTATGGGCAAAGTGTTAGTTTACATTCAAAATTGAAGCAAGTAGATATATCTAGAGGAGAATTGATGGAAAATGCTGGACATAACTCAGATAAAGTTGCAGATAATATGAGAGATATGGACACAATAAAGAGAGGTGCTCGTGTTTATGAGGTTGTGGAGGAAGTATTAGTGCGCAAGGAGCCGCATAACAGACACAAAGATGATATACATTACGAAGGTCCATACAAAATCGTCAGGTTTTAATCGTCGCATCAAGTTGAACTTCATTCCCAAGGAGCAACGAAAGAAAGAAGATCGAGTGGCTGAAGAAGTGTAGAAAATTTTAAGAAGGGGAGAGTTAAGATATTTAAATTATCTAGTGTTTAAATAATTGTTAATTCGGTATTTTTATGAAAAAAATCTTGAATGAATTTAATTCGCTTAAAAATGAGTTAGATGTAACTATAATAATAACAAGAATAAAACCGCAAAAAGTCAACTTAAACTCAAAATATAATACATCAAATATACACTCAAACATCAGAGAGAAATAAACAAATAAAATGAACAGAAATAAGAATAAAGTAAAATCATTAAAAAACGCAAGAACCATAACAAGACCAATAGACTACTTTAAAACAATTTTGACGAGAAAAACGGCGCAATTAAAATATAAAAATAAGGAATGAGAATAAATTTAAAGAAGTATATAATTAAAGAAATTTAAAGAAAAATTAAAAAGATGAGTTTAGTAAAGAAAATAGAAAGAAAAAGACTCGAAATCCACCATGTTGGAGAAGAGACAGAAAATGTAATAGTTTTAATATAATACAAATCAAAAGGTGCAAAAATATCGATCAATAAATTGATAATTAAGAGCTTGTTTAAATAACGAGAATTAAATTAATTCGATACTCATAATGATAGCTAATGATGTTCCTATATTTCATCCATCAACTTCAATAATTCACGAAATCAACTTCGTCTTATATCAGATGCTCGAACATATTCTCTCTCCACAAATCACAACAAAGATCAAAAGTCTCAGCTAGTGGAACATTTGTAAACAAACTAGTTACCTTCGAAAGACACATTAATAATCAGAAGAATCCACAGCTTGGTTAGTAATAATATCAATAAATTCAAATGAATTTCGACACTCATATTCCTTAGAAATCAAAGTCTTTAACGATGGATTTTAAAAATATATGAATGGGGTTCACTCTATTAAGTTCACAGTGGAAGAAGAAATTAATTGATTTCTTCCATTTTTAGATTTATTAGTCAAAAGAACTGCTAAGGCCTATACAATACTTCGAATATCCTTTAAACGTTTCCAATTGGCACAATCGAACTTCTAATGAAGAACAAACTGACGGTGTTGTGGATTATGATTCGAGCGTTCACCTAGCCAGAAGTTTGATGGAACTGCTAAAAGTTTTAAATGGTAGCTAGCTTATATTGCAAACGTTTAATCATTATTTTGTCAATACTAAAATTAAAATTAAAGTATTTTGGTTTTCAGTTTTGGTCCAAAATATAGGCCCAGTGAAAACAAACCAAAATTGGTAAGAAATCAAAATAAATAAAGTGATAAAAAAATCATTATTATTTGTTTTTACCAAAATTTTTAAATCAAATTATAAAAGAAAATTATTTAATTTCATTTATCAATTATTTTGTTTATCTATTTCAAAATATAAATTGAATAAACTTCAGACATTGAAAATAATAAACGTAATAATTTATTATAATTTGTTTTTTAAATAAGCTAATTACTAATTCTTCAATACTGGGTATTTATAAATTCTGCGATGAGGCTTTGAAAATTTTCCAATACAAAATATTATTAATATTATTACTTAATAAAATGTTATTTGACAAATGTAAATTTAACCAGCATTTTACGTTCATGTAGAATGCGTTTTTGTGCCTTGAGCAGTTGCAAGTCGGATTTCTATTCATTCGTTGTCACCAAATGGTCTATCTGATAGACAAATGTGTTGGCTTTGGGCGTTGCGGAAAAATTCTGATATTGTAAAATGTTTGAGAAACCTTGCATTAATATAAACATTTTAATACTAATAGCAAAAATTCATTTTCTTATCAGTAATTAATTGTTTTATTTATTTTAGAAAATGTTTGCAAGCCTTTGGAAAGTTATGAAAGAAAATAAATTTGAATTTGATGATGAAATCAGCAGTGATTTAATATGCAAAATTTGCAAATGTTTAATAATAAAAGCCTGCAACTCTCCTTGTGGTTGTCGCTTTTGTTTCGATTGCATAGAACATTATTTAAATGGAAATAATAAATTCTGTCCAGGAGCAGCGAGATTTTGCCATTTGCAAACGATACATTTTGAGAAAAACATTTCTGAAGATCATCCAGCGAACTTTAGAATATCGGAAACCGTTGTAAAATGCCCACGGGAAAATTGTCAATTCACAGATGAGTTGGGGATGATTGAGAGCCACATGAAGATGTGTAACAAGGGCCGAATCAGCTGCCCATTTCTTGGAATCGGATGTGGAAAAAATGAAATAATTAATGAAGAAATGCAAGCCCATCTCAACGAGGACAATTATTATCATACCAAATTGTTGATTGATCTTATCAATAATTTACGCAATGAGATGGAATCAATGAAGGTGAATTGATTGATCGACATATTGGATTGATATTTGAATGCAGCTGAATATCTGTGAGATGGAACGGAAAGAGATTGAGAGCAAAGGAGAGATTGCCAAGTTGAAAAAGGAAATTCTAGCGGTGAAGGATGAGAATCGATTTTTCAGAAGTGGGAATGAAGCAAATGTGAAATTGATCGATGAGGTTTGATTTGTATTTCAATATCGATTCGATATAATTGTGCAAAATAGATGCGCCGACAAATTGAGACGATTCAGACAAAATTCCAACCGCAAATTGAAGATAATCAAAATTATGACAAAGAGAATATAAAAGTGAAATTGATTTTTTAATTGAAACATTTGAAGTTGGAATTGATTTTCAGGCGGGATTAAGGAAAACAGTCAGCAAAATTCAGGGAATCCAAGCCAAATTTGAAATTGAAAATTTTGGAATTTTAGAATGGAAAATAGAAAATTTATCACAAAAATTTGACACGCTACTTTTCAGTGAGCCGTTTTATTCAGGTCGGCCTGGTTACAAAATGTGCTTGAGCATAAATGTTAAGTCAAATGAAAATTACATTAATTTTCATTTGATGGTGGGAGAAACAGATACAAAACTGACATGGCCATTCAGATCTGCAGTGACAATTGATGCAATCGATCCAGAAAATGGAAATATTTTACGCAGTAAAACAATGAAATATTCTGATAACACTTCACATAGCGTATGGTTGCAACCAGTAAATGAGAGAAATAATGGAATTAATATAATCACTGTGCCGAGTGACTCACGAGCAATCATCAATGACAAACTGACAGTCAAATGCAGAGTGAATTTGTGATGAATTTCAATAAATTATCTTATGGAATATTTATTTCTTTTATTTTGATGAGTGATAAAAGGATGATAAATTTGAAATAATTGAATAAAATAAATTGAAATTACTTAATCAATAGAAAAAATAAAAAATTGATTATTGATGATTCCAAAGTGCAGCTTCCACCGAATCCACCTAAATATATTGATAATTCTGAATGATTTGTCGATGCTAAATGACAGTCGAATGCTGACTAATAATTAAATAATCAAAATTAAAGTAAATAATTAAATAAATTAAATTTATATCTGTATAATTATCCTCAATGTATGACTGTAATGCTGCGTATTTTGATGATTGCTTTTATTTATGAAAGTTCTCGTTTTGTGTAAAATAGGACAAAAGTTTTGTTTGTTATTTTGATGTAGGTTTGACTCTTTGAATTCAAAGATTAAAATGGCTACCTTAGAGATAGTTTAATTATTTACTATTATTAATATTAGTTATTACATTTTGTTGGTGTATTGGTTGTAATTAATTTGTTTAAATCTATGCAAAGTTTAAAACTTACTATCTCGATCAAAATACCTTCTTTTCCTAGGGTCTATGCTGTCTCATCCAGACGCCAGACAATTTTAATCCTACCACTATATACCCATGAGCAAGCTCATGTTGGTACTGTATATGGCAGCTGAAAATTCATGAGCAGGTGAGCTCCATTTCTAGAACTACTCATGATATTTTTACTTTTGAGTTCCTGACTGCCGATGGAAGGTCTTACGTCTCTTTCTATCTATACCCTTGTCCATACTCATATATTTTTACAATTCCTGTATCAATTTGTCATCATTACTCTTTATTTATTAAAATATTTTTCAAAAATTTGGCAACGTTGCCCTTTATTTTATTATAAAATTCCTTATTTCATTAAAATATTTGACTACGGTAAATTGAAATAAATTCATTATTATAATGTTCTTATTTTAGTCCAACAACTCATATTTGCATTTCTATGGTCGCCACAGTTACCACCATTCTTAAATCTCAATATTATCATCTCACAGATCCATGCATAAATGTATAATTTTATTTTAATTTTCACTGTAATGATTATCAAACAATGTACATGATCTAACCCTACTTTATACTTTCGTTGACATAAATTTCTATTACTAGTCGTACCCTTGATAATATAATAATCGGCAGTAGTTAAATAAAAATGCAATTTTCCTAATTAAACATATAAAAATGTTGTCCTTTTAACTCTGACGATATTCTAGCATTTTCCCCTCTTACACCTCCGTCCACCTTTCAAGAACGCCGCGATGAATTCCATTAGAGTCATACTTTGTGATCAATGCAAAGCTGACCAATCCCAGCAGACTCCGAAGGGTGGAAAATGATAAATCGACACGCCAACATCATGCAAACTAAACTGCGGGAATTGAATATCGATTCACCACTTGTCCAATGACTTTATATATATATATATATATATAATGAATATAAATAAGTTAGGGGGAACCTGCCGAGCGACGCCAAAAGATATCGCGGCCATCTAGAATAAGTTAAATTAAACAAAATGTTAATTTAGAAAAATATATTTGTACAAAAAAACAATACTTACAATTGACAAGTTTGTCGGTCAAGCATCTAAATTTGAAAAATTGTCATACGTCGGCATAAAAATTTACTAAACATTTGTCTAAAAATGTTTGTGTCTTAAACAAGTTGTCTCAACAAATTTCTAAAAATTTTGAAAATGACTGCTGTATATATAGTGTTTTCATGCCTATGTGCGACCAATCAAAGAATTTTGAGCCTTTTTCGGCTATTTTTCGGAGGGTTTTATTGCTTTTATTTTATTTTAAATATTTTATGTTTCTCCTTATTTTTCTCTATTTTTTTGATATTATTTTCTCGATATTTCGTAAATTTTTATTTATTATTATTTAACCATTCTTTTTGATTGCTTCTCTTTTTACCCTTTGATATTTAAATTTTTGGTCGCCGCTTCCGCTTATGTATTTTCTAAACCTTCTTTTGCAAGGTTTTGGCGGTTTTATATTTCTTTATGTTTCCGCCTGTACCTATTAGACACTGCCAGGGCTGTTTCGAAGGCTTGGATTTGTACCTCGGCAGCTCAATGTTGGCTTTGTTTGTCCTGGAAAACCTCATTGGTTACTTGTTCATCTAGTTTCTTTACCACGTCTGGCCGGAACCTGGAAGCTTCCATACACCTTTTTGTTCCATCTCCCATTGTAATAGAATATGCAGGTCCACCACTTCGATCGGATACTTTGTTGTATGATACTTTCAGGTCCATTGATTGTGAAAAATTTATTGTAAAATATTTAATAATGACACTGCAAAAAGGAAAGTAATCATAAGACCTTATAAAAATTGGTCTTATATATTTATTAATTAGTCACACAATACAATGGGCATGCTTGAGATCGTCCCCATGGTAGGTATCTGGATAAGATTAAATGTAGGATCAAATGTCTTGGAAGCTAACGTGTATCGTGGCTTTTACAAGTCAGAGCTCGGAACTGTAACCGTTCAAATTTTTCTTTGATCGTCACCATGGTAGGTATCTGTATAAGATTAAATGTAGGATCAAATGTCTTGAAAGCTAACGTGTATCGTGGCTTTTATAAGTCAGAGCTCGGAACTGTAACCGTCCAAATTTTTCTTTGAGCCGATCAAATTCGTCCATGTCTTTAAGTAGGAGCTGGTGGTCTTTCACCAGCCGATTCTGGCTCCTCCTCACAGCCTGCTGTGACGGCCATTTCCTTTATTGCGTCATGCATAATGGAGTTAGGGTTAAAATACTAAATGTTCCTATTATGGAACACTGTGCAAAATAAGTTAAATTAGATAGAATATCTTGAAAAGAAATTTTTGGATTAAAATAAACCTTAATAAAATATGACTTCTGAATTTTTAAATAAATCTGAAGCTAAAAATTATTTTGCAGTTAACACGGCGACCACATCTTCCAAAATTGTTTTGAAACGACATATGCCACTTGATGTGTAATGTGAAAAATATTTTAAAACTAAAAATGTTACAAAATATAAAAGTAACACTTTAATAAAATATCGATGTTTTAAGTAAGAAAATATTTGTTTAAATAGGATAGAATTTCTTGTACATTCAATTTCAGTCCTGTGGAAGCCAAAAATTTATTTGCCATAGAAACTAAGTCACTTTCAAGATTATAAATAAAATCTTATATATTTTTTGTCATTTTCGATCTGTTTTTCTTTTTATAATTTCATTAATTTTAAAGATTATTTAATTTCTATTTTCGTTGAACCTAGAAAATATTTTTAAAAAAATATTAAAAACGATACATAATAAAATAGATATATCGTGGTTAATATATAGTTATTAAATTAAGAAACTACGTGAACGGTCATTGAATTATCAAAAAGAATTTTGAGCCATAGTAAGGAGTCAGGAAAATGACAGCTTGATTTGAATTTTCACATCGGCCCTGGTGAAGATAATATAAATATTGAATAATATTATTTGAGTTTTATTCACTTGACATCCATTTTTTGTGAATTGAATTAATTTATTCAGTTACTCGGAAAAGTAGCGATTTCATATAAAGTGTTATTGCGAAAACAAAAAATATACACCTTCATCTGAACAATAACTTCTATAATAGAATTTCGTACGTAAATTCAATTTGATTAGAACTAAAATAACTGAAAATAATGAAAATTTATTGAAATTTATATATCTGCCGTTTTAATGGCTTTTTAACTTTCTTAGGAATTTTTATGAGATTTTTTGTATTTTATTTCTATAAAAATTCATATTAATTTGACACTAAAATTTATAATATATAATAATTATTATCCATTCCAATAATTCCATATATCGAAGGTTTGTATGTATTTTTTTACTAAATGTTTTGTGTATGTTAAATTTATGATTTTTCTACTTTCTATAGTAATGGTTAAAATTCATTCGTAAAAAATGCACTCACCACGCAGGCACGTCTGTATGTCTATATAATATAAGCTTATTGATTAAATCTTATATTATAGGAATTTTGTGCAGTCGAAACAGGTGTATATGACAATATTGGCATTTGTTCTATTGTATTAAATAAGTCCAATTTAATGGAATTATATATTATTTAAATATATAAACATTTTCATTATACAAATCTTTTATATTAAAAATATTTATATAGGTAGATCACCAAGCGTTGATGGTGATAACATAAATATGTAGTTAGGTAAAAACACTAAACAGAACGCTTTTTCAGACATTTGAGAAGAGATTAATATTAGGTAATTAATAAATGGGTCCCACAAGACAAGATCATACATTTAATGGCTGCTATTTAGTAATAGTAATAATAATAGTTTCTCAGAAAATAATAATAAAAAATAGAAAAAATGTAATTAATAAATAGAACTTCCTTAATTTATTAAATGTAATAATTTATATGCTGAAGTTAAATCAATTTTTTTTCATATTTAATTGAAAATTTAATTTGAAAAGTACAAAGATAAAGTAAAATTCAAATCTTAAATGTGATCAGAGTAACTTTAAAACTTGAAAATAATGTTTTATTTGTCCTATGAAAATGTAATTAATATATATATATACAGGGCCGGATTAACCAATAATCACACTAAGCACGTGATTAGGGCACCACGACAAGCTACTATTTTGAAAGACCTAGGAATGTTAATGCAATAATGTCGAGCTTATAATTCCTTGATTTAATTCCTTAATTAATTTTACTAGAATTCCATAATTTATTTTTTAATGAGAAATAGTTTTGAAAATTTGTTTTTTGGTTTAGAAATATGAAAATTCGAATATTCACAAAAACAATATTTAAAGTACTTTGAAAATCTAAAAGGCAAACAATGATCCGATAAAACAAATAACTATTTTACCTATAGTCGTTTAGCACATTTGTCCGTGGTTTTGTTGATAATTTTAGCTTATTATTATCCATAAAATTATATAAAGTGTTTATATACGTTTCAAGGAGTTAATATTAATATTGTATGCTTCTCTGTTATTGTTTTGATTACCGTCCTAGTTTGATAACCAAACCGAAAACGGATTCGTTAAGTTCTCAAACAACTTCTTACTGATTAGTGTTGTTTATATGAAAGTAGTGGGATGTGTCACATCCAGCACATGTCACATCCAGCACAGTACCCCCCCCGGCTGAGAGAAAATTTTTCTAAGTCCAAAAGTACAAAAAATTTTTAAGACAAAGACAATGACTCATTCAAGGTCATTTAAACAAAGACCATGACTCATTCAAGGTCATTGGATGACTCATCATATTTTTTCAAGGTAATTTAAACAAAGACCATGACTCATTCAAGGTCATTGGATGACTCGTCATATTTTTCAAGGTCATTTAAACAAAGACCATGACTCATTCAAGGTCATTGGATGACTCATCAATTTTTTCAATGTAACTTAAACAAAGACCATGACTCATTCAAGGTCATTTGATGACTCATCATATTTTTTCAAGGTCATTCAAAAGTAGGTCAAGGTCATTGGATGACTCATCGATTTTTTCAAGGTCATTTAAACAAAGACTATGACTCATTCAAGGTCATTGGATGACTCATCATATTTTATAATATATATTTTTAATTTTAAACAAAGACCATGACTCATTCAAGGTCATTGGATGACTCATCATATTTTATAATATATATTTTTAATTTTAAACAAAGACCATGACTCATTCAAGGTCATTGGATGACTCATCATATTTTATAATATATATTTTTAATTTTAAACAAAGACCATGACTCATTCAAGATCATTGGATGACTCATCATATTTTATAATATATATTTTTATTATTCTATTATTACTTATAAAAAAAAAAATTTTTTTAATACTTATGAAAACTTTAATTATTATTAATATTAATATTTTTATTAATTTTAGTATTATTATTATTTTTAATATACTTATTACTTATAAAATTTATTAAAATTTTTATTATTATTAATACTTTGAAAACTTTTTATAATATTATTATTATTATTATTTTTATTATTATTATTATTATTATTTTTAATAATATTATTATTATTATTAATGTATAAAACTTCTATTATAAGGAAATAATTTTATTATTATTAATATTATTATTAATATTTTTATTATTATTATTAATATTATTATTAATATTGTTGTTATTATTATTATTATTATTATTATAATTATTATTATTGTTTTTATTATTATTATTGTCAAGGTCATTGGATGAGTCTTAATTTTTTTTTTCAAGGTCATTTTAAAGTATGTCAAGGTCATTTAAAATTTCACAAGGTCTTAGTATTTTTAAACATTTTTATATAAATTTACTACTTATTTTTATAAGTAATGTTTTAATGTTTTTTAATTTTAATTTTATTATTATTATAATTTTCTCAAAGTCATAATATTTTTAGTCATTTTTAAATATAAATTTACTACTTATTTTTTATAAGTAATGTTTTAATATTTATTATTATTATTATTTTCAAGGTTATTGGATGAGTCATAATATTATTTCAAGGTCATTTAAAAGTAGGTCAATGTCATAGTATTTTTAAACATTTATAATTTTAATATACTACTTATTTTTTATAAGTAGTGTTTTAATGTTCTTTAATTTTTATTCTTTTAGTATTATTATTATTATTATTATTATTATTATTATTATTATTATTATCTTATAAGTAGTGTTTTAATGTTTTTTAATTTTAATTTTATTATTATTATTATTATTATTATTATTATTATTTTTATTATTATTTTTATTATTATTATTGTTATTTTTATTATTATTAATAATATTACAAGTTTTTATTATTATTATTTTCATTATTATTTTATATAAATTTTCAACAAAGTATATAAAATTAATATTGAATAGAAAAAGTTTGTTCAATTGTGGTTCATAGTATAGAGGGATAGAACAATTGTAAATGTTTGTAAAAAGTTAAAGAAAAATTCTATATTTTTAAGAAAATATGTGCAAATAAATATCAAAACTAATTATGGCTCAAATGTGTGTGTTAAACCATCGATATGTTACAGTGTTTATGGAAAAACTTTAATGAAAATATGTGTTATTTTTCAACAATTTATGAAATATTTATTTTATGGCTAATAATGTGTATGTGTTAAATCATAAAAATAGTTCAATATTTATGTAAAGTTTGAGATTGTTAAGAAAATGTATATAATTTATGATACACACGTGTTTTTGATTGAAATATGTGTGTTTGTTTTACCGATATAAGAAAAACTATGGACAATTTTTAAGAAAATACACGTAATTTATGATTATCATGGGATTAGAATTTGATTAAAGTTGTGAGAAAGTTGTTAAATTTGAGATAAAACTGATTAATTTGTAAATAATGTTATTACTTTGAAGAAATTTTAAAATAATACCTTCAGCAAATTGGTAAGAAAATAGTAGTTATTGAGTAATACTTATTAAAATTACCAAAGTTTTATAATTTTTGACAAGTCTTGATAGATCTTTAATAAAATTTGTTAGTACTTTGAATACGAATTTAAAAAAAAAAAAAAGTTCCAACACAGTAGCAAATCGTAAAGAAACTAGTACTTATCAGTTAATTAAATTAACTAAGTTGTAAAATAATTGAAAAAATTTGTTAGATTTTTTAAAATTTTAAGATTGTTAGGTAATTGTTCTAGGTACTTGTTGAATAAAAATTAATGTATTTTATCAACAGCTCATAGTTTTTAATCGTACAATTTCTCTTCATTCCTGGAAATAATCGTAAATATTTAAATTATTCAGAAAATTGTCAATAACAACATAAATAATAGGTAACCAAATATTTTTAAATACTAGTCAATTTTAGTTTTTAATTTAATTACAAATATAATAATAAAATCAAATAAATACTTGAATACATGAATCGAACAATTTCTTAGAACTGAACACGTATCGTATATTTTATTCAGATTCCAATAATATCATTAAAATTAACCAAAATCTTATTTTTATATTTTGAAAACCGTTAAGTCAATGAAAATGTATCGATTTCACTAAGTATCCATCTTTTGACATTGATATATAACCGAATAAATCCTCTTAAAATAAATTCCTCCTCTTGACCTATTGTTTCCCCTTAAAATAAAAAAAAAATCGACTCTCAACCAATCATTCCTCTTCAAATGTCATTTTTCACTCCATTATACCAACTATATTCATAATTTTTATAAAAGCCTATCAAGTAGATAATATTTACCTTTTGAATACCAATATTCATTCCAGTAAATTTCTTTAGAAATATTATAAATTACTTTCTTGACCAATCATTTTCCATCAAATAACAATATTTCCAGCCATATTCAATATTTTTCATAAAAACAAAATCATAAAAATACCAATTTAGATAATATTTACCCCTTAAAATAACAATATTTAACCAACCCAACCCCCTTAAAAATGACAACAAACTTGTTAATTGACTATTTCTCACTAAACTAAATTCCACTCTAGACCAATCATTTCCCATCAAATAACACTTACTCTTACCCTACCAACTATATTCATTATTTTTTATAGAAATCACCCTTTAAACAACGATATTTAACCGACTCAGTACCTTAAAAATATCAACAAATCTGTTCTTAATCGATTATTTCCCCTTAAAATATTATAAATTTTGTTCTTAGCCAATTGTTTCTCACTAAAATAAAATAAAATTCTCTTTAAATGACATTAATCTAAGCTATATTCATTATTTTCATAAAAAATCACCGACTTATATCGATATTCAACCGAATAAATTTCTTGAAATCCCCTTAAAATAGAATTCATCTCGTGACCAATCCTTTCCCCCTTAAAAGATCATAAATTCTCTTCTTAACAAATCATTTCTCTTTAAATGACAATATTTCCACTCTCTCAAAAGATTTACACACATATTGATATCTATCTGAACAAATCCCCCTAAAAATATTATAAATTCCTCCTCTATATTCTCCATTTAGAAAATATTTACCTTTGAACACAGATATTCAACCAACTTAACCCCTTAAAAATATCAACAAACTTGTTCTTAATCGATTATTTCCTTAAAATATCATAAAATTTACTCTTAACCAATCATTTCCATTGAAATAACATTTCCCCCAACTGCACCAATAATATACATATTTTTTAAAAACCTACAAGGTAAAATTTCTTTAGAAATCTATGTTTAACCGACTCTACTCCTTAAAAATTCATCATTCGAATCATATTTACTATATGTATTCAACCAATCAAATTCCCTTAAAATTATCATAAAAATTTGAATTTTACCAATAAAAATAAATTTTCTTTAAAGTATTACAAAATTGTTATCATCATTTTCCATCGAAAATCACCACAATTTTGTTCTGGCAACAATTTCAAGCAATTAAAAAATTCATCAAAAATGACTAAAATCGAATAAAGTCTATGTTTCCCACATAAATTAAATTATTGTAAAATATATATCATATTGCTCATTAAAATTAATCAGTAAATCAAGTATAAATTCAATAAAAATTACCAGTCAACCATTAGAGATATATCAATGATTTTCATAACTATACTGATAACCACACTGAGCATCCCCTTAAAATTCTCTAAATTATACTACTTTTGTGATTGATATCCATGAAATCAATATTAGATTTGAAAATGAAAGTAATTATTGACCCCTTTATTTACACTGTAAAATCAATTAAAATTTTAGGTTTCACTAAAATATTTTTAAAAATTAACTGATTTAATCAACTATTTAAATAGAACATAAAATTATAATTAAAATATCATTTACTATTCAAAATCTATCAGTCAAATTGGATTCTAATTGGTAAATAATTATCTTAAATAGATGTTTCATAAACATTTTGATCCTAAATTTATTTATTTATTTATTTATTTTTATTTAAAATAATCCTAAAATCAAGTCTAATCTAATAAATTAGGAAGAAATTAATTGTTTCTAAAATTATAGATTTACCCTAATTTCTTCAATAATTTCATTAAAAACATAATCAAACCTTAAATCCATTAAAATTCAAAAGAAAACCATAAAATTCACAAAGATGATTAAAATTTACTAAAATAAATACCTCGTAAAACTAGATATTACTTAAATTATAATAAAATTTCCCTAAAAGCTCTAATTGATTTACATAGCCTAAAATTATTTTATTTTTGTCGAGTTCAACCTAATCTATTGAAAGATGTAATTTATTTAGTTAAATTTTCATTGAAAATAACAAGACAACAAATGGAATTTTAATTAGTAACGATTATATTCTATAAAGAAAATTTTCAGTGAAGAAGTAATATTGGTGAGATAGTACATTAAGTGACTAAAATCGTTGAAATTACTGAAAACAGTGGGATAGCTAAAGATATCTACTAAATAGATAAAATATCAATTGATATCTTAATAACTTACAAGGGTAATATACTTTGAATGGAGAAAATATACATCGAAGAGAAAAATATTCGTTGACGAGGAAAAAACATTCATTGAATAAGGAAAACATTAATTGAAGAGAGAAAATATTCATTAAAGAGGAAAGCAATCATTAAAGTGAGAAAATATGAATTGAAGCTAACAAATATTCAGTGAATCGAGAATTGCTTATAATAAATTAGTCGGTAAAATTTCTCAATGATGAGATGAAATATCAATTAAATATTGTGAAATACTTGAAATAAATGGTCTGAATTATTCAATGATCAACAAATATACATAAAAGATGAAAATATTTACTGAAAATCAATTGTACTTTAAGAGTGTATTAATTACTATTATATTAAATTAAAAATTATTAACAATTGAGTAGATTTCATCGGTTAATTATATTTAAATAAGGATATATATTTTTGATGGATACTTATGCGCGGAAGAATAGTTATTAAAAACAATAACCGTTATTGTTTTTAATAACTATTCTTCCGCGCATAAGTATCCATCAAAAATTACCTAACAATCTTAAAATTTTAAAAAATCTAACAAATTTTTTCAATTATTTTACAACTTAGTTAATTTAATTAACTGATAAGTACTAGTTTCTTTACGATTTGCTACTGTGTTGGAACTTTTTTTTTTTTTTAAATTCGTATTCAAAGTACTAACAAATTTTATTAAAGATCTATCAAGACTTGTCAAAAATTATAAAACTTTGGTAATTTTAATAAGTATTACTCAATAACTACTATTTTCTTACCAATTTGCTGAAGGTATTATTTTAAAATTTCTTCAAAGTAATAACATTATTTACAAATTAATCAGTTTTATCTCAAATTTAACAACTTTCTCACAACTTTAATCAAATTCTAATCCCATGATAATCATAAATTACGTGTATTTTCTTAAAAATTGTCCATAGTTTTTCTTATATCGGTAAAACAAACACACATATTTCAATCAAAAACACGTGTGTATCATAAATTATATACATTTTCTTAACAATCTCAAACTTTACATAAATATTGAACTATTTTTATGATTTAACACATACACATTATTAGCCATAAAATAAATATTTCATAAATTGTTGAAAAATAACACATATTTTCATTAAAGTTTTTCCATAAACACTGTAACATATCGATGGTTTAACACACACATTTGAGCCATAATTAGTTTTGATATTTATTTGCACATATTTTCTTAAAAATATAGAATTTTTCTTTAACTTTTTACAAACATTTACAATTGTTCTATCCCTCTATACTATGAACCACAATTGAACAAACTTTTTCTATTCAATATTAATTTTATATACTTTGTTGAAAATTTATATAAAATAATAATGAAAATAATAATAATAAAAACTTGTAATATTATTAATAATAATAAAAATAACAATAATAATAATAAAAATAATAATAAAATAATAATAATAATAATAATAATAATAATAATAAAATTAAAATTAAAAAACATTAAAACACTACTTATAAGATAATAATAATAATAATAATAATAATAATAATAATAATAATAATACTAAAAGAATAAAAATTAAAGAACATTAAAACACTACTTATAAAAAATAAGTAGTATATTAAAATTATAAATGTTTAAAAATACTATGACATTGACCTACTTTTAAATGACCTTGAAATAATATTATGACTCATCCAATAACCTTGAAAATAATAATAATAATAAATATTAAAACATTACTTATAAAAAATAAGTAGTAAATTTATATTTAAAAATGACTAAAAATATTATGACTTTGAGAAAATTATAATAATAATAAAATTAAAATTAAAAAACATTAAAACATTACTTATAAAAATAAGTAGTAAATTTATATAAAAATGTTTAAAAATACTAAGACCTTGTGAAATTTTAAATGACCTTGACATACTTTAAAATGACCTTGAAAAAAAAAATTAAGACTCATCCAATGACCTTGACAATAATAATAATAAAAACAATAATAATAATTATAATAATAATAATAATAATAACAACAATATTAATAATAATATTAATAATAATAATAAAAATATTAATAATAATATTAATAATAATAAAATTATTTCCTTATAATAGAAGTTTTATACATTAATAATAATAATAATATTATTAAAAATAATAATAATAATAATAATAAAAATAATAATAATAATAATATTATAAAAAGTTTTCAAAGTATTAATAATAATAAAAATTTTAATAAATTTTATAAGTAATAAGTATATTAAAAATAATAATAATACTAAAATTAATAAAAATATTAATATTAATAATAATTAAAGTTTTCATAAGTATTAAAAAATTTTTTTTTTTTATAAGTAATAATAGAATAATAAAAATATATATTATAAAATATGATGAGTCATCCAATGATCTTGAATGAGTCATGGTCTTTGTTTAAAATTAAAAATATATATTATAAAATATGATGAGTCATCCAATGACCTTGAATGAGTCATGGTCTTTGTTTAAATGACCTTGAAAAAATATGACGAGTCATCCAATGACCTTGAATGAGTCATGGTCTTTGTTTAAATGACCTTGAATGAGTCATTGTCTTTGTCTTAAAAATTTTTTGTACTTTTGAACTTAGAAAAATTTTCTCTCAGCCGGGGGGGAGGGGGTACTGTGCTGGATGTGACATGTGCTGGATGTGACACATCCCACTACTTATGAAATATTTTATATTATTAATAAAATCTTTTATAATCACCATTAGTTGACGATTTCCAATTTCGTTTCTCTTCTTTTTGTAAAGACTGTAGATTAATAAATAAAAGTTCTTTTGATACATATTGAACCAAAGATGGGTATAAAATTTTGAATTTATGGAATGATTTGATCTTTTGTTTAATAAAAATTGAAAGAAAGACTTAATTAATTTAAAAAGAGTTAGTAATATTTTTTCGATTTTAAATGAAATTTTAGACAAACATCGCCGGACAGCTCTATGCCCATGTTGGGTGTGTTATGTTGATCAGACTATTCACGCTCTCCGTGGGACACAACCCGATATTCGCTGTCTCATAATAATCGATGCACGTTGACGGATGTGCGCTTGGAATTGGTCATCGTCAGAGTCAAATCTGTAAGATTTGAACATAAAAATAAGGTAGACACAAACCATTCATCATATCCTAGCACTAACTTCAACATTTATCACTAAATTTTTCAGTAAATTGTTGTCTGAAAACGATGATCACGGCCAGTATAACTTATCTGTATGTGCATCGAAGATTTATAATTAGAAATTTTGGTTCAAAGTGTGGTAAAGCTCATAGTTGAGCTGGAAATACATTCAAGACAGGAACAAGTTAGATTTAACTTTCTATTCTACAATTAGTAGTTTTAAAATTTAATGTCTAAGATCGCCTGATTCAATCAGTTGGTGGGAAATGATTCTTTAGCCATCCTGGGGTGGAACTAATATCATTGAAGTCATTATTCACTTGAAGTCACTCATTGTTGAACATACAGAGGATTGCTTATCTCACTACTTTTTCAGTGAAGTTAAGATAAAATTTCAAAGGGAAGAGAGAAAATGTGTACTTTAGCTTTTCTACTATAAAACCGAGGTTTAACACTTCTGCAAAATAAAATACCCGTTTCAAATACTAGGTGATGATATTGCGTTATTAGGTAAGTATTCCTCTGATTATTAGTTAAAAAAAAATTTTGATATGCAGTTTCGTTGTTCTAAGATACAATACTCCTTTTGTGTGGGCAAACTAATATCAAAACCCTTTGTCCGATCAGCCTGAGTAGCTTTCTTGCTCTCTTCACAAGGTAGCAAGGTAGTATTAAACCCCATTAACCCTATACCAGATGAGAATAAATCTTTATTGATACCTTTAAGCCATGAACGGTAGTCAAAACCAAAGAGGTCAACGTCTTGGAACAGTTAAAACCAAAACCTTACATACTGAAACAAGAGAATTGATTTTTCCTTATTAAATGAGTGAATCACCCCGGTTGTCAATCTTCCCCAGCTAAACTGAAATGTGTGTACTAATAAGAAATAGGTTAAGGAAATATAAATTACCTCATTCTGAGTTACTTAAGAAGTAGCAGTCACGCGTCAGTTCAGCCAAGAGAAAATCTGAAAAAATATATGTTGACTGTCCCAGAAAATTGATTAAAGGAATAAAGGTAGTGATAAGATTCTGCCAGCAATGGATGGTGTGATTCGGGTACATGATAGCGTGTTAAGTGTGATTATGACTGGATGGGGCTGACGCGCGTGTGAATGTAATAACTAAGAATCTCGAAATGGAAACGGGGTAGTTAACTAGAATACATACCTGTGATGTTGTTCTTTTACCTTTACCTACCGTATGTAAATCTGTTGGTTACACCCATATTTATAGACAAATAAATCGATACGTGCCAATTTACTGCCATTCTAAAACTTCAAATTTTTCTTTCCTAAAGGGAATTTTTTCTTAAATTTCAGTACGTGCCCATAAGTCATGTCCTAAATTTATTAATAATTATTACAAACTTATTTAGATGTACAAATTACCACAGATCCAGAAAATATGTACCAATACCACGGTAGCAGAGCCAGCCACATCTATGACCCCGCTAGAGAATACAGCGCTCTACGCTCCAAATACGACAAAATCAAAAGTGCCTGGTTTCCACTTGCATAAACTAAGGAGCTTCACCAAAAAATACACTGCCTCTCCGGGTGTCACAACAACCTAATCGTCGAGAGTCGAGCACACAACGACTGCAAATATCTAGGCTAACAACTGGTGGGTTACTGGGTGTTGATGTTTGTTTAAACTATATAGTTGTTACCCAGGCAACCCCATATAAAATGTTTCGCTTACCACTCGGAACCCGTTGCTAAGCAACGTTGGAACTGTGTTCGAGTGGGTAAATCGTCCGCAAAAAGTGAGCGCTATTGCTAATGCTATAATTTACCGAACTATCTCTGGGTCCAACGAGCTGTCGATAGAAGACCTGTGCTCGCTTTCGATTTTCAGGTCCTCCTATACCGTTAATTTCATCATTCATATCCATAATTCCCATGTAAACTTCTCATTCACATATATCAATGTCCTCATACTACTTTCTGCGATTTAACGCTTATCAAATCCTCTAAATAACATTTAAGCAACAACAAATATATATTTCATAAATGAAGCAACACATCTCGGTATGTCAATTACGTGCGGTCTGATATTCGAGCGGCTTGGCGCTTAGCTCGTTCTTTACGCCCAGGCCGGTAGCCGCTGGATTTCGGCGTGATCTTCGGGCCTGCTGTTGCCTCTCTGTACGCCAGTTGAGCAGGAGCGAAGACGAGGGGATATGTCACTGCCGCTCCCTCTTGGCAGGCTGACACTGCTACCTCTAACCCCTTTATCTGGGTACTCAGGCTTTGATTCAACTGCTTTTCTTCTGACCAGCCCTTTTGAGCGGCCGTGATCTTTTGATAGAGCGACTTTACTACCTTCGGCTCTAACCATGTGGCTTTTATTTTCTGGGATTCCTTTGATAGCTGGAGGATTTGCTCGTAGAAACTTTTGTTAATTCTACGCGCGTGCTCCAACTCCTGCTGCAGAACTCTCAGTGATTCCATATCTATAAAAGGTAAAGTTAACTATTGTCTATTAGTCTTAATTCAATTAATTAATCATACAAGTATTATTGTCAATAAAATAATTCTAAAAAATTGAGAAATCGAATACAAACTAAGCATTTATTCAAATTCAGTTTCACTAAACGTTATCGTAAATTTGTATAGTTCGCAGCCGGATCACTAGTGGAAATGATGGATTCGGTGATACCTATCAACGCTTTTTCAAGGGCCGGCTGAGCGTAAGGGTGCTCATGATGTTAGTAGACTGGTCGTTTTGTTCTTTTCATGTGACTGGGAAGGGTCTTCGGGGGAACGACAACATGGATGTTCGTGGAACTAACGTTCAACCGTTTGTCAACCCGGTTGAAAGAGGAGCTGTGCGGCGGTGTATAGTCGTCGGTACACGCAATTCTGCCGGCAGCGATATCTTCCTCCACATTTGCAAGATATAGCCTGGCCCTGGCTACTTGAAGATCGGTCTGGCGCTGATGTTCCTCGAGTCGAGAGAGGAGGAACTCAGCCTGGTCGCGAATTTCTCTGACCGGATTGCGGCCCGGCTCCCGTTTTATCGCTACGAATGGTAGGTCGATATCTTTTGTTTGCCGTAGAGTACCGGATCGGAACTCTCTCGTCTGGGATACGGTAAAACCCGCATCCCACATGGCCTGTCGCCAACGATCAGCGGCCTGTGCGGGAAATCGGACGGTGACTCTTGATTCACCTAAATAAAAATCCAATAAAATTTTATCATCCAAATTTTCTGGCCGTCGGGCTGTTCAATAGCTGCTTAGGTGTGAGTCATTAAGAGTCTTTATGGGTTTCGCGGAATTGTTCCAAGAATTCTTTTACTTTAATTATCTGTGGAGCGGGATGAAAGGTCGATGCGCAAAATTTATATGATGGGCTGATGTGGCGTCTTTAAGAGTACGCTGATCCATCCGAGTAGATTTAGACCGTTTCAATTTCGCAGTGAATAGTATTTTAGATTAACTGAAAAATTTTCTAATACAATCAAACTTGTATGGACACGTACATCGACTAGAGAGGGGTCGTCAGAAGCTGTCCGAACTAATCATTAATTATCCCTCAACTTGAGCTCCAAAACTATTCGAACTGTCATGCCGTGATGTATTATGTAATTGAGAAAATTATTTATTTCGCTAACCCATTTAACTGAATTTTAAGGTGGATCCAAAGCTTTCAAAAATCAGCCATTGCTAACGATTAACGAGGGCGTGTCTTAATTTTTTCCTACTCGTTTAATTTATTCTAAGGGCTTCATAATCCATCATGATTTGTTAATCAATAATACATTACTTTACCCCTAAATGAAAAATCTCGTTTAATTTGTGGCGATCGTCAATCCTCAACGAAAATCGAATTACATTTTACCCATTAAGTGATTCTTTATTATTACAAAAAAAATCATATTCATTAAATAATTTATTGTTGACGCGGAAATTATGACCCTATTTATTGAATATTTATTATTAAAAGGAAACTTTCAACTAGTCATTATTAACTATCGGAAATACAATACTTTATCCTACTCAATTTTATTTACTTAAAGGAAAAATTCTCAAAATTGAGCCTTAGTAAGATCACTACTTAATTACGGGTTTAGTTTATTATAAAACAAAAAAAACGATACTAATTAATTACCAGAATTTGACCCATTCCCCATAAAATACAACCACGGTTCAGGCATGACAATTGGAATAACGTGGATCTCAACTCAAAAAAAACAATTCTCCCACGCTGCCTAATTAAGCGGTTGTTCGTCGTGACAAAACATAAATCACATTGGAATTTGTAGTCTTCCTTCGTCGTACATGTTGAAGTTGGGTCGATGATAGCAACAGTAGTTCCGTACTTCTCGTATTCATTTAATGTTGGGAGTAAGTCGTCGATTGTATTTGCCTTGCTTTTTGTTGTAAACCAAAGAGAAAATCGATGAAAGGTTTATTGTAATTAAAAACTTTTCTAAGATTAAATGGCACGAGTCGGTATGACTTTGCGTAAACCAATGCTGGACAGCGTTGCTTCCCTTTAAGGCTTATACATGTGCAGAAAATTAATAAAGAAGAAACATAATTTACTTTGGACGCCAGAGCTGAGGTCCAGCGAGGTAACTCCTTTTGGGGATCTTGTTGAAGTACTTCGATCCGATTTGTTTGAACGGTGATGCATTTGAAAATTTTTCGAGATTAACTATTGATCTCGCCTTAGCGATGTCTATTTATCGGTCAGGGCGTCAAGCGAGAATGCATGCAGCTATTGGTGTGTTGATGGATTCGACCCACGCGGTGAATGTGCATCGTGAAGGTCAGGTCGATCAAACACTGGTAGATAAACTCTAGGTCTATCGCGTGTGCGTGCTGTCTAAGAATTTGGACCTGCTCGTTGAATTTCGGTGGTGTAGTGTGCGGCACGAGATCGATTGATTGAATTACGAAATAAAAGTCGAGAGAGATGTGTCTGGTAAATTTCGATTTATACGGTTTTTTAGTTTATTTATCGCATTTCAGAAATTTAAATTTATTCGCATTCTGGTGGCCAATTATTCTAGCGAACCCATTTTGATCGTAAGTGTTATTTACGACTAGATTTTTAGGGGTGTAAATCTTTATTAATTCAGGGTTTCAATTTTGTGAAGAAATATCGGTGGAAGAAAGATTTTATTTCCTGGTATCGTCGAATTTGGGCAGAGTTATTTTTCAAAATAAATGTTTCTCAAGTGATTGTTTGTGACTGAATTTTGTTTGTGATGAGTAAGGACGGGTACATTATTTTAGTTGTGGTTGATGCGTGAGGATGTTTGTTGGCAGCAATGGTACCTATCTACTCCAGTGATTCCTTATAACGAGATTATTGGTCTCAGATCTGGCTTATCTTCACTCGATGGACATTGGTTCTACCGCAACTTTTTGGTCGTGTCATCAAGATTATGTCAAACGATCATTTTTATTTTCGCTGTAAATCAAAAATTTCTTCTTAATTATTGGAATTTGGTTTGTTGAAGAAGATTTTTATTTCGACCTATGCTGACGTGAGTTGGGGACTTTATCAAAATGTTTCTGTTCATATCGAGAATCATGGCGTTCAGAGTTTGATTTGAAATTTTTTGTGGTTTAAACACGTAACGAAAGACTTATTCCTTCTCCCTAATTACTTTTCCGATGATTGCTTAGAGATTTAGATTGTAGCTTAAGTAATAGAATGGAAATCCTAATCCTACATATTAGTCGCTTTCCTTAGGTTTTATCAAATTTTTTAGTCTTACTTCGGCAACTCATAACGATCGCATTATCTATTCATTCTTATCGTGAAAGTTTATGAATTTTTTGTCATCATTTTTAGGCGTTTGTAGGATCTCAACCAACTGATTTTTCTATTAAATATTTAGTTAGGCTTTAAGCTATCTAAATTTGATTTGATTTGGAAACGTTAAATCGAGAGTTGCTACATATTAATTTCCTAATCGCATTAATTTACGTTCCTTTAAGAGATATTATTGACCCTTACCATAATATTAAAGGTGTGTGTTAACTACAATAATTTATTTTTACTCAAGAAATTATTTATTCTCAAAGTGACCTTAGAAGTTTATAGTAACTACTTCATTGATTTTAGCGCGAAACAACACTTCAAAATTTATAACTATAGTTCGTTCGATTTTAGTTAAAGTATACGTATTAAGTCCATAACAACGATTCCATTTTTCTATTTCCCCGTTACTTTTCCCTTGGTTGACCTTAGGCGCATTGTGTTCATATTAAAGTTAATGAGTGCCCACTGGACTACTCGTCTGATGAGTTTGAGCCATATGTGAATATAATTTAGGTCGAGTTTATGGGAATTGGGAGACGAAGGAATAGCCAAAAGACTATTTCCCCTTCCCCCTCTTCCCTTATACGGAATGATATTGACGTTCCAGCTCCTGCGTTCCGCACGCCGGAGCCTTCATGGGCACGAATCATTGGCGATATTCCACGCACTTACACGATTACGAATTGTATGTCGGATTTTAATATCTTGTAGTGTGTTTCGGCTGTGGGCCGGAAAAATTTCGACAAATATAGAACAAAATTTTGATGCTATTTAAATATTTTATTAAAATATAATTTACCCCATACATTCATCATAAATATCATCATAATACACCGCTCTCCCCACGCCGACACCCAAGCAGAGCTCAATCGAGGTTGCGAGGAGGCGACATGGAGCGAGTTTCGAACAATACTCTCACTTACATCATAATTTAACACTGGTTCAAAATAACTTTCAAGTTTTAGAAAAACTGATTTACGATTTACGATTAAAATTATGTAAAAATGAATCGGTATATATACCTATTGTACGACCCTAACCTTGCATGTTCTTTTTGATTTAGTAAAACAAAATTTGACCTTGGAATTTTCTGGTATATTCTAATCTTTAATTTTATTATTTTGAGATTTTATTTGACAATTTTTCTTTTAAATTTTTAATTGAATTATTTCTAATTCGAATTATTTGATTTTTATTTCATTTTCATGAAATTTCGCATTTTTGATAAATTGTCAAATTTCGGATCTTGTTGCACTTTGTTATTATTTTACTTTATTTTTGTGTTTATAATTTTATGTTTAATTGTTTTCTCTCTCATATTTTGGTAGGGTTAATTGGTGTTTTAATAGGTTTAAGTTTAAATCTGCATGTTGTATTTGCATGTGTGTTACCGATTCATTTAAACATTTACAAGGCCGTTTGTGTTCTGGCCCAACACAACATTGGTTCGACGGGCTTTCACATAAGCTGAGTAGCAATTACTTAAACCCAATCATGAATGGGCACAAGAAATTGACATCGTGCCGAGCCAACATGTTCCCCGAGATGGTCCGTCAGGATCCCTGAGTCTGACGAAATTGCAGCTTGAGCCGATTCCAATCCCAGCTAACATCCCGCTACCAAAGGTACGCAATCCAAAGCATAAACCCAAATAAAACCGCAGTTGAAGCGAACGGCGACGGTCTGAACATGCTCTTCTAATGTCCCACTTAGAGCAAGCAAAGGAAGTGATCGTGAATCCCACCCCATCAACATCCGCTACAGAAAACAATACCTCATACATTAGACCAAATTCGCATCACATAAGTGCATTGCTCATTCAAAACGACATGGCACTGAATATCAGAGTAGCAGTGGATCAACTCAATGTGAATTTCCCGGAGAAATTCAAGTTGGCCATAGCTGCAGGAGAGTAGAAGCAGCGAGTACCTGAAATTATCGACTTTAGCAGCTTACCCGGATTATCAACATCAGTATCCAGTTTCTATACTAATCTGGTAACTGGACGAGCCTCAAAGAAAGACGTAACTAAATTACGACGATTTCCTAAACGTCGGTAGATATTGATGAATGAAAGTTGAACTCTGGAAATGTCTTATATGTCTAAGTGTAAAATGCGGTGTAAATTAAATGTTTTTCAATTTTCCCTCGTTTCTAATTTCATATTGGAGTGATTGTGGGATGGATATGATGTGAAGTTAATAATTGAAAACAATTTTGAACGAGTATGTGAGTGATGGTGAAAGAGATTAATTCATAGGATTTTGTGAGGATAAACATGAAAATAGAATGTTAACATTGAAAGTAAAATAATTTATATTTTGATCATAAATTGGCATGAGGTAATAAGTGACTTGTGTTGCATAAGGAGTATTTCCCAAAATCTTGAGGAAAACGATAATCGGATTAATAGCCGAAACGGCAAATCATTTATTATAGTCAAAAATAGTTTTATAAAAAAAAATTAATTAATTTAAATTTAAAGTTGTAACAATTAAATTAATAAATTACGTGATTTTAAACACAAAGTTTTTAAATGAGTTCTTTTAAATCATAATAATTAAATAAGATAAAATAAGAAATAATCTATGTGACTGAACTGACATGGAGGTAAACCGTTGGCTAGATAGTTTTGTTTGGTTTGGTCTCTCATAATCAAAGGGAATGGTTACCCTTGTTTTCTTTTATTAACTATGTACCTAAAGAGTATAATCTTACCATGCGAGAAATTAAGCGTAAAAAGATGTAAGCCGTTCTACGGCAGTCCAGAACCCGAAAACGAAGGTATCGGAAACGGTGTTCACCTGCTTGGATGGTCTTTGGCTTTTGTGCACAGTACTAACGTGAGATTATCAACACTGGTGCGCAACGGTGTGGAAAAATTACGAAATATATATATATATATATATATATATATATATATATATATATATATAAATCCCTCGTTTTTACACGGCAATTGTTTAACACGTTTTCGATCTTACATGGTTTTTAAAATCAAAATTTCAAAAAAAAACAAATTGTGATATTATATGTACATATTATTTAATTATTTTATTTATTTTTAACAATTTTCTGGTATCAATTATGATGTGTTTACAAGTTGTCAAGAAAAAAAGCGAGAAAATGAGCTTGTAATAAAAGAGGGTATACAAAGTTTCAAAATTATATTATTTATCCATACTCGATTATTATGTAAATTATTTAATTCTAAATCGATTAATTAATTGATTATTCTTAACAGATGCTAACCTTAATAAAAAATTAGAGAAACATCAATATTCGGTCAACTTGCAAGCCGCCATCATTAACAAAAAAAATTGTTTCAAATACAAAAAGGGAAATCACCTTTTCGTGTTGTGTGGCACTTAAATTCTCTGAGTGAATCAGTTGATTTTAATTGTTGGATGGATTAGTTTGTATCTAAGTGAAGTAATTTAGCGTTAAAATTAAGAACAGAACAATTAGAAGGTATAAACCTTATATGCATCTCTTAACTTTTTATGATTGATTTTTCGAATTTTAGTTTTACCCATGGCAAAGTAAGAAATTCAAAAAAAGAATATGAAAAGAAAATTTATTTCCTTAGAAACAAAAATTAGAATTTTGGATCGATTATGTAATAACGAAAGAGTAATAGATATTGCAAGATTTTTTTCAATGAATGAAGCTACAATAAGAACGATCCGTAAAAATGAAGACTCAATCAGAAAAAGCGTTGCAGCTGGAATATGTAAGAGCATGAATACAACATCTCATGTAAGAAATAGTGCTATGGAAATTATGGAAAAGGCATTAGTAATATGGCTTGAGGACCAAAATCAAAAACGAATACTTATTGATACTAATGCCATAACAGCCAACGCATTAAAAATTTACGAAAAACTTTAGAATCAGTTATCATACAGTTCTTCAAACAAGAAACCTTTTACTGCAGGT
The DNA here is from genome assembly GCA_022537955.1 of Schmidtea mediterranea. Lineage (NCBI taxonomy): Eukaryota > Metazoa > Platyhelminthes > Tricladida > Dugesiidae > Schmidtea > Schmidtea mediterranea. The sequence continues at coordinate 28,393,806 of CM039681.1, forward strand.
CACGGTTGGTTCGAAAAATTTTAAAAAAGGCATTCATTTTGGAAAAAAATTCCTGAGAGAACATTTTTAGCAAAACAAAATAAATCAGCCAGTGGCCACAAAACAGCAAAGGATCGTATAACAATTCTTTTTTGTAGCAATGGATCAGGCGACTGTATTATGAAGCCAGAGGTGATTAATAAACCAAAGCATCCACGTTCGTACGATAGGTGGAGAAGGTTTTGACGATTTAGGACAGAGGCATCAATGAGGTAATGGAAGACCAAGAGTTAAATGAAGATGACTTAATTGAATTTGTCAATAAAGTAAGTGAGAATGATGTTGAACCTAATGTTGATGTTGAAGATGAGCCAGATTCTTTCACAGCGAAATTTGTTCGCGAGAGACTAGCAATAGGTAGAAAATTAGGAAACTACTTGCAACAACCTGATCCGAATATTGAACGAGCTCTCCGATTTCAGCGAGCTATTAACGAATCTTTGAATCAATATGAAGAAGTTTATAAAAATTTGACTAAAAACAAATCACGATTGTTAATTAGAGATTTTATTTCTAAGTCTCACCGAACTGAAATCAATCCTATATCAACCAAAGAGTGTTACAAAATATTATCCAATGATGACAGTGATATTATAGAAGATACTAAAAGAAGACTGATTGTTGAAAGTGATAGTGACAGCAATTTAAATTAAGTTAGTTTTTATTGAGGTAAACATGTTAGTAAATATTTTTGGTGAATTTTTTAAAAATTTATTTAGTTTTACATTTTTTTGTTTGAAAATTAATTGAATTATTATGTTTTTATTTTATATTATCAGACTGCTATGTTGAACTCTTTTAGTGATATTATTTTTTTCTCAATAAATGATTAAAATAGGTAAATTTGTGGTTAATTTCGCTTAACACGGTTTTTTCATATAAATTTAATTTTTTCGCTTAACACTGTTTTGCCAGGAATCTATCTTCCGTGTAAAACGAGGGATAGGTGTATATATATATATATATATATATATATATATATATATATATATATATAAACAAGGTTTGTAAAATATTAATGAAAATGGATTTACAAAATAAAGCTGTTTAAAAAATTGTCGGTCCTAGTGATAGTAATAAAACGCTTTTTGTATGTACATAGTTGCAATCTAATTTGTTTGTTGAAAAATTCAACAAAGTATATTGGCATCGCGGCTAAGAAACTGAAAATTGTTTAACACAATTTGAATTTTGTAAGGTTCAATTGCAAATTATAAAAGGATTTTATAAAGATAGTACTAAGCGTTTACAAAAGCGAGATGTTATCATCATTGACGATTTGGATCAAGAAGCCAACAAAGTAAAGGAATTTAATAATTTGTTTACAAAGGTTTAGTTTAATTTCTTTTCTAATAATCTTTTCATAATTGCATTTATATGATTTTCATGGTAATTATTCACAGTTTTTCTAGAAGCTAAATATTTTCTTAATTCATAAAATAATTCGCATGAATTATCAGACAGAAAATAAAATTACTATATTTTTGATTGGTTCTTTAATTGGTTCTTTGATTTCTTTAATTTTTTAAACTTTTTTAGCATCTTTAAGTTGAATGTCACTTTAAAAAATTCATATCCTGGTGGTTTTACAATATATTTTTGTGATAATTTATAATAATCATTTGATGAGATAAATCTAGCATTTTGTGTTATATCCACATATGTTTCAATATCACTTATTGGAACAATTAATTCACCTTTAGAATTAAATGCATATCCTTCAGTTGTTTTTTTCAATCCATCAGTAAGAATTTTTTTCTCATTTGATGTTATGTATATGGTCCCCCCTTTTGTCAATACAAATTTTTTTTCACCGAAAATAATGTAGTTTTTTCTTTATCTAAAATATTTACACTACTAATATAAGGAACGATTGTTTTTTTATAGTTTAAAACATCATGATTTACGTTCAATTCTAATTTTATTGGATTTTTTATGATTTCTAGATTAATCTGTGTTTCTTTATCAACAAATTGAGGTTTCTGTGCTTTTGTTTCTTCATTTTGAAAGAGTTTTTCATCATGAAAAGATTTTTCTTGACTTGAAGTTTGCTAAGTTTTTGTTTCTCTAATAACATCTAATTATTGGTTTTTATCTTTTATATATTTATTAATATCAAAATCATGTATATTTGTCATTTTTATTTAAGAAGATTAACTAATTATTTTTTCATATACTTTATTAATTTTCCAATTGCTTTTGAAAATCTTTCAGGAAATGTTTGATTTATAATATCATTTCAATCTTGAATCAAATCAATATCTGCTTTTGACGAGAACGAATATCTTCTTGACGATACGCTATGTCAATTTTTAAAGCCACTGCATAAACACTATTTATTGGTTCTTCTCCGGGTTTAGGATTATCATTTTCATCTAAACGAATATCTAGATTTTTTCCTGGCGAAACATCTCCGAGAGCCGGACTATATCTTAAAATTTAAATACTTTCTAAAATACCATTTTAGCTAAAATGGAAATAGAAAGTAATTAATTTTCTGATCTCGGGTGGGTGGGTAATCTGGATGAGCTTAAAAGATCACTACTTAGGTGTATAATTATTGGTATTATCTAAATTACCATTTAAATTAGACTGCATTTATCAAAAGTAAAAATTTTCAAGATAAATATAAATTAGAAACCTAAATAAATAAATTGTATAAAACAAATTTTTAGTCAAATTAGAAATCTAAACCATTCATTTTCAAAAATTATATTAGAAATATTTGAAATTTTCACCATTATCTATGTTGGGCTAGCACTGAATTAAGTTTAAATGAATTGCAAACAGCACGTAAACATAACACGCAGATTTTAAAATCAGACCCATAAAACATCAAGTAAACACCTTAAATGCGAGAAAGTTACAATTAAAAATCGAAAAACATTAAAATAAATTAAAATAATAACAAAATGCATCAAGATCCGCACGAAATGACATAAAAATAACATAGTAACATAAAATTTGACAATTTAAGTAAAAGCAAAGAATTAATGAAAATGTTGAATTAAAATAAAATAATTTTGGTTAGAAATAATTCAGTTAAAAACTTAATAGAAAAATTGTCAAATTAAGTCAAGAAAATAATAAAAATTAGAGTTAGATAATACAAATAATCTCAAGGTCAAATTTTGTTTTATCGCATTAAATTTAACACGCAAGGTTAGGGTCACAGAATAGGTATAAATACCAATTCATTTTCGCATAAATTTAATCACTTGTGAGGGATCACTTTTTCTCTTAAAAAGCTCTTATGTTTTTTAACAGAAAAAACAGCATTGTATCACAAGCTTCTGGAAACGAGACTCGAGGACGAAAACATTTGTGAAACTACTCAAACTATCTGAAATGAGCAAGAACGATGTTTATGAGTATGCCATATGAATGATGACAATTTCGTAAAGAATATTATGAGCAATTATATGATATGAAAAAGATGAATTTGTTCTAACTAATGTCAAAATTTTTCCGGCCCACAGCCACACACCAGCAAGTAATTAAAATCATACATCCCTATCGAGTTGTGTAAGTGCGGTTCATCCACCAAAGCTCGTGCCGGTGAGAGACATTGCCGTGAGTAACGATGGGCTCGAACGTCAAATCATTTGAGTTTATAGGGGTAGTGGGGAGATCGGAACCAGTGTTTGGCTGACTCCTTTTCCACTAACTCCCGAAAAATCGAAGTTTTATACTTATCTACTAAAATTATCACAGTAGTCCAGTGGGCACTCTTAAAATCTAATATATACATACGAATACCTTAGGATCAATTCGTGGTTAATGGGAAGGGGGCTTACGTAAATCAATGTAAAGGTCATGTCGAAAACTAATAAATAAAAGTACTAAATATGCCTAAGGTAATATCTCGTCGGTATAGATGGTAATTTAGTAAGTAATAAAAAGGTTAAAATAAAGATTTATCAAATACGCCTGAGGTAATATTTTTCTGGTATAGATAAGACTTAAATGTCAAATTAGCAAATGATATAGATACTGATAATGTTTCGAGAAACTAAGTCAATGCACTAATACTGACGAATCTAAACTAATGTGCTAGTATCGAAGAATTCAAAGTAGATCCCTAAAAACGACCCTTAAAGTTATATCTGTATAAGCACCATCAAGCATGCGACTCCCCTAGTAGAAAAATTATCTCTTAACTCACAACAAAAGGATTTAAAAACCACAAAATGATCAGCGACCCACCACAATTGACCAGAAAGTACACCCATACGAGGAATATAAACGTATTGAATCATACCGACATCATACAACCACCATTCCCAAAATCAAAAGATAAATTCGAAAATAAATGTATTCATAAAACTCACCACGTGTAAACACCGATTAGGATACACCCAAGTTACCATAGGGTCCTCACAAAAACCAAATTGAATCATTGGCATAATAATTTCTTGCACGATTAAATCACAATGTCTCATTCAACATAGGGACGACCATGATGTGTGGTTAAACTGGAAAATTACACTAGCAAAATATGATGGAAGTCGCAAATAGATATGTAGAGAACCCTGAATAAGAAAAATAAAGTAGCTAATATATAAATTATTTTAATATAAATAATTACAACATAAAAAATAGGCCTCACCATTTCATAGAAATAAAAACAGCGAGTAATTCCGCTTCGGGTCTTCGAACAAGAACACCATCCAACCATCTGAATTCTAAAATCCGAGGTTAAGATATGATGATTGGAAATGAACAAATAACTAATAAGTAATTGAGATCGAATGAAATTTTCCGGAAGAATAAATGTTGAAAATTATGTCATCATGGAATAATTAAACAGGAGATTGGAGCAGTCGCACCAAGTAAGAGCAAAGAAACTCTATTATTGATGGGATGCTAATGCTGTGGATCACAAAAATATTTCTACGAGAAAATCATATCTGAAAGTTTGATGAGAAGAGAATCATAAATTCAGCCAATAAGAGAATGCCACTGATTCGCAAGTGCACACCCACCCAGCGCCTAGATAAAAGATTTTACCGCTAGTCACCAGTCAAAATTGACGTTGGAACTGTGAACTAGTGGGTGGAAGGTTAGCAAAATCTGAGCTCCTCTGCAAGAACTGCTAATGCCCTAACCCTCCTTGGGTTCACGAGATGTCATAGAAGACTTCGTGCTCTACTCTATCGATCCCCCTCTCGCCTATTTATCTAATTTGATATTTAACTCGACCATTTAACCATTTTAACATTCCAATATCCAATTACTTCAAATTCATTTTTAATACTAATACCAAAATTAACACTAATATATTATTATTTAAATTTGCTAACATTTACAATATCAAAAGGTTTCATCACAGATTACAGTTATTGGACGCGCGGTGTTTTAAAACCCGTTCGCGTCAAGAAAATACCCGATCAGGTGAGCATTATGAAGTTTAAACAACCTCTCACGCTCCTTCTTGCTAGGCCGATTTCTGTTTCTGTTCGGCGCTTCTATTAGCAAGCGTGAGGGTCCTGGAGTCATGATCTTTACCCCAATGTCCTTCTCCGTCACGTTTCGGATCACTATGGCTTCCTACTCTGCCAATATTGTCGCCCCACTCTGCACGAGGCCTGTGCTAATTTCGTCCCTTAGTTTCAATTCAGCCCCCTGCCTCTCGAGCTCCTAGGCTTTCTGTTCTTTCTGTACTAGCCTAGCCCTCAAGCTTTCCATTTCAGTCTTCAGCTTGGACACTGCTTCTGGATGGATCCAGGTTTGTTCCATGTGGCGGTATTTCCGCACCATGGCCTCCGCTCTCTGACTTTGGCTTAGTGTTTCGCGGTGATATTCCGAAATGTCCCTCCGGAATTTTTCTATTAATCTCCTATTTGATTCCACTGAAAGAAATTAATTTTTATACCTCTAACTTTATTAACAATTGATTATGAAAATTTAAATTATGTATAACGCTATTAAAATATCCATATATCTCTAAGACAATGGTCTTCTCAGGGTCGAATTATACTATCTGGATGAGGGAAGGGATGGGCACGTGCATTTTATCTGTCGCCAAAGGTGAGCGCCACATAGGAACTATTCTGGCCCGACCTCAAACTGGGTCCAAAGCACTACCGTTAGAAGGTATGTGTGCGATTTTGTTTCCCTGGTCCGTTACTAAGGTATCTGATGTTTTCATTTCGTACTTGTAAGCACTTATAATTTTAATCCGGATCTTATTATTACTACAAGTTGTATAAATCTCAAATAACATCCGTAAATATTTATTAAACAACACAGCGAGATGGCTAAAATAGGTTCACACGCCTTTAGTTTGAGCCGCTCGACGCTTAGCGCGCTCAGATTTCCCCAGCCGGCGCTTGGTTGGTCTGCTTATAGTCGTAGATATAGCTACCGCCTCCCTATAGGCTAGTTGTGCTGGGGCAAATACCAAAGGGTAAGTCACCGCTGCCCCCTCTTGGCATACCGACAGCGCTACTTCTAAGCTCTGGATCTGCGTCTTCTGATTCTGGGTGAGCTGTCGTTCTTCAGTCTACTCCTTTTGCGCCGCCTCCATCTTTTGGTATATAGCTTTTACTTTATTCGGCTGAATCCACGTCGCCTTGATTTGCTGAATTTCTCGGGTTAAGTGCAGGAGTTGCTGTTACAATTCCTGATTAATTGCGTGAGCCTTGTCCAATTCCTGTTGTAGTATGGGGTGTTGATGTAGCTGCATTTCTACAATAATGTTGGGCCAGAACACAAGTTTGTTTAAATGAATCAGTAATGGCACGCAAACACATCACGCAGATTTGAAATCGGACCCGTTAAACATCAATTAACCATACTAAAATCTGAGAAAGAAATAATTAAAATATAAAATTAATGACATAAAAATGAATAAAACTATTAACAAAATGCAACAAGATCCGCACGAAACAAACACAAAAATAACACGAAAACACGAAATATTTGACCAAAAATTGACAATTTAATCAAAGAAACAAGAGTTCATGAAATTGGAACTAAAATAAAATAATTTGAATTAGAAATAATTCAATTATTCGTTTAAGGAATATATTTTCAAAATATATTAAAAATTAAGAAATTAAAGTTAGAAAATACAAAGAAATTCCCACGGTCAAATTTTGTTTTAATATATTAAAATTAACACGCAAGGTTAGGGTCAAAGAATAGGTATATATACCGATTCATTTTCACATCGTTTAATCGTTTAATCGTTTAATCGTTTAATCGGTTTTTGAAACCAAACTAAGCTGAAAATTTCTCGGTTTTAATACTAGAGCACTCTAAACACTTTTACTTCAATTTTACTCTAATTTTGGAACGCTCGTTTACATTGAACAATTGATTTGAACTTAGAAGCATTTTTACTCTGACTGAAAAGGATTTGAACCTAACGAAGTAAGCAAGAATGACTTGCTAAGATGTTAATTATGTGTGATGCTTATTCATGTTAAATGGAATTGAACTTGTTATTTATCAAATATATATACTATAACTGATATAGGCATTTTTTTTCATGTCGAAATTTTTCAGGCCCACAGCCACACACCCAAAAGTTATTAAAATCCGACATAAACAGTCGAGCAGTGTAAGTGCGGTGTAAGTCCACCAACAGCTCGTCCCCGTGAGAGATCTCGCCATGGGTAACGACGGACTCGAACAGTCGATTCATATATACCGTTATAGGGGTTACAGGGTGATCGGGAGACAATCTTTTGGTTACCTACCTTTCCACCTACTCCCAAAAAATCGACCTAAAATACCTTACTCATCGGCTAAAATTCTTACACCGAGTAGTCCAGTGGGCACTCTTAAAATCTAACATCAACAAAAATTATCCTAAGACCAAATTTTGGTTAAAAGGAACGGGACTCTTGGAAATCGATGTATCGAACTTCAAATTCATAAATTAATTTAATTGGGCTAAATAATTACGACCAAAAATAAACTGAACGTGATTCCGACAACTGTAATCTAAAGTTAATAGAAAAGTTTCCGAAGATAGTCATTTGCCAAAATCGTATCGAAAAAATCAGCGCATAATTTTGGGACCCATTAGGTGGTGTAATGAAATTCGAACCCAGTTAAGCATAACACCGTAATAAGAGAAAATTCGGGTGAATCGTCATCAAGGGTTGAAGAGTAAATAATTGAAATATTAGCGTGAAATCCACTAATAACTACATTACCATCAAAAATAAAAGTTGAACCTAAACTACTAAAGGATAAGGGAAATAAGCGCAAACATCGGTAAATACTATACCAATTACAACTCGTGAGGAAGATTATAACGTTAACATTCATTTGAGGGTCTATCACAATAGATAAATTTTCAATAACCGTACCAGTAATCTACAATGCGACGATAAAGTTTTTAGAAAGCCAAATAAGTTGTAACCACAGCTCTCAACCGTTTCAACTAAAATAGCCCCAGAAAATTTGTCGAAATAAATAAATAATGAGACAACAAACCAAAATTATTATTTAAGCAATAATACAATTGTATATAAAGGAATGTTGGAACATAGATCCGGCTTGAGGCAAAAAAACTTGAACATTCATCGGTTGGCTTTAAGATAAAATTCTTCCTGCGTTATCTTCCTAGAAAAAACTAAGAAAAAATGGAAAAGGTTATGGCATTACATATTACTTGATTGAAACATCGTGACGAATAATTGCCAATAGAGATCTCGCTTCAATTAATATCGAGGAAAAATTCATTTAAGGATATTGCGAGCGAAAGGCCACAAATAATCCCGATAGACAAACTCCATAAGGTAATCGGTATATATATACAAACATATATCGATTTCCAAGCGACCATTTTAGAAATGGGTAGGAAACTCGATCGATAGCAGAAAGAAGAATTAGAAATCGTCGTGGGGGTGGCGAGAGATCAAGACATAACTGCAGACGAAATAGCAGTAGTGGAAACCGAAAATAGCGAATAAGAATTCTCCACACGGACAATTCTATGCCACGCGGTAACACACCGACATGAAGAGCTATAAATACTCAGACGAGCCGTATACAATCGCAAAAATTACTACAATGAATCCAACGTTAGTAACTCCACTACATAAAGTCGTCACACCCGATAAAGTGAGGAAAGCCAATCGTAACGGGAACCCGGACCCGCGGACGTCCGAGGGATTTAAATCGTTAACCGTAAAAAATGCAAACCAATATCGGAGTCATCCAGCGATTAAAGATACTAGACCGAGTAAGAAAACTACTCATTTGTTAATAATAAATAAAATGTAGCATGACTATTTGTTGGAATACACTTACTTTAATTTTTTTTTTGGTTCTTAAAGGAGAAATTTTATTTAATGCCTCTTACGAATACTATTCTGACGTCGAGACGAGAGAAGAGTTCTTCCAATGATTATACACGAATGTCATTGCCATAGTGGCCCTTAATGAGTTAATCTAGGAATCTCTAGTTCGTTAGAAATAAAGCCTACAGGAATGGCGAAAGAAGGCGAGAGATTCCGGCTTCTAATTAATTGTCTAAAATCTTAGATATTATGATAATATACTCATAACAATATTATTTAAAATGGAATAGATAAATATTAAAATTTATTTGTGCAAGTAATGAATCATATTTTTAAGCCTTTCATTAAATTTTGCTTTAAAAACGCATAAATGCTGAATTGCAGGGAATGTCTGATTCTCTCACGTACAAAAATCTACCTTTATTTAAATAAATGTCATCATTAACTGTCAATGATGATAATTTTTTATACATGTTGTTCAAAATGATGTGAACATTACTTAGAAACTAATGATTTTGGATACATTTTCTTGCATCTATCGACCAGAATTAAGGTATTGATCTACGAAATTTTATTGTAGAAAGCCATGCTAGCTGCACGAAATTATTGTGTTAAAGCATTTGCACTTGTGCAACCAAGTTAATGAATGAGTGTAAAAGTTGACAAAAGCCGAATTTGTAGCGTATCCACAAAACATATATGAAAACAGATTTCAAATTCGTTAACTTAAAAATTTGATCACATCAGATTGTTTTAAATTGCATAAACAGAACTGAAATAACCCCCTGCTGAAGGAACTGGAAACCTTCACCCAAGATAATCACTCACGATAGAACATTAAATCTCGGAGTCTAGTAGTAGAACGTTAAAACCATCGACCGATACAAGCTCGCGACTCGAGGACATTATGACCAAAACCAGCTTATTCCGCATAGGGAAACTTTAGTACACTAAGAGATCTAGTACGTTATAAGCATTTTGTTTCCCTCATTTTTAATAGATATAATAGCATAATTTAAGTAACTACCGCGACTCGCTACGAAATGTTCAATTTAGGAAAATGATCTAGTTTTTTATATTACTGAGGTGCGTTTTACAAATTAATTAATTTCAACAGCGAAACGTATATTGATTACAGTGGGAGAATAATGATAAGTCCAATAATTCTTAAATTCATTTCTCAGCAGGTACGCATTCTCAAGAGTGAGCGGATGCGGACCGTACAACGTTAGCTGTACCCACGAGGTTCGCTGGAAGATACCGACAGGCCTTATGGGACAGGGGTTAAACGATATCCACGTATGGATCCTCTGAGTGGCCGAACAGAAATGCAAATGGACCGGATGCCGATGTAGAATTTCCTAGTATCCTTATCAAAAGGGAACCGGACAGGAGTCCAGCCCGGGAAATACGGTAGAAGGCGGAGATTGAATTACATCGGTTGGAACAGCTAGAACGTCGCTACCGAGTTCTCGCACATCAACAAAGAGAGGAACTGGCAAGGATTAACCGGGATATCGCAAACGGGCGTATCCCCAGTTAACACGGTTACTTACCCGCGTACGAAGTGGCCTATGACCACCGAGATCTAGCCCTCCTGGATAGTGACGCACCAGTCCACCTGGTGATACCAAAGGGTCTTCTGCAACCCGATATATGTGATATTATGGAGGATCGGGGCGCCGAGGAACATGCATACACGCGCCGCCGACTCTCAAGGAACCAACTGTCTAACTATTAAACATTTTCAATAAAATTATTATGGAAATTTTTCTGTTTCATCTTCAATAGATAATTAACCGAGATATTTACGCTAGGACTGATTGTATGTCGTTTACGTATTTTTGCCTTGTGATTTTTCCCTAAATTAATATCCGAAGTTATTTTCTGATTATTTTATCATTAAGGAGAGGCTATGGAGGAATCTATGGCAAGAATTACCAAAGAATTGAAACATCTCCGTAAAGAAAACTCAAGTCTACATCATCAATGCCTTTATCTCAGTCGCGAGATGCAGAGAGTAAAAGCTACGTGGTCAGAGCCGCCCAGAGTAAAGAAACTCTATCAGAAGCTCGATGTGGCACAAAAGGGCTGGCAGGAAGAAAGAGCCCTGAATCAAGCCCAGAAAGTACAAATACGGGGGTTAGAATCAGCCGTAGCCACATGTCAGGAGGGACAGGCCGTTACTTACCCGTTGGTGTTCGCGCCCACCCAGGTAGCTTACCCAAACGCGGCTAATCCTGTTCCACCATCATTCAGGCCAAAGTCTCGCGCAAGGCCAGGACGCGCGGAGAGGAGACAGAAGGAATGTAAATCACAACTATTACCAAAATCAGATGGATAATGAAATAAATTAGAAAAATAAATCTTGTTGCCGTTTTTATCTTTCTATGAGTAGTTATTAATACAGGTTTATAGGGAATGAAGGTAAAATGACGAGAAGTAGATTGATGAGGGACTTAGAAAAATTAAGTCGAGCATAAACCTTCTATCGGTAGCTCTCTGAACCAGCTCTAGACCGGGTCTTAGCAGTTCACCTTTGACGGTCATAGAACCATTGGTGACAGTACCAACGTTGCCTAGCAACGGGATGTGTCACATCCAGCTGATGTCACATCCAGCACAGTACCCCCTCCCCCCTCCCTCCCCGGCTGAGAGAAAATTTTTCTAAGTCCAAAAGTACAAAAAATTTTTAAGACAAAGACAATGACTCATTCAAGATCATTTAAACAAAGACCATGACTCATTCAAGGTCATTGGACGACTCATCAATTTTTTCAAGGTCATTTAAACAAAGACCATGACTCATTCAAGGTCATTGGATGACTCATCATATTTTTCAAGGTCATTTAAACAAAGACCGTGACTCGTTCAAGGTCATTGGATGACTCATCATATTTTTTCAAGGTCATTCAAAAGTAGGTCAAGGTCATTCAAAAGTAGGTCAAGGTCATTGGATGACTCATCGATTTTTTCAAGGTCATTTAAACAAAGACCATGATTCATTCAAGGTCATTTAAACAAAGACCATGACTCATTCAAGGTCATTGGATGACTCATCATATTTTTCATGGTCATTTAAACAAAGACCATGGCTCATTCAAGGTCATTGGATGACTCATCATATTTTATAATATATATTTTTAATTTTAAACAAAGACCATGACTCATTCAAGGTCATTGGATGACTCATCATATTTTACCGACTAATTTATTATAAGCAATTCTCGATTCACTGAATATTTGTTAGCTTCAATTCATATTTTCTCACTTTAATGATTGCTTTCCTCTTTAATGAATATTTTCTCTCTTCAATTAATGTTTTCCTTATTCAATGAATGTTTTTTCCTCGTCAACGAATATTTTTCTCTTCGATGTATATTTTCTCCATTCAAAGTATACTACCCTTGTAAGTTATTAAGATATCAATTGATATTTCATCTATTTAGTAGATATCTTTAGCTATCCCACTGTTTTCAGTAATTTCAACGATTTTAGTCACTTAATGTACTATCTCACCAATATTACTTCTTCACTGAAAATTTTCTTTATAGAATATAATCTTTACTAATTAAAATTCCATTTGTTGACTTGTTATTTTCAATGAAAATTTAACTAAATAAATTACATCTTTCAATAGATTAGGTTGTACTCGACAAAAATAAAATAATTTTAGGCTATGTAAATCAATTAGAGCTTTTAGGGAAATTTTATTATAATTTAAGTAATATCTAGTTTTACGAGGTATTTATTTTAGTAAATTTTAATCATCTTTGTGAATTTTATGGTTTCTTTTGAATTTTAATGGATTTAAGGTTTGATTATGTTTTTAATGAAATTATTGAAGAAATTAGGGTAAATCTATAATTTTAGAAACAATTAATTTCTTCCTAATTTATTAGATTAGACTTGATTTTAGGATTATTTTAAATAAAAATAAATAAATAAATAAATAAATTTAGGATCAAAATGTTTATGAAACATCTATTTAAGATAATTATTTACCAATTAGAATCCAATTTGACTGATAGATTTTGAATAGTAAATGATATTTTAATTATAATTTTATGTTCTATTTAAATAGTTGATTAAATCAGTTAATTTTTAAAAATATTTTAGTGAAACCTAAAATTTTAATTGATTTTACAGTGTAAATAAAGGGGTCAATAATTACTTTCATTTTCAAATCTAATATTGATTTCATGGATATCAATCACAAAAGTAGTATAATTTAGAGAATTTTAAGGGGATGCTCAGTGTGGTTATCAGTATAGTTATGAAAATCATTGATATATCTCTAATGGTTGACTGGTAATTTTTATTGAATTTATACTTGATTTACTGATTAATTTTAATGAGCAATATGATATATATTTTACAATAATTTAATTTATGTGGGAAACATAGACTTTATTCGATTTTAGTCATTTTTGATGAATTTTTTAATTGCTTGAAATTGTTGCCAGAACAAAATTGTGGTGATTTTCGATGGAAAATGATGATAACAATTTTGTAATACTTTAAAGAAAATTTATTTTTATTGGTAAAATTCAAATTTTATGATAATTTTAAGGGAATTTGATTGGTTGAATACATATAGTAAATATGATTCGAATGATGAATTTTTAAGGAGTAGAGTCGGTTAAACATAGATTTCTAAAGAAATTTTACCTTGTAGGTTTTTAAAAAATATGTATATTATTGGTGCAGTTGGGGGGAAATGTTATTTCAATGGAAATGATTGGTTAAGAGTAAATTTTATGATATTTTAAGGAAATAATCGATTAAGAACAAGTTTGTTGATATTTTTAAGGGGTTAAGTTGGTTGAATATCTGTGTTCAAAGGTAAATATTTTCTAAATGGAGAATATAGAGGAGGAATTTATAATATTTTTAGGGGGATTTGTTCAGATAGATATCAATATGTGTGTAAATCTTTTGAGAGAGTAGAAATATTGTCATTTAAAGAGAAATGATTTGTTAAGAAGGGAATTTATGATCTTTTAAGGGGGAAAGGATTGGTCACGAGATGAATTCTATTTTAAGGGGATTTCAAGAAATTTATTCGGTTGAATATCGATATAAGTCGGTGATTTTTTATGAAAATAATGAATATAGCTTGGATTAATGTCATTTAAAGAGAATTTTATTTTATTTTAGTGAGAAACAATTGGCTAAGAACAAAATTTATAATATTTTAAGGGGAAATAATCGATTAAGAACAGATTTGTTGATATTTTTAAGGTACTGAGTCGGTTAAATATCGTTATTTAAAGGGTGATTTCTATAAAAAATAATGAATATAGTTGGTAGGGTAAGAGTAAGTGTTATTTGATGGGAAATGATTGGTCTAGAGTGGAATTTAGTTTAGTGAGAAATAGTCAATTAACAAGTTTGTTGTCATTTTTAAGGGGGTTGGGTTGGTTAAATATTGTTATTTTAAGGGGTAAATATTATCTAAATTGGTATTTTTATGATTTTGTTTTTATGAAAAATATTGAATATGGCTGGAAATATTGTTATTTGATGGAAAATGATTGGTCAAGAGAGTAATTTATAATATTTCTAAAGAAATTTACTGGAATGAATATTGGTATTCAAAAGGTAAATATTATCTACTTGATAGGCTTTTATAAAAATTATGAATATAGTTGGTATAATGGAGTGAAAAATGACATTTGAAGAGGAATGATTGGTTGAGAGTCGATTTTTTTTTATTTTAAGGGAAACAATAGGTCAAGAGGAGGAATTTATTTTAAGAGGATTTATTCGGTTATATATCAATGTCAAAAGATGGATACTTAGTGAAATCGATACATTTTCATTGACTTAACGGTTTTCAAAATATAAAAATAAGATTTTGGTTAATTTTAATGATATTATTGGAATCTGAATAAAATATACGATACGTGTTCAGTTCTAAGAAATTGTTCGATTCATGTATTCAAGTATTTATTTGATTTTATTATTATATTTGTAATTAAATTAAAAACTAAAATTGACTAGTATTTAAAAATATTTGGTTACCTATTATTTATGTTGTTATTGACAATTTTCTGAATAATTTAAATATTTACGATTATTTCCAGGAATGAAGAGAAATTGTACGATTAAAAACTATGAGCTGTTGATAAAATACATTAATTTTTATTCAACAAGTACCTAGAACAATTACCTAACAATCTTAAAATTTTAAAAAATCTAACAAATTTTTTTTCAATTATTTTACAACTTAGTTAATTTAATTAACTGATAAGTACTAGTTTCTTTACGATTTGCTACTGTGTTGAAACTTTTTTTTTTTAAATTCGTATTCAAAGTACTAACAAATTTTATTAAAGATCTATCAAGACTTGTCAAAAATTATAAAACTTTGGTAATTTTAATAAGTATTACTCAATAACTACTATTTTCTTACCAATTTGCTGAAGGTATTATTTTAAAATTTCTTCAAAGTAATAACATTATTTACAAATTAATCAGTTTTATCTCAAATTTAACAACTTTCTCACAACTTTAATCAAATTCTAATCTCATGATAATCATAAAGTACGTGTATTTTCTTAAAAATTGTCCATAGTTTTTCTTATATCGGTAAAACAAACACACATATTTCAATCAAAAACACGTGTGTATCATAAATTATATACATTTTCTTAACAATCTCAAACTTTACATAAATATTGAACTATTTTTATGATTTAACACATACACATTATTAGCCATAAAATAAATATTTCATAAATTGTTGAAAAATAACACATATTTTCATTAAAGTTTTTCCATAAACACTGTAACATATCGATGGTTTAACACACACATTTGAGCCATAATTAGTTTTGATATTTATTTGCACATATTTTCTTAAAAATATAGAATTTTTCTTTAACTTTTTACAAACATTTACAATTGTTCTATCCCTCTATACTATGAACCACAATTGAACAAACTTTTTCTATTCAATATTAATTTTATATACTTTGTTGAAAATTTATATAAAATAATAATGAAAATAATAATAATAAAAACTTGTAATATTATTAATAATAATAAAAATAACAATAATAATAATAAAAATAATAATAAAAATAATAATAATAATAATAATAATAATAAAATTAAAATTAAAAAACATTAAAACACTACTTATAAGATAATAATAATAATAATAATAATAATAATAATAATAATAATAATAATACTAAAAGAATAAAAATTAAAGAACATTAAAACACTACTTATAAAAATAAGTAGTATATTAAAATTATAAATGTTTAAAAATACTATGACATTGACCTACTTTTAAATGACCTTGAAATAATATTATGACTCATCCAATAACCTTGAAAATAATAATAATAATAAATATTAAAACATTACTTATAAAAAATAAGAAGTAAATTTATATTTAAAAATGACTAAAAATATTATGACTTTGAGAAAATTATAATAATAATAAAATTAAAATTAAAAAACATTAAAACATTACTTATAAAAATAAGTAGTAAATTTATATATAAATGTTTAAAAATACTAAGACCTTGTGAAATTTTAAATGACCTTGACATACTTTAAAATGACCTTGAAAAAAAAAATTAAGACTCATCCAATGACCTTGACAATAATAATAATAAAAACAATAATAATAATTATAATAATAATAATAATAATAACAACAATATTAATAATAATATTAATAATAATAATAAAAATATTAATAATAATATTAATAATAATAAAATTATTTCCTTATAATAGAAGTTTTATACATTAATAATAATAATAATATTATTAAAAATAATAATAATAATAATAAAATAATAATAATAATAATATTATAAAAAGTTTTCAAAGTATTAATAATAATAAAAATTTTAATAAATTTTATAAGTAATAAGTATATTAAAAATAATAATAATACTAAAATTAATAAAAATATTAATATTAATAATAATTAAAGTTTTTATAAGTATTAAAAAAAATTTTTTTTTCTATAAGTAATAATAGAATAATAAAAAGTAATAATAATATTAATAATAATATTAATAATAATAATAAAAATAATAATAATAATAAAATAAATTTACAAAATATATACTACTTATAAAATAAGTAGTAAATTAAAATTATAAATTGTTTAAAAATAATATGACCTCGAGAAATTTTGAATGACCTTGACCTACTTTTCAATGACCTTGAAAAATTATGATGAGTCATCCAATAACCTTGACAATAATAATAATAATAATAATAATAATAATAATAATAATAATAATAATAACAACAATATTAATAATAATATTAATAATAATAATAAAAATATTAATTATAGTAATAATAATAATAATAATAATAATAATAACAACAATATTAATAATAATATTAATAATAATAATAAAAATATTAATAATAATATTAATAATAATAATAAAAATATTAATTATAGTAATAATAATAATAATAATAATAATAATAAAATAATAATAAAAATATTTATTATAGTAATAATAATAATAATAATAATAATAATAATAATAATAATAATATTAATAATAATAATAAAATATTAATAATAATAATAATAATAATAGTATTTATAAAAATTAATAATAAAATAGAATAAAATTTACAAATTTATAAGTATATAAATAATAATAATAATAATATTTATAAAAATTAATAATAAAATAGAATAAAATTTACAAATTTATAAGTATAATAATAAAAATAATAATAATAATAATAATATTAATAATAATAATAATAATAATAATAACAATATTAATAATAATATTAATAATAATAATAAAAATATTAATTATAGTAATAATAATAATAATAATAATAATAATAATAATAATAATAATAATAATAATAATAACAATAACAATAATAATAATAATAAAATTTAAAAATAGTAAATAAATAATAAAATATTGACTTAATTTAAACAAAAAAAAAATTCAAGTATATTACATAAATAAAATAAAAATCAATAAATAATATTATTGACTTGATTAATACAAAAAATTATAGTATATAAAATAAATAAAATAAAATAAAAATAAATAAATAATATTATTGACTTGATTAAAACAATATTCACTTCATTAAAACAGACAATATAATAATAATATTATTGACTTGATTAAAACAAAAATTATAGTATATAAAATAAATAAAATAAAAATAAATAATATTATTGACTTGATTAAAACAATATTCACTTCATTAAAACAAACAATTTAATAAAAATAATATAATTTATAAATAAATAATATGATTGACTTGATTAAAACAATATTCACTTCATTAAAACAAACAATTTAATAATAATAATATAATTTAAAATAAATAATTGACTTGATTAAAACAAACAATTAAATTTAATAATAATATAATTTAAAAATAAATAAATAATATTATTGACTTGATTAAAACAAATAATTAAAGTATATTAAATAAATATAAATTAAATTAAAAATTTATATTATAAAATTTGATGAGTCATCCAATGACCTTGAATGAGTCATGGTCTTTGTTTAAAATTAAAAATATTATAAAATATGATGAGTCATCCAATGACCTTGAATGAGTCATGGTCTTTGTTTAAATGACCTTGAAAAAATATGATGAGTCATCCAGTGACCTTGAATGAGTCATGGTCTTTGTTTAAATGATCTTGAATGAGTCATTGTCTTTGTCTTAAAAATTTTTTGTACTTTTGGACTTAGAAAAATTTTCTCTCAGCCGGGGGGAGGGGGTACTGTGCTGGATGTGACACATCCCACTACTGGTTACCAGTGGTAGACAGTTAGCATTATTATGATTGTGGTCAAGGGCATATCAACCAGTCAGCAACCCCACAATAACAAATTCCACTCAAAATCATTTTTACAGATTATGAATAGTTTATCAATTCATTGATGTGGTTAATCACTAAACCGCACTAGGATGTCCTCTTATTTATTGCCCCACACGTTTCCGCCCAAAAAATTAAGAAAAATGAAAACGATAAGCTTTATTTCAGATGTTTATTCAGCTAATGCGTCATTACGCCAGAATGTAAAATATCTAATGCCATATTTTGCCAAATCGTTCGCGCACAAAGAGGTGATCGCGGCGATTTCCTCTAAGTCTCCCTTCGTCTCGTAGCTCTCTTGGCAGGATTCGTCGTGGAATTACCACGTTGATATCAGCGATTTTCGCCCGTAGCTTCGGGTCGTCTAATTCATAGGAGACGTTATAGTCTGCATTGATCTGCCTCAGGTATTGTCAGGCTTTTTCAACATGCTTGTTGGTAATCTTCGAGACGAGCCAACAAGAGCTCGTCTTGGACTCGCATTTCCTGGCCGGATTGCGACCTGGCTCCCTTTTGATCGCCACATAAGGGAGATCGATTTCGTCCGAACCTCGTTGCGTGCCGTATCTGTTCTCTCGCACTGGGGAGATGGAAAATCCCACATCACCTGCCTACATCTGGCATCCGAGTGAGCGGGGAATCTGGCGATTACTCGGGATGCATCGATCCACGAGTTTTCTAAAATGAAAAGAAACGTTAGGTAATAATTGTTTTTCCGACCGATCAGTCTCGGATTTGGGCAAGTAGATCTAATCTACTCGGTTGAGAGGTGTATGTGAGTCTAGTGGATACGCCTGAGTGCAACTTCGTGCCATTGGGTCTCGCGGGAAAAACTTTCGATTCGTCTAACAGGGCCATTGAAACTATTATTTGGGGTGGTTGTGGTGCATTCGCGTGGTATTCCTAAAGTGTTCTAATCGTGGGTCATTCTCAAGTAGGGTTTTCCGATTCGCACACATCGTTGGCAGTAGTTAGGAGATCAATTACGGTACTGATCTATTTGCGTCTTTCTCCGAGTAAATTGCTAAGGATAATAAAATCGACGATTCATTAGTTCGTCTCGTCTTAATAAATCACTGGTGATCAAAGGTTTAATTAATATTTTGAATAAACTTTACTTTGAAAAAATAACTGATGGCGTTTGGC
Organism: Schmidtea mediterranea; assembly: GCA_022537955.1. Taxonomy (NCBI): domain Eukaryota; kingdom Metazoa; phylum Platyhelminthes; order Tricladida; family Dugesiidae; genus Schmidtea; species Schmidtea mediterranea. The sequence continues at coordinate 28,414,113 of CM039681.1, forward strand.
TCAGAGCCAAAATTAAAACAAAAAAAAATAAAAACAAATTAAAATGAGAATAATGAAACAAGTCACTGTACATAAGAACGCACCGCAAGAAGATACCAAAAATTAATGAAAAACATATTAATTAAAACAAATTAAAAATATAACAAAATTAAATAAAAACAAATAATTAAATAAAGTCATATAAAGCATACAGCAGCAGATAGAGACATACGAAAAATAAAATAAACTGCCAAAACCTTGCAAAATAAGGTTTAGAAAAAACACAGGCAGAAGAGGCGACTAGAAAATAGAATATTTGGGCTAAAAAGTAATATTATAAGAAAATGATAATAAAAATAAAATACAAAAATAAAATATTTATATATCAAAAAATATAGAAAAATGCATAAAAAATAATAAAAATAATTTAAGATTAATAAAATAATTAAAAAGCCCTAAAAATGGCGAAAAATCCCTCATTGGTCGCACACAAGCACAAAAACAGTATATAAACAGTGACAAATTTCATTATTTTCAATGTTACGTTATATCACTTTACAACCTTACTGTAATCATTTTGAAATTTTTCCAAATCTTGAAAGTAAGGAGTTTTTATTGTATTAAGTTTTCTTTGGATGTTAACGTAATTTTTATATGTAATATTTTTAATGTTTATAATGTCGTCGATTAAATGCTTTTCTATGATTTCATAAATTTAATGATTATTATATATATATTCGAGTCCCTCTTAAATATCTATACTGTATTTCAATAGCCCTCGATTGGGCAGATCTAGGTCCGGCTGGTGGATTAGTTCCCTAGTTGTGATCATGGGTCGCGCCTCATCGAAACCTCGGTAGTCCGCAGTAGGGTCTGGCATAATTGCACAGGACCTCCACGTAGGGCATCAACGACTAGCAACGGTTGCTGAAAAGTGGCAGAGGCGAGCAGAAAATTAAAATCAAGGGAAGGTGCTTGATTTTAATTTTATGATGTTCATGAGCTACCTAAATACATAGAGTACATAGAACCCCAGCACGCATAACGCTCATGATTTCCCGTCTGGGAGAGGCCGATCGCCGCCGACAGTAGTTCTTAGAATAAGAGAGGACAGCAGACAAGAGCAAACGTGATAATAGATTCCAATAATTTCGCAACATGTAGTTAAATTCCATCCATACGATAATCGAGGTAGAGAAAATAATTATGATAGTGAAACCCCCAACGTTGTGGTTAGATCAGAAGAAGTGATCCCGTAGTGGATAGGTTATCCATAATAAGGTCAGGCAGTTTTTGAGGAGCGAATACATCCATGTAATATCGTGGGAAATTAAGTCACCGAATGATGAGGCCATATGAATAGGAGCGATTGATAATTCCAATCGTCAACCCTACAACCAATAAATCGATAACCAACACGACAACAGAATCTTCACGCAGCGATAGTTCAATCGATACCAACGCAATTAACTGCTCCCGTAATGATTTACGCGGTAGAAATTAAAGTAAAATCATCCACTAATACTACTACCGACGCCATACAGTATTAGCGTGAGTTTTTAGGAATTACTGATTACACTGTCAATGGTTGTTAAATTCAATTACGTAACTAGCATCGCTTTGCTAATATGATTAACCTCCTCACAACGCCGTTATTAACAACAACACTGACATCATCATTAGTAATAATTTTTCCCCATGCTAGTGACATCACTATAAACTTGACGTTCATAAATTTCTGACGAGAATAATTCTAAACTTAGTGTTATTATTATTGCTAATTATTATCATTACTATTTATTATAAATATTATCATGTAATATTATTAACATTACTATGAATACCATCAATATTATTAATTCCAATTCCCTCGATAACTAGTAGAAATATTACTGTCACTATTAATATTAACAATTCTATTAATAACTAACATAGGTATTACTATTTCATCCATATTAATTATTGCGATCATTGACCAATTATCAGTAATAATATTCATCTATACCCTAAATTCTAATAGTGTTCAATCTACCCAATATTTTTATCATTAATATCACTATGATGACTTTGACCAAAAACGCAAATATCCCTCTTAATAGTGTCGTTAACCTCATTATTGATCATGTTTTCTACCGATATAGCTTAGGCATACTACTAATGGCAGTAGGACTAATCATACCAATCTTAAACGTCGTTATTTCTATTAATCGTCATTAGTATAGTTATTAGATTCGCCTTTTCTCCGTATCATAACCATCCCCAGAGTTATTACTCCGAGGATTGTTTCTGGGTCTTAGCCGTCATTGTTCTTCATAGTGCGCTTACTACCACACGAACGAAATAATCATTAAGACCACCAATACTAATCATACTACCCAACGTCTAGTGTCTATTAATATTGAACCTTCATTCTGACCGAATTATCCCCCTATCCTTGTTTCCGACAACTCCTTAGGTAGATTAACTCTCCTCTTGTATTCGTTTAGAAATAGATATTAGATCAATGGCGAATATGAACAATCTTCGTCAGAAATTAGAAGAGTTCGAAAGTAATCATGAAGCTCTAAGAAATAAGTACAATCGGTTAAAGGGTACATGGACCTCCTCTGAGGCAACCAAGAAACTGTACTAGAAGATGAGTTAATTACAGAATCTCGCAGCCAGCGAGTGTTGATAAAGGAGCAGAGTACGACGCTCCGACAAATCTTCACCGATGCCGAACTTCGGGCTCGCATACCATGGACATCTGGGCCCGCAGCTTGAATATTATCCCAGAGCGACATCTCCCAATGGAAATTCCTTGCCCAGTTTCTTCGACACCTGCTCCTCAAAAGTTGCCGAACCTTCGCAAATTCCCGTGGTCGAACCACATTCAGGAGCGGCCCGACGACGACCCAACCGAAATCGTCGTCGTCGCGAGCGTCGCCGTATCGAAGCAAGCCTCCTCAGATCGACGGAGCCAATTGATGTCCCGTATCGGATCGATGACCTTCCACCCCCTTATCAGGAATTCGAATTCCCTGATCTCGATCCCGATGTGCTCTATGCACCCACTGCAATCTTCCCTTCATCGGCCCGGTCCATCCACATCGATCTGGTGGATGACGAAAACGAAGCACCGGTGATAAATCAGGCCCTGGATCGGCTAGGCCTAGACGTAAGTGAGATCGCGGTTCTCACGGGTGACGTGCCCAGGAGCCTCCCTCAACTCAATGAGCCTGGACCCTCCCTCAACTCAATGAACCTGGACCCTCCACTCGCGTAGAATTTAACATCAATGTGAATCCTCCTCCTTATCGACCAGCGAAGCGTCGATGTTTGCCGACCGACATTGACGCGGATGAATAGAATCCACTCATCGAAATTAGTCGTCTTTCCATGAAAGTTTCCCGAACGACTAAAATGACAATGTTTTCTGACGGGTGTAATTCAATAGATATTGTACAAACTATTTTCTGTTCGTCTCAGTGTTCTTTCTTAATTGTTGTATAAATATTTTAGTTAAATTAATAAAATATTATAGTTTTATTTTCTCTTTAGTCCGAGTGTGAGTACTTTTGGAATAAAAAAGGTAAAGTTTCATAATTAGTCATGAAGAGAAGGTGTAGCGCGAAATCACCGAGGTGTATGGATTACATATCACGATTCTCAGCTCAGAAGGGGTACAAGTTATGGGTTCAGGGATAAAAAAGTTTTAGTATAACATGCGTAAGTCCTTCTATCGGCAGCAACGACTGGGAAAGCGAAGGTCCTTCGAGGAGTAGCACTAGTAATAGCGCTCACCTGCTCGAATGGCATTTGGCTGTTGATTACAGTACCAACATGATTTCGGTCATGGGTACGTAACGGTTATTCAAATCATACGGTGTATTGGGAAAATCGACCCTAGAACATAAAAGTGAAAGGCATACCATCATGGCAGGAATTCATTTGTGAATAAGTTTTCCCAAACGACCATAACATTTAATTTTTAATCTGAATTTTATTCTACTAACTCTTACAGATATTTTTTCAAATAACCTTATTCGATCAACTACTCTTGACATTGTTTTAAAAAATAAAACTTTAATTCTATGACTACCAATGAATTTATTTAAGTAAGTTTTATTAATAGTATTTTAAATATTTTCATTCTAATGCTTGTTTCTGATATTGATTAAACGACTTTATTCTAATAATTATTAAGAATGTCTTTTAACTAGCGCTACCTCAATGGGTACTAGTGGTACTTTCTAACCATCCTTACCTTAATAAACTATTAATGATAATGTTGAATAGGCTTTACTTGATAGAGCTCTTGATAATATATTAAACTGTAAATAATAATTTTACATAAGAAATTACTTCATGCGCTATTAATGAGAATGTTGAACAGACTTTACTTTATTAACCCATTGGTAACCTATTAAACTATAAATAATAATTTTAATTAAGCTTTACCTTATTACATTATTGACACTAAACATAAAATTTTACTCTAATAACGTACTGACGCAAATAGAGGATCAGCCGTCAATCATAAACACTGTAATTGGTGTAAGGTTTAATTAACTCGTGTAAGATTTAAGAATGTAACTTTTACTATTAAAATTCCCAATAAAAATTTGATTTAATTATACTATTAATTTAATTTAACCTTCCTTGATGATTGTGGGTCTGACAAAATTAATACTAAGCATACGATTTCACATCAAATGCCACCATAGATTTATTTCATTTAAACTCCCTGCCCCACCAACAATCTGCGAGAACGGATCTGGATCCTTACACTTAGTGTAACGGTTAATTGAAGCTGGTGGTTGGTCGTTCGATAGCCACATGAATTAATCCATTTACTTTAAATTTATACGCTATAATCAATATAAATTCCAAATACTTACCCTCATGTAGAGTCCGGTTAGCGCTCATAGCAATAAGTCCCTCTTTTCCTTGCTCCTTAAGCTCTCTAGAAGTCTGCGAATTTCTCCTTGACATATTAGCGATAAACTGGAGATTCCAAATATGTCGTCCGTTATATTGGGTAGGTGTGTGTGCAGGGGTAGGAAAGATTTTGTGACCTATCTACTCACAGGAATCCTCGAGGAGAGTTGTTGGGGAAATTCTGACAATTATTATCGATTTTACAATGCATTTATTATTAGTTGGGTGATATTGATTAATGTTTAACTCCGCGATTTGACATTCATTTAATGTCCGTTGATCTTCCCCGAAAATTACTATCGTAAGTGTATTTTGATGGGTTTATTTCCAATGTTAATTAAGTAATTTAGTGGTCGGCCCATTTCAGTGATGCTTGTGGATTTTTGATCGGAAATTTTTTATCAGTCGTTCTATGAGTGGTTCGAGGAGTTACGATTATTGGGAGTCTTATCAATGATTTGGGTTTTAATGAATGGTCAATCGGCTCTCCTCAGATTTCCTCAAATGCAACCAAGGTGCCAATGATACCTGATAGAATAAAATTCCTTGCAGTTGTCTGGGATATTTCATGAATGACATGATTTGCTAACAATGTCCAGTTGTCGTTACCTTTAGTGTACCAGTATGTTCTTTGTCGGGCTTTTAACATTATCCTTACAATAAGCTGTAGATTGGATATCCTAAAGTACGATATTTCAATTCTTTTTATCATGGTTATTGTATTCTAGAAAGTTTACTTTAAGGGAATTTGGATGTAAAATCAATATCTCTTGTATAGATTTATCTTTTTCCTGATACACACTGTTGTTTACTAGAACTATTTATCAAAATCATAGATCTTTACATCGCTTTTTGTGGCTGGTTTGATATAATTGTATTTTGTAATTAATATTAATGAAATTGACGAAGTCTATTTAAAAATGGGTTGTTAGTTCTGTATCACAATTCATAAATATTAGTTACTAATACTTTAATTTATTTTCCTGAATTTTAGAATTATAATCTATCTCATGTATATTATGTTTTATGCGTAAGCTCACGACTAGTTACTAGCTCATTTTGATCCTTATGTTATTTTATAGACGTTTTAAATGCCACTTTATTTTTATAGAACAGCTATATCTTGAATTCATTCATGCTACTCACTATGCGGTATAAGGATGATCGCCGGCTCTTATTATTTGAATCACTTCAATTATTTTTGGGTCAGGGTTTTAAATTTCCTCAAGCTAGTCACCTAAATCTGTCAGGGTTAATATAGTGATTGTTCAGCTTCAGAACTAAGTCTTGGAATTTAAATCAGTTATTTTAATCTTTTATTCTAGAGTTATTGACATGACAACGATTTCGCCGTATCAAATTCCCCAAAAACGTTAATTTATTACAGTTAAAAATAAAATTATTTAATTTAAATTACTATATAGTAATTTATTAAAATTTAATTTATAAAATGGAATTAACTTTACTACAGATAAAACATCTTATTTTATATTACCTGCTATGAACTAAATCCTTAAAACCCAATGATTTAGGAGAAATTTTATGATATATTATTTTCCTTATATATGTTCCATCCTGCTGCCCGTTTATTACCGTGGCAACAGATTAAACAATTTGTAATTTCTATAATAAGTAATATTGAGTTTTTCTTGATACTTTTTGATTAAATTTTCAGGTTTTATATGCTTCCTACCGCAACCAGACATAAAAACGCGACATGTTTCAACTTCAACACTTGCTACCAGGTGTGTTTTTTAATTTACTGCTTATCGCATTCGCCGTTACATCACAGGTCGCCCAAAAGCAGCCCGCAAAAGAAATCCCTATGTTGGAATTAATTTGAGATATTTACTTTTTATAAATGTGGTCATTTTTATGTTGTATTTTTTAATTTAATAAAGTTTTGTGTTTTTATTCTTTGCTTTAATGATTTTATAACTTTAAATTTTTAAAAGTAATAGTAGATAGTACTGACATTAGTAACATAATTATAATCCTATCATTAACAATAATAATACTAATAGTAACAATAACAATAATACTAATGATAATACTAATAACAATAATAATATTAAATTATTAATAATAATAGTAATCTTAATAATAATAATATTCATAATAATTTACCAATGATAATATTATGTTAACAATAATAGTGACAATAATAATAATAATAATAATAATAATAATAATAATAATAATAATAATAATATTAATAATATTAGATTAATAATAGTGATAATAATAGTAATAGATTTATCCTGATAGTAATAATAATACTAATGTTACTAATAATAATAATAATAATAATCTTAAATGAACCATTATAATGATAGTCATTTTACGAACTGTGGGGTCATGGGATTAATTTTGTAAAATTCTGTCTTTAACGAAATAGGATAGTCTGATTGATGGGGTAAACGTAGAATTCCGAATCTAAAGTCATTTAGAATATTAGGATTAAAAATATTGAAAAAATACGATTAATGACATTATGAAAATACGAGAAAAAGCTAATTAAATATATAGTCGATCTTTGTCAGATGGGGTTAGTTTTTACGTTACAAGTCACGATTTATCGATTAGTTGCAATTTAATTTTATATGACTAGCAAGTGATATTTCGTATTAAAGTTCGTACTGTCGTTGATTTCTCGGTTATTTCTACTGAGTGCATCTCTATACATATATTTCGTACTATTGTGTAAAACTTTATATTTAACCTTTCCCAGGACCTCAACACTACTCTTTCGATGGTTGGGCGATAGGATTTAGGAAGGGAGAATACTGAGCGACTCCAGCAACTGCCTTCACCACGGCTTCCACCACTAACCTACCGGTTCGATCCGGGTAAGGAAAAAAGTTTTTTAATTTTACTATCTTGCGTGCATGTAGGTTATTTGCGCTGTAGTTACGCAAATAAAAATAAATGAAATATTTTAAATTTAAATCCTCATGATGGAGGTTCAAAAAATAAGGTCATTTGGGGTGGAATTAACGTCATATTAAAAATAAAATTAAAAAAAATAAAATAAAATAAAGTAAAATCACAAAATTATTTTAAACAAAATTTTATTTTTCAACATGACTTTGCCATAAATTAAATAAGGTTGGTCATAAAAATTACATAACATAATATTATGATAATAATACAAAACATTTACTTGATTCTTTCTGCTCCGGAAATTTAAAACACAAAAAAGTTATTTCGATTTACGTAAATAATAGTAAAATAATTAATAGTGAGAGATAAGAGTTAGTTTTGCTCGACCAGCATCGCCTTATATACCACGATTGTTCGTGTGTGTGTTTTGATGCGGTAAAACAAGGAATTTTCCAGAATATTCCAAAATTATAAAATTTGTATTCTTTTAATTTAAAATTAAATTTTTATATTTTTATTTACAGAAATTTTTATTTTATTTTTTTTTAAATTCTCCTTTTTTTCTAAATTTTAAGTTTTCCGCTCAAGAACACACAGGCGTTATCGTGCTGGTTAAACAAAAAATGGGCTTCGTCAGTTTTTGCCCAACAATATATATACTCAGCGTCAGATGAACACTATTATTTCACCAGGAGGATGTCGAATCAAAATGTTATAAAAAAGCATGATGTAAATGTCCACGAAAATGGACCTAAGAAAAACCAGAACTGGTTCTAGCAATGGCATGCCAAGCCACAATCAGACAGAAGTCCATATTAAGGAATTTAATGCATCTCGAGTTACCACGAATAACGGATTATGTTCTGAAAATTACACGTCGATTAAGGCCAACTACTTTTACATTACTATGGTTTCATTTTTTATTAAGTTTCACTTAATCAATATATTTTCTAAATGATGGAGTTTTGTTTTATTGATTTTATGAAAATAATAATAATTTAAGATGAACATTTCATTTAAAATAATTGATATAATAACTAAAAAATGTAGAATTTAACAGTTATCATTTTGATTTATGCAGTTCATGCCTAATATTATAATAGGTAGATAAGGTAGATTCGTTTTAGACTCGCGAATCTTAGAGATAAAAGAAATCGTCTTATATTTATAAAAGATAACCCATCATAGGTGCAAATATTTGTCCTTTGTAGATTCTGTGTTATATTCACTAAATGATTTTAGTGTAAAATTAATCTTGTGTTAAGATAATAACATATGGAAATTGTTGAAGACGAACGTATACTAGATAAATAGTGCACGAGAATTAATTTTAATTAAGTATTAACTACCAGAAAAGACTCGTTTTTGAAGTAGGACCAAGGCACACCAGGCATAAGGAAACATCACAGTTTAAATGACATCATGATTCGATGATGTAGCTATTGTGGTGTTGCAACGAAAACTATGATTATACCAGACACTTTAACCTCACTTTGATGGTGGCAAGGTCGTTATATCTTACAAATAAATGCGAGCTCTAGTGACCGCTTATGGTGTCTGGTAAATAAATGATTCTTTATTAAGTCTCATCTCTTCTTTATAGAAATAATAATATTAATATTAATATAATAATAAAAATAGTAGTACTAATAATAATGTACCCAATTAACCCAACATAGGCAATGTTTTTTCAACCCACTGGCCCATTTTAAAACCAGTATCAAGATTTTAACGAAAATTTTCCCTTAAACCCGCTAAGCTCAGTATAAAATATAAATAAACCAACTTTTTCTTTTGTAAGTTATGAGTATTATGAGTACTGTGTTTAAATTTTTTGCTTTGTTATGGATCACCTGAAATTTAGTAATATCAATTTGGAATTCCTAGGAAACAATGCAATCAACAAAGAAAAAAATTGAGAACAATGGACTTATGACTACTTTTTCATGCAGTACAAAGAAAGAGCTGTGTGTTTGATATGCCAGAATATAGTGTCTGTTCAAAGAATACAATCTGTGTTGTCACTATCAAAGTCAACATAAAGATAAATGAGAACTGAGAAAGGATAAAATATTAAATTGACAACTCAGTAAAATACTTTTGTGAACCAGAAACAGTTAAATATTTCATCACTGCGAGCATGTTTTCAAATTGCTAAGTTAATATCGAGCACCTACAAACCATTCGTGGAGAGTGAATTAATTTAAGGCCTTTTTTCTGTTGCCAAAGAAATGTGTCCAGAGAACGCCGATTTATTTAGTAAAGTGAGTCTTTCAGGACCTACAGTTACAAGAAGGATTGAAAAAATGGGAGACAATATGCATCCGAAAAACTTTTTTTACTATTTTTCATTGGCACTCGATGAAAGTAATGATGTTTGATATTCTGCATAATTCCTCATTTTTATTCTTGGGACGAATGACTATTTCGAAATCACAGAATAGCTTGCTGCACTGCATAGAATCTTAGGAACAACTACAGGAGGATATCTATGAAATCGTTTGCAAAACTGGGAGTAGTTTGGAGCTGAAGTGGACTTAAACTAGGTAGTGTGACAACTGATGGTTCTCCTAGCATGGTAGGGAGTAATTGCTCGCATTAACCAAGAGATGGTTAACCATAACTATACTCATCTAATAACCACCCACTCCCTCATCCACCAGCAAGCGCTGTGTAGCAAATCACTGAAGTGGAATTCTGTTATGAAAACTGTGGTATCTTGTGTTAATTTCTTCAGAGATAATACATTAAATCAGACATTTTCAGGAATTTTTGTCTGAGCTAAAAATTGCCATTAAAGATGTTCTGTACCACACAGAAGTCAGTTTGCTGAGTTAAGGGAGAGTTTTCAAATGTTTTTATGAGTTACTTATAAAGATTAAAGATTTTCTGCTTTCTAAATACAAAGAAGTACCGAGCTCAATGATGCAGAACGGATGGCACCTTGCCTATCTGACAGATGTAACAGAGCTATTCAACAGTTTCAACGTGAAACTTCAAGGAAAGTGCAAGCTCATCTGTGACATACAATTGTATTATGAAAGCATTTGCAGTTAAATTAAGCATCCTCATCAAATACGTGAAGGAAAATTTCTGCCATCTTCACATAACTCAAAACCTGTTGGTGGAAAAACCATTAGTTTCATTTCCAAACAAAACATGGGTGTAGTGACTGGAAAAGTTGCATAGAGTTCCAACTTAGATTTAAAGAGCTTCATGTCCATGAAAAGGACATACAACTTTTCCATAACCCATTTTCTATTGACATTGAAAATGTAGATACAATTTACCAAATGGAACTGGCTGAACTGAGGAATTGCCTTCTTAATTTCTATGCATTTCTACCGTCCACGACATATCCCAATCTCAGGAACGATGGACTCAAAATGGTAACAACCTTTGACAGCACTGCGAACAGACTTTTTTTAGGATAAAACGTTTGAAATCTCTAACCAGATCTTCAAATTGCATTACTTTTTATGACTAGCAGTGACAAATATGGAACCGGACAGTAACCATATTATTAGCCAAAAATAGGCCCATAGTTCCATTGAAATATTTTAATTATTGTATTTGTTCACATTGTTTCAAATCAAAAAATTTCAAAATTTTTTTAACTTCAGTCTGGCACTTCAATGGTTGAAAAAGTTTGAGGACCCGGATATAAATACAGAATTAAAATTTCATGATATTAAAAGTTAAATTGTTTTAAATAGTTGAATTTTAAATAATATTTACAGATGTTAATAATGAAGAAAATGAACTCCATAAATTATGAAGAAAGTGTAAGATTGCTCAAACTACCGACAGACTTTTACAGAAAACAAGAGATAGCTGAGCAGAAATGAAACAAATGGAGATAAAATTAAAAATGAAACAACAATTCGAAACATTACATTACACTTAGGCGTTAGAGAAGGACTCAGCATGTAGAATTGTTGCAGAAAGAGAAGCAACGAGTTGAAGAACTCATAACCCAAAATTATTGGATCAGAGAGAATCAGAGGCAATTGTTCAAAGGAAATGCTAAATGATAATTACTACCAGGTGTTGATCTCAGAGCCACAATTTAAACAAAATTGTATAAAAATTAAAACAAAACTAAAAAGAATAATGAAATAAGTCACTGAACAGAAGCACGCACCACAAGAAGATACTAAAAATCAATAAAAACATATTAATTAAAACAAATTAAAAATATACCAAAATTTAAATAAAAACAAATAATTAAATAAAATCATAAAAGCATACAGCCGCATTCAGAAACATACGAAAAATAAAATAAAAACCTTGCAAAATAAGGTTTAGAAAAAACATAGGCAGAAGCGGCCACCAGAAAACAAAATTAAGGGCTAAAAAAGAATATTATAAGAAAATAGTAATAAAAAATAAAATCTAACTATAATATAAATTATATATCAAAAAATAGAGAAAAATACACAAAAAATAATAAAAATAGTTTAAAATTAATAAAATAATTAAAACGCCTTAAAAATGGCGAAAAATTGCTCATTGGTCGCACACACGCACAAAAATAGTATATATAGAGTGACAAATTTCATTATTTTTAACTTATACAAAAATCTTTCAACTTATTCTTAACCTGCAATTGTTCAACAAGTTATCAAAGCGTAAGGAATTTTGTTGATTTTAGTTTACTTTTCTATGTTAACGTAACCAATTTTTCGATTAAACTTTTATGGTGTTCGTAATGTTTTCGCTTCAATGTTTTCGTTAAATTACTATTATTTTATGCATATTTATACTTATTTATCAGTTCGAGTCCCTTAAAATCGTATATTAAAAGTATTTAAATAGAAGTCCATGGGACAGATCTCGTGCCGGCTGGTGGGTTAAGTCCCCTAGTTGAGCTCGCGGGTCATGCCTCGTGGACACCTCGGTAGTCCGCAGTAGGGTCTGGCAATATGTACAGGACCTCCACGCAGGGCATCGTTGTACAACTCAAAGCGACTGCTGAAAAGTGGCCGGAGCGAGTAGGAATAAAATCACGGGAAGGGCGCTATTCAGTTATTAGGGAAGATCATGGGATGATCTAGGGAAACGTTTTTCAATCTCGAACAAATTAGTAAACTAATACTGTGCAGCAGGGGTAGACGCAAGAGATTAAATAATTGAACGATCATATAGAGAATTGAAGACTAAAAACAAAAATGCTTGCAAATATATTCGTTCAGTAATATCACAGTATACATAAACCAATAATTGTAGTCCTCCAAATTAAAAATAAGTTCGGTAACACCATAATATACCTGCAGACAATAGTTGAGAATTCTCCGAACTGGAAATGAGTCCAATGACGCTGGCATGTATATCGAAATTTTCTCCGCGAGTCGGTTGAACTCGACATCTAAACCCATCGCCATTAAGCATAAAATTTTCACATGAGCGGCAAAGAAATAAGTCCAATACTTAAATGACACGATTGGGTAGACGCCGTTGATTCGAGTGAAAGCAATGTCGAGGTAATTCCAACCTGAAATTCGTCGGTGTCATCGCTTAGAAAACGCAATCCCCAAAAGGAGTTAGTCACCATAGAACCATTTTCTTTAACTTTTTCTGAAATCGATAGAACCCTCGAAAAGTGTTATGACCGAATATAAATCCACCGTGTTCGCATACCCAATTATTCCCGACAGGAGAACAGCCTACTCACAAATCTGCGATTAAAGAAATTAGACTGACAATTTTCCTTATGAATAAGTATCATCAAGTTAGGATTGCATATAATCTACTCACCCAGTGCAAGTTCTGAAAATTTCATATGCTTCAACCGACAAACTCCGAAAATTTCGCAGTAAATATGACAATCTCGATTGATAAATGAACGCAAATTTCCCAACAAGATTACAAATGGCTATTGAGTCGTTTTTAGAAATCACCAAGTAATTAATTCATCTAAAATGGAGTTCCAATCTTTAGATTTTAACATTTGTTGGGCTCAGAGCCACAATTTAAACAAAAAATAAAAATAAAAGTTAAAAAGTAAAAAATAATTGAACGAGTCACTGAAAATAAGCACGCACCGCACGAAGATACTAAAAATCAATAAAAAACATTAATTAAAACAAAATAAAAATATAACAAAATTAAATAAAACAAATAATTAATAAAAATCATTAAAAAGCATACAGCTGCAGAAAGAAACATATGAAAAAGTAAAATAAACTGCCAAAACCTTGCAAAATAAGGTTTAGAAAAAACATAGGCGGAAGTGGCGACCAGAAATCAAAATAAAAAGGGCTAAAAATAATATTATGAGAAAATAGTAGTAAAAATGAAATCCAAATATAATATAAATAGTATATCAAAAAATAAAGAATATATAAAAAATAATAAAAACAGTTTAAAATTATTAAAATAATTAAAAAGCCCTAAAAATGGCGAAAAATCGCCCATTGGTCGCACACAAGCATAAAAATAGTATATATAGTGACGAAATTCATTATTTTTAACTTATGCCAATTTTGAAAAATTTGAATCACCATTACGATAATCTGAAAATCGTAAGGATCTTTATTGTTTTTATGTATTCTAATCATTTTATGTTAATGTAATACCCTTTTAATTAAGTATGCGTTCATAATGTCTATACTTTAACCATTTCATTAATTAACATCTATTCTATAATTATATATTCATTTACGTTCGAGTCCACTAAAATAATATATATACATATAGCAGTTCATGGGACGGATCTCGTGCCAGCTGGTGGGTGAAAACCTCTAGTTGATCTCGCGGGTCATGCCTCGTGGACACCTCGGCAGTCCGCAGTCGGGTCTGGCAATATGCACAGGACCTCCACGCAGGGCATCGTTGTACAACTCGAAGCGACTGCTGAAAAGTGGCCGGAGCGAGTAGGAATAAAATCACGGGAAGAGCGTCTTTCACTCAAGGGGATATTAGGTGGAATCATGAAATGATTTCAGACACTATTTTTAAATCTCGAACTTACTATTAAATTTAGATCGGGTAGCAGGGGTAAGCTTAGGTATGATAAACGAAATCACCGAATTAACTCATGAAAATAAGACAAAAATTAATGGTAAAATATTAACAAACACACCGAAACGCCTTTATTTTGTTCCGATACGCAAGCACAAAAGCATAAAAATCCATACATAAAGACAAAAAGTTGAATGATACTTTGATCAGTCATCAGCATAATTCGAGATTGTTTCTTTTGAAAAATTTTTCACACAACCTGTAGGAATTGACGCGAGATACGTTTTCCGTGAACAACCCGATCCTCGGATAGGATTCCACAGGTAGATCACTCATCGCAGCATAATTTAATCCAACACGAATTAGAATGAGCAGATATAGAGTTTGAGGGAGCAGAAAAGCCCCACTTTGAACACGGAGCTTGAATTTTACCCCGGCGAGACGGATTACCATCGATATAAGTTGTCCATAGTCCTTAGATCCGTGAGAGGTCCCTTGAACATCTTGGCGTCGCGGAAATCTTCCGATTCTACTTAATCGACACTCCAATAACCGTGACAAAATTTCTGACTATTGATTTTCCTGAGTAACCTTGATGATCAATGACGTTACCACACATCTAGTCACGGTTCATAACGTTTTCTTTTGTGTGGTTACAAATATCGATCGCAATTTCTAACAATCACATTAGTACGCATCACTACCTTTGCGGATTTACTTCGACTCGTAAGGTATAAAGAAATCAATAACCAATACCAACAAGCCTGGAAGAGTTTGTCACTAGTAAGCATATTATAACATGTTCTCTTAGCATATTCCAATTTAAAGTTATCTATTTTAATATATTCGCCTAGTTTAGTCTAATTTAAAGTTATTATAATCATCTATATAATTTTACAGTAAATCATTAATTTTGCTATTAATTAAATTAAACTCCTTTATCTATGATTATCAAAATAATACTGACAAATCTGGTACCCTAAAGGTTCTGTACAAAAGATGCGGACCCCCGACGACGGTAATATCATTTTGTTAAATTTCCTTAATTTATTATATTAAATAATTATTGACTCGGGAAATATCCCCTTCATTAAATGAAAAATTAGTTAAGAATATTAGGGCAAATACCAAACTCACCCCACCAAACCTAAGTGCCGACGTGGTCGCGGAAATTAATAGCGGTCAAATCTTTATAGTAATGATTCGGCTAACCACGCGTAGCGTATCCACACCGCGGAATACACGATGAGGGAACCCTCCGAAACCAACCGCAGCGATAACATGAATATAACTATGGATGAGGGTTAGGGATCCGAATTACGGAACAACTATGTCGATACTGAATGCAAATTTTCTCCTAAAGATCCCAGTGTAGCGTGAATAAATCATGGTCTTGGCCGCCCAGTAAAAATGATAGGCGCCAGATAACGGCAAACCTCAATCATAGGAAAGGTAAATCGGGAACCGCCTAACGGTTTAACATTCATAAAGTCCTTCTGCCAATATCCAGATTGAATTTTTATACATTTTTTTTTCTTCTCTCTTTTCTCTCAATAACTCTCTATCTCCTGAACATTATTTTTAGCTATGAATTCCCCTTCAAATTCGTCGACAAATGATCTGCCACGAATTCCTCGGCTATCCCCGTCAGTGGTAGCAATGCGACAAAAATATGAAGAATTGAAGCTACAACATGCTGCGCTCCGAGCGAAATACGAACGGGTGAAGGGCACCTGGGCTCCACCGGAAACCGTCAGGGGACTGCTCCAGGAGATCGCAAGATTAACTGAAGCTCGAGAGGAGTTAATAGCAGAATCCCGCAGCCAACGGCTGCTGATAAAAGAGCAGGCTACCGCTCTGCGACAGGCGTTCACAGACGTAGAGCTTCAGACTCACGTCCCGGGGAGTGTTCGAGCCCATCAGCTGAACATAATACCCGCGCACCACCTACCTATCACCAAACTCCCGCCAACCCCAACAGCCTCTACTCTTCCATCAATGGAGTCACCTCAAATTCCGGTGATGGAATCGCCTGCCCATCCGGCCCATCGACGGCCAAATCGAAACAGGCGACGTAGCGACCGTCGTCGACGGGAAACGGAGCCTATCGAAGGACCTTGTCGGGTCGACGACTTACCGCCCCACTATCAGGAATTTGAGATTCCGGGGCTAGATCCAGATATACTATATGCTCCTAACGTAACCTTTCCGTCGCGTGCTTCCCTCATCCACATAAACCTCGTGGATGAGGATTCGGATCCTCCCCAAGTCGTTCGAGTTCTGGATCGGTTGGGATTAGATCTAGAAGATATCGCTGTTCTCACCGGCGATACTCCTATGGTTTCCCACTCAATCGAAATCGCGGGACCTTCAACCCGTGTTGATGGGAACTGCCACGCCAGTCCCCCACCGTATCGTCCAGCCAAACGTAGGTACCTGCCTACTGACATGGATGCCGAAGACGAATAGACTCAAACGGATTGTTTTTGTCACTTACCTTAAATCTTTACATCTGTGTTTAATGTTCTAATACGATTATTTTTCCTTGTTATTAAATTTTCTTTTGATGTTTTGTTGTTTTTCCGGATTAGTCTCAATTTTGTTAAGTTAATGTCGGCAGAATGACAATAACCGTTGACTATAAATTGGCAGACGGATTTTGAAAGATAAATGTGCAATGTAATTGAACCCTCCGATTCTCTCAAGTTAACGGGCGTAGATATAAATTGTCCTGGGCACATTTCGTAAGTAATAAGCGTAAGTCCTTCTAGCGGCAGCAGGGAATTCGGGTAAAGCGAAGGCCATTCGAGGAGTAGTGTTAGTGATAGCGCTCACCTGCTCGCGTGACATTTCGGCTATTGTGTACAACACCAACATGATCTCGGCCATGGGTGCACAATGGTTATTTCTAAAATCGTGCGACGTCTTGGGAAGGTCCCTAGGAGTCACAGGTGAAGGGCACATCAATAGGATAAGAATTAAAGTTGAGTAATAATTCCCATACGTCCAACACACTATATCTTACTCGTCTCGGGTTCTTGAGCATTGTTGACTGAATGTATTGACTGACAATAGTGATCATTTTAGGAAATGTACAAGTTAGAAAATAAGTATAACGGATTTCAAGATAATTTCAAAAATCTGAGTAATTATTGTGAACGATTAGCTTGTGAGGCGTTGTTGATAAAATCTTTAAATCCTATGATTAATGTTCAAAATGATCAGTCTACAGGTAATTTGAATGTATTTAAATAATTGAATGTAAATTGTGTAAATTATGTATGTGATATAATTGTTTTTAGTTAAAAATAATTTTTAATTAAAATTTTTTAAATTTTATTCAAAATACGCTTGATAATTTTTATTTTTTTAAAAAATTTATTTATTTTAAATTCAAATTTTATATTTTGTGATGCTTTAATTACGAAGACCATTGAGATTTTCTTTATGTGATTTATAGTCTGAAGACTGATAAACGGTCGAAATATATAGTGAAATGTTATATAATTAATATTTTTCTATTATTAAAACTTTGCCTTCGTTCTGTGATTATATATATATATATAAAATTTTAAGTTTACAAAATAGTATTAAAACTGTGCAGTAGTAGTAGATTATCTAATCACGCCTGTCGGCGTTTGTAAAAAAATAAAAATAAAAATAAAAAACTCATTGTCAGAATTGCGAAAGCGCATTTTGAACAAAAATCCTATTTTTCAGAGATTTTGAAATTAAGTAGATTGAAGTTTTGAAAAGATATTATGCAGTGCCATTGAGAAAGTAATTTTTAAGAAACAATCGATGAACCAAAAATTTTACTACTAGCCAATCTGGTTATTTTATTTCATAATATTAAATGAAAAATATCATCACCTCCCCGATAGTTTACTGTTCTACTGTACAAGTTATTAATTTCTGATGGATAGTTTTAGAATAAGACGAGAAAACCACATCATGGTTATTTAATAGCGAAAATCTCGTGTCCCCCAAAAAAATCTTATTCGTTTTACATTTGACACCAGCAGTAGTAAACACGATTTTGCCACTTGAATTATCTTATGAAAGTTGGTACAACCCAAATCTTTGCTTTTGAATAAACAATATCCAATTACCATCCAAAACAATTTCAAGATTTTTTTGCAAAAAGTTGATATCTTTTAAAAAAGTGAAACCTTGTGTCCAAGCAAGAAATTCAGGCAGAATCCTTGGTCTCCGAAACATTATTACCATAAATTCAAACAAATGCATCAAGAGATATTTCCCAAAATGTCTAAAGAACTAAGAGATTTTCAGTGAACTTTACATTTTATGCATAATTGCAAAATTTCTAAAAATTTATTTAAAAAATCATATAAAATTAAGAAATTTATGTCTAGATTATTATATGAAAATTTTTACTTAATAAAACATTTTAAAAAATTCAGCGTTCTATTTAATGTTCTCAAAGGTCCTATTAAATGAGCTTTGGTGTTATCGATACTGGCACACCAAGGTCAACAATTGCCAATTCATATTTCAAAATCACTCCAAAATTTTCTTACTCCGTGTAATCCTCGTATTGCTCACAACGACCCACACCAAAACATCGACCTTGATGCTTCCAAAAATAATGATTCAGATGTGTATCCTGAACATTATACCAGTTCATAAGATAATGCAAACTTAAATCTATCTACACGTGTCCAGCAAATAATATCACTGGTAAACACTCGCACAAAGCCATCACCTTTTAGCTCAGACTCTGATCAATACCAACTATGCTCTGCAAGGAGAACGTACTAACACTTAAACAGGTTCACTGCCTGCCTAATCACTTGATCTCTTACCACCTACTGCTGTAAATGGTGATAATACAGAAACATAAAATGAAAAGGTACGTGATGTACACGTCATAAGGGCCTTCGCTGTAACAAGCTTTATGTCAATTTCAACACCTCTCCCATGCTGAAACCAACAAAAACCAATAATTAAAAAAAGGACTCACACTACATGAAAATTATATCTACCCAACTGTGGCTGGTGTCTTACCAAAGTCCGCAATGATCAAGAAGTGAAGCAGCTGTGCTGACGTATTTTCATAACAGCGCAGACGATTTTCCTCCAGAACTCTCATCACCAGACCGTTTGTATACTGAGGCTGGCCCTGAAAAAGGCACAAAATCTAACAAAAGAGGAAGAAAAACCCTAGAATAAAATCATTCTATCAAGCAAAATGTTTAGACGAAATGAAATGAGTGGGAGAAAGGAAAAGTCAAAAAATGAATCGTGAAAATTAGAAAGCGCAATAGAATTTTGTTTAGATTCGATTTAATTTTATTTTGTCTTATTTAAAATTACTAGTCGATTACTTACTAATTTTAAGAAATATTTGTTGTGTAAATAAAACTACCATCGACGCTATTATTAAATTTAATATGTTGGTTTAATAGAATTTTTATGACTTAAGGGCAAAGACGGCATTCCACATGTACGAGGAGTCACCGGTACTGAGCGAACCTCAGCAATCTCATACTGTACTAAATCCGATACCAGAGTTTCCGGAGGAATCCGTATAGAACACGGAAAACCGAGTAAATATATATTATCTAATATTTTATCCGTAGATCATTTTGTAGAAGCACCAACTATGAACGATGCTATTATTATTTTGATGAAACACGAGTCTTTTCAGTATTGCACCAAGCGCAAAACAATACTCGAAACATTTGTTAATAAATTCGGTTTAGTGACACCACCAAATTTTAATGATAATTTCCTTTTGGTATAAATTCTTTATGCATGATTGGAAGTTTCATATTTTTTGTTGGTCCATAGGCAAAACTAATTTTGCTTTATCAAGTTTTTCTAAACCAGTTCATGTTAAACACCTGCAAATGTTGAATAGAATTAACAATACATGTGATTGAGTAGTCTTCGATGGCTTGTATTTTAATAAATTTCGAATCGAGGAATTTTTAAGTCTAATTGATTGCGCATATGAAAATGCAATTAATATAAAGGAGTGTGGCTATTTTACCAAAAGGAATTCTGAGAATATTTTTTATAAATGATCTAGATTTATTTTTTCCGGAAAACTTAAATGACAGTATTATGCAAGCATATCACTTGGAGAAAAACACTAAAAATCTAAAACTACTATTAGTTAAATTCTACTTAAATTAGGCTTTCCTGCAATTTTCAAAAATTTTAGGACCCGCGAGTATGCAACATTCCTTAGCAGTTCACATTACATGTGCTAAATTTTGGGTGCCCACCATCCGTTTGATTCAATACCAACGTTGCTTAATAATGGGCACCAAGTGTTTAAATTGAAGTATTGTTGAGCTGGCGACAGTCAATTGTAAAAAATAAAAATACACTGTAACTCACATTATCAATATAAATATATATATATATATTAAGTCGAGATATTATTTTATTAATATTACATGCAGAAATATGATAAAATTTAATATAAGCCAAAATCATAAAAATTGGCAACACAGGGGAAATAGAGCAATTAAATGAAGAAATGGTTGCAATGAAGAATGAGAAATGAGTGCAATGAAGAATGAGAAATAGTTGCAATGAAGAATGAGAATCAATTGTTGAGAAGTGTAATGTATACAAATGCTGGATCAATCAATCAAGTTAAATTTGTATTTCATTATTTATTCAATATTATTTTAGAAATGCATACTATGATGCTACATATTGAAATGATTCAGACCAAATTCTAACAGCAAATTGATAATGTATATATTCAGTCATTCATTACATAGTTCGGTAAAACTACAAATGAATATTATGTCAAGTTAGTATACTATTTTAAATGACTATAGTATTCGAGGTTACCCGTTTAGATGTAAAAACATGGCTAATAAATATGAAGATTAAAATTTTATTGTTTGTGGGATGATAACTACCACATTAAGTTGTCGAGTTTTTTTTCGTGTTTTATTTTTTATTATTGCTTTATTTTTTATTTTCGCTGATTTTTGTTTGTTATTATATAATTGAATATAATGTTAATTTTGTTTTTTATTAATCACTTTTACTCTTTCGTGCCAAATTATTCATTTTGGCATTTTAACATTTTTATTTTAAATTATTATATTAAAATATGCAAAATTATTTTAGATTTAATTTATTTTTATGAAAAACTGGGATTTATACTTCCCATTGGTCCTTATGGAGACCTTCCAAAAAATCACACAATTACAGTTAGAAGATATACTGTACAAATCACAATGTTACTTTGAGAAAATCAAAATTAAAAAACAGATAATTATTAAATTGAAATTGAATTGTTAGGATAGACTAAACTACATAAACATTTCTATGCAAAACGATCGAAAAGACACAAAACCTGGATAAGTTTGAATCGAGAGATGACATAAATATAAAATAATTTTGAATAATATCATTTTACATTAAATAAAATTAGGTTATTTGGTGAGCGTCTAACTGCAGAAATTAAAATTTTTAAAAGTATACCTAATGACCTTTATATTAATAAACTTATAAATATTTAAAATTACGCCATATTAATTTTGTAAAAATAATTCAATCAAATGACTAATGTGGAATGCAACTGATTCATACGATTCTGATTATCCAGTAACAAATCAATAAAAATACCACACTTGATGTAATACACCCGTTTGCAATGAATCAACTCATCTATAATAGAAGTTCGCAAATAAAATCAAGAAAAAATTCAGTTTCTCACCAAATTTTTATGCTTCGATAAATATAATGAGTTTATTAGTGCAACAATTCCACATATCAAAAGGTTACATGTCTATTTATGATGTGTTTATGTGTTCAGTTTATTTTTTCTATCACTTTCTTAATTTCTATATTAAATTAGTTTATTCATTGTAAGATTAGAATTCAATACACAGGTAAGCTTGTGTGTTTCTATAATATAAACTTATTGATTTTAATTTTAGGTTACTTTTAATGATTGAAATGGGTGTATTATCATAATTACAGAATGAATAACATTGATATCAAGTTTAAGTCTATGAAATTGTAATTTGGACATACAATGCTATGTTTCCAATGCTAGTTTCCAATACCAATAAATTGGAGAAAACCCAGTTTTTTTGTCAGTGTCAATTAATCAAATAAAAATTAGGGAAATAAAAAAATTAAGAAAGTGCGAAAATTTGAGAGCACTGGATCTTTCCCAAAATCCTATCATTCAAATACATAATTATTATTTATTAATTATCTATATGGTGCTGTGTTTAAAATATTTAGACGCCGTTAAAGTATATCAACAAAAATAAGGCGAATAATAAATTTTGGAATTTAATTCTTTAATAAATATTTATTTATACTTTTTATTATTTTTAAAAATATATCTATTAAAGTTCCAGGCTTTGCGATCGCTCAATCGCACCAGCAGCACTACTTACGTGTTTTGAAACACAATTTAGTGGCACCGTATCAACAGCAGCGATTGCTTTCACCACTCCCTTACATTTATCACTTACTTAATTGGTTACTTGAATAATTTGTTAATGATACATATTTGATTAATTTAATACCGAGTTTATATAGCATACATTCAATATGTATCAAAAGTAATTGTCAAGTTGTTTAAATATCGATTTCGATTGACAATATATTTAATTTAATTTAAAAAATAGTATTATTATTATTATTGAATTTACTGTTATTATCCAAAACCTAACATGGTGTGACGAACAGTTAATTAAAACGGCTGATTTCAGAAAAATATCCAAAAAGAATAATTCTGTAGACAGAAATATTGGGAAAGCTGTAAAAAATCACATTTCCAGAGTTAAAGAATAAGTCAATATATTTAATCAGTGCGATCAAATAATAGAAAAGGACAAATCAGAAATATTTATTCGATACCTTTACGACGTAATTATGAAAGTGAAGTATAAAACGGACGGTAAATGCAAAAAAATCAAAACCGAATATGGTATCAAAAATGAGAATTAGTATCTTGCATATTGAATTTGATAACAATCGAGACAATACTTTATATCTGAATATTTTATTGGTGTTATATTAAATTTTTAAATTACTTTCAATTTTCTGAATATTTTTCTGATCATAATTGAAGATTATCCTTATTAAATAATTTGGATTGTATATTTAATTGAATTTGTTATATTTGCAAATGTTGTCCCAGTCTAGCATAGAAAAAAATGGAATATAATTATTACTAAAACTATAAATACTATGCTAACAATCATGTGAGAAGATTCGACAAGAAAAGAAGCAGTGAGCAAAAGACTTATTAAATTTTGTATTGGAGTAATCAGGATCTATTTATGTCGAAATATTTTTTTATGACATTGTCATTTATTTAAATTATATCGACCAGTTATTTTAAAGTTTTATTATTACATTTAATATCATAACATTTCAAATATCATTTTCACAATTTCATAAATTATTGTAGAAAATATTAGCAAAAATTTAATTAGTATCATTTAATTTTATCGTCAACATTCATAATCATCAAATGCAAATAATCATTAATATATTTATATTATTGTGCAAATTTATGGTAAACAAAATCACAAAATTCATAATTTTCGGTAAAATATTAAAAATTCCTTAGGATTTTAGAAAGTAAATATAAAACTTTCATTTAAAAATACTTATAGTTTCCACAAATAAATATTTCACTAAAAATTACTTTCTAATTTTCGAAAATACAAAAAAAAGATTCATTTTTAATATTTCAATATTATAAAGTAGCCAATGAAAATTAAGAATCATTTATAAACGTCAATAAGATTTGAAGAAAACGGTGAATTCTAAATTAATTATATCCTGATAAAGCGCGCTATGCTGTTTAGATCTTTTCTGAATCGAATCGAATAAGCAATGACCAAACCAAGCCTTATAAACGAAGTATTTAAAGCTAATTAATGAAAACTCTATAAAACTTGTACAAGGGTTTAAAATGATATATTCTTAAAAATGCATAATTTATATTTACAAACAATTAATACAATTTAGTAATGCGGACCGCTGCAAAAGTCTGTTTTAAATCTATTTCATTGCGCATGTTATTCAATGCAATCAATTATCACACCGACAGACTTGCACTTTATTCTACATTACTGTCAAAAATAGCGTAAATTAGGTACATAAGTGCTGTAAGCTTTTGAAATTATCAAAAATAACAGGCTTAAAGGTCATTTTGTTCCATACACATCGGATCTTTGCAGACGTTTGATTGATAATTCACTGATCACCATTCATAAAAATGTAGGAAACAATCAGAATATTACATAATTGTGAATTATACAAAAATGATTGATTGAGTTTCATTCATCACGGACTTTCGATGCTGTTTTTAACATTTTGAATCAAGCAATATTTTCAAAATATGAAAGTGGTGATAGGTTGCCAATAAGTAAAGTATTCATGAATAAATGAAGCATCCTAAGGGGTCTCTGCAAAATGATGCAAGATCGGGATCGTATAAAGGTGCAGAATAGTATGGATATAATGCTAACCTCATTAACACTCACAACAGATTATACAAACCCGGAAACGGAAAACTTTGTCTATTCGACACGTAATATAAATCCTAGAAACATTTATTCTTCCGGATAGAAAGAAAAATCAATCAAACTTTGTAAAAACTAGTTGAACGAAAAATAATAATTTTCAATTTGAAATTATAGTGGCAGGAAAAAATTAACTAAAATTCTTTATAAATTCATCAAAATATCATAATTATTCATAACTGAACATTTGTATATTGATAATTAGAAATTGAAATATAAAAACATAATACAAATTAATAGATAATCAGATTTTTCTTTAATTAATCTTTCCGCTCAATATCATAAGAATCTAAATGAATTCAGCATAAACTAATGAAAATCCCACTACAAAACTTAACAAAACTAAATTATGAAAGTTAACTTTCATTAAAAAATCATAAAAATATATATATAATCATAAATAAACTATGAAATAACAAACCCAAAATCGCTTCCTGATTTCAACAATAAATTAATAATGGTAAATATTCAAAGATTTGATCAACAGTTATCAAGAGCATTCAAAGAAGACAGTGATCAATTACAAAAGACTCAATCAAAAGTATTATAATTAACGCCTAAGATTTGATTAACAGTTATGTTGTATATGATATAATAGTGTATTTAATTTTTGTTAAACGAATTTTCTATTCTAAAAATATTTTTTAACAAGAGCAATATTTAACTAGCATAAGTAATTAAATACTAAATTGGATATTAAATAATTAAATACTAAATAAGATATTAAATTTCATTGGTTGATTTTATGTTGAGAGCAAAATATAGTAGTAGGATGTGAGCCCGTCAGATACAACCCCCCCCACTAGCTTACGTAATTGTTACGTAACATTTGACCTCTGCACGCGCTGTTGCTACCTGGAGATTGACCTTTGTCCACTAGTTGCTACCTAGTAATTGACCTTTGGTCAGTGACCTCATGATTACATCACTTGACCACTGGTCAGTGCACACTTATTATGTCACTGGTCACACTTATTAAGTCACTACTCGGAGACTAGTTACCTAACTGTTATTATGTCACGTAGTTGTGGACCAACACACCCACCAACTTCCACACACCTACCTTCTAGAACCTTCCACACACCTACCAACTTCCACACACCTACCAACTTCCACACACCTACATTCTAGAACCTTCCACACACCTACAATCTTAAACATTACACACACACATACCAACCAACGATCCACACCGATCCACACCGATCCACACCGATCCACACCGATCCGTACCGATCCGCACCGATCCGCACCGATCCGCACCTATCCGCACCGATCCGCACCGATCCGCGCCCAACACGCCTACAACTACGTCTACGACTAAGTCTACGACTAAGTCGTAGACTTAACAAAATCACTCACTAGTACTATTGGTATTATTATTATACTTTTTACTTCATATAAACGTATGAGTTTCGTTTACCTCATTGATTTATGTTACTTACATGTGATATATTAAAAAATTATATTTACATGAAATTTTCAATTGTTAATTATATTATTACATAAAAAATTATAAAATAATCATTAAACATAATAAATTAAGATCAAACTCGTCTTACAAATAAATGTTCAATTCTAAACTATTTAGCTTACTGACTATTTTGTTAGTAGTATATTACATAACAATTTTATCAAAATAATCATAAAACTTTAATAATTTTCATGAAAATTTAAGTTTAAAAGCACTATAGTATATTCATAGTTTATTTAATTAAAAGTCACTCAAAACTTAAATTTTATCACTGGATTTACAAAATTTTAAGAAAATAATTCAACAAGTTTAAAATTTCAACTTAACTAAATGTAAAAAATTAAATTATACAAAATTTACTTTACCAATTTCTATAAAATTTTAAATTTACACCAAATAAAATATACAGATTTATATTCTATTAAAAAATTTAATTTTTAAAATAAAAAATAATTTGCCCACTATAGGAGTTGAACCCACGACTCAACGAATTATTACCGACATCAGACTGTTACAAGTCTCATTTAATAATAATTACAAAACAATAGAATAAAAAGACAAACACATTACAAGACAACATTTATTTAAGTAAAAGCTTCAATATCTTCAGTGGCATTGATACCTAAATAATGTCCGAATGCAAAACTTTTGTTTTTACCTACCCATTGACGTTTATCATCGTTGTTACTTAAAGCAATTTTACTATTTTTAAAAGTAAACAACTGATGATTTCTCGTCCCTATTCTCGTTTGAGGAACAGAAAAAATTGTATCGTTTCTATAACAATCAAGATAAGAAAGATGCTTTATTTCAGTTCCTTCCAAAGTAATTCCCTTTGCTTTATTACTTTCAGTTTCACCTAAAAGACTATAGCATTTCGGTCGTAAGAAAACCCATTCCTTATATCCAAGTCCCTTACTCTCATCTTTGAATTTACCTATTACTGAGTCAAGTTTTCTTGAATACAAAGGATGACCAATATCATAATTCGAAGTGTCCAAAAGATTATCCGAAACCATTGCAGGTAAAAGAGTACTTAATTTACAGTTTTTAATTTCAAGGAAGAAAGAGTCAGTGTCGCCAGCAACAATGTCAATCCTACAATTGAAAAGATTCCTATATTTCTCTAATTCAACATACTGGAGCTGATACATCCGTAATTTCGATAAATCAAGAACTGTTTGACCGATATAACTAGGTCGGTCTAAACAAATTAATTCTTTATTTAGATGAGCTGCTATTAGATCATCGTCAATCTTTATACACTTTCTGAAAGACGGCTTTGATGAATAAGTAACCATCTTTTCAAATGAATTACATAATCTTAAATTCATTCGTTTTTTAAGATTTTCCACAGATTTTCCATAAAGACTATTATTTAAAAGTTTGAAATAGTTCTTATCAAGATTATTTGTAGCATCTGCTCTCAAACATGTGTTTGTATCAATATACTCTTTAAAAATCTTTGCCTGTTTAAACCTTATAGCTCTATGAATCTTAACAACCTTAACACCAAGAGAAACAAACATCTTTAGAAGTCTCCAATGAATAACATAGTTTTTCTTGGGATAATGAGTGAGCATTAATTTTTCAACTTTAGAATGATGTGGACACATCTTTTCAGGCGCCACAGGGAATTTATCCAAAAACTCATGTACACTTTCAGGAATTTCGAGATCAACTTCCATCGTGTAACCATATGAAAGCGTTTCAATATCTGTACTCATACACTCATCCAAAATAGAATCAAGATTATTAATTACCCAACTAAAATCACCGAAAGGAAGACTTTGGCTAAGAGCCCAACCATACAGATTGTTGATATCAATATATAACAATTCTGTATCATCAGAAGTTTTAACATAATGTTTATTCACAAATGTTATTCCACCCCTGATCCCTCCTTCATAGAAATTATACATTTCCATATCGGTAAGGAGTTCAATGGGTTCTTTCAATGTCATCAAAGCAGAAGCCCAACTCATTCCAGGTATACCGTAAAAATTTAAGGGATCTAAACCGTTATGTGCAATACTTTTTGAACGAAATTGTTGAAAAAAGTCTGCAAGAAGAAATACATCTAATTTCAAGTATACCATCATATAATCTAACAAGGTATTGCAATTATTCTCATTCCAAATCTTTTGAGCTCTCAAATATTGTGATTCTGTCACTTCTGACCAAATTGGTGGTAATTCAAAAGTTGTTTCCAAGATTTCCAAACTCTTTGCAAAATTATAAGGAAAAATACCTTTACAACCCATTATTGAACCAGTAAATACAGAATCTGTCAAAGGAAAGTTAGAAAGAGTTTTAACTGCATTGTCTAATGATGCGCTAACAAACTGATAACTATCAATGAACCTAACTGATACTTTATCGATATGTGCTATCAAAGATATAAACTTTTCTGTCGTAGTTGGAATGATATTCAAATCCCAAGAAGGAAAACTACTAAGACCATACTTCAAAATGTGATGAAGGTCATAACCCCTAAGATTATGAAAAATAACAGGTAAATGCTGACGATTTCTTCTAACATTACGACAAAGACTACAAGCAGCCCCAAGATAACGACCTGAAAAGTGTTCGTGAACTTTAACACGATTTCTAATGGGTTTCTTACAAAGATAACAATTCAAGCAAAATTTAAAAGCATTTTCCTGATTAAATGATAGCGGAATAATGTTTGAATCACTAAAAAGATCAAAATAAGGTTGTACAATTGTCGCCGCAATTTCCTCTATCTTTTTCAAAAATTCCAAGACACAGTCTAAACCAATGAAACTAAAATACGATTTAGTATTATTAAAGTTATTAATTAATAATAGTCCTGCAGATATTGGTAGATGTTTCTGATGAAATCTTATGTCAATCGGTAAAATTGACTCAAAGTCTGCATAAATTACAAATGGTGGGGTTACTGTTTTTGAGTAATCACCAAACTCTAAATATTTATTTTGAGGAAGAGTGTATAAAGTTGTTCCTACCTGATTTTTGATACACAATGCATAATGACTGTTAAAAGCATCCTGCAAACGAAAACCATTAAGACATCTAGGACACCATTGACATTGTATCCGTACACTAACTATATCATTAATATGTGAATTCATTAGGCGTTGCAAGTCAATAACAGCAGTATAATGATATTGTTCATCATTTTCGAGAAGTAAAAGATACAAAGGATCAACGTCAGTCACTTTAGTGCGATGAATAATATCCAAATGAGGGTGATGAGGAACAAAATCGTCATTTTCATTTTCATCACTATTAATAACAGTTGGGTTATAAGACAAGATATTAATTGCAAGACCTGGATTCTTTTCCTCAAACCTACTTATATTGCACAATCTCATAGGACAGTCATCTATCTCATCATAATTTAATTCATTCAGGAAGTTAGTATAGCTATACATATTAC
Source organism: Schmidtea mediterranea (assembly GCA_022537955.1). Classification (NCBI taxonomy): domain Eukaryota; kingdom Metazoa; phylum Platyhelminthes; order Tricladida; family Dugesiidae; genus Schmidtea; species Schmidtea mediterranea. Next base: position 28,444,306 of record CM039681.1, read on the forward strand.
TACGATTATTTACAAGAACGTCATGCTTCAACAAAGCCAAGATACTATATATAAAACAAAGATTGTCACTATTCTTAATATTAATAATTGCTCTTTTCCCTTTAAGTGCAAGAGGAGTCTCAATAAAACCGTGACCAGTTAATCTATTTATTTGGGAATATTTAGTCAAGATAAAATGAATTTCTCTAATTCTAGAAATAGTCCATCCACTACCTAATTGAGTAAATCTTTCTATTTTTTCATTTAATTTTCTAACTCCTTCAACAAGAAAATTATCTGAGAAGACCTCGGCGTTATTAGATATAAATTCATCTTTAGTTATATCATCTTTCTCAAATTGGATATTTACAGCAAATTGAATTTTAACGTTCCCCATTTTATTAATTTCAATTTTTAGCCGGGTTATAATTCTATCTGTTAATGTTATTTGATTAACATTAAATTCATCAATATTAAATTTTAGTAATTTACGTGATCCTCTTAAATCTAATTCTACAATTGGGTCATTACTAATATCTACAGAACCACCTATTTGTATGTTTTCCTCATCATCACTGATTACAATTACTTCATTTTTAGTTATTTTAGACGTGCCTAAATTCAAACTAACATCAGATTTTCTTTTCTTAATTTTAAAATCGTCAGCCTTAAAAATCAAACGAAAGAAATCGAGTTTATTCTGTTTAAACTGTGTCAAGTGAACCTTATGATCAGAAAAGAAATCAAGATAGGGTTGGGCATGGTAAGTTTTGCACGCGGGACATATAAATATTTCAATGCCGTTGAATTGATGACGATAATATTTCTTCATTAGGTCATGGCATTCATCACTATGATTCATGGATGAATTACAGTACTGAGGGTATAAATTGCCTATTTATATAAAAATTAATTATAAGTGAAAATTATTTTTGAAAATTATGGTGTAATTATTATATAATGAAAAGTTATTTAGAAAGTTACTAAATTTCTAACCTTTTAATATGAAAAGGTTAAACTATTTGCAACATTATGTAAAAGGTTAAATAAATTATGTAATTAAATATTTATAAAAATAAACAGTTTACAATCAAATTATCAATCTAAACTATTCATTTTTAAAAAATTTTAATCACTAATTTATATACCTAATTTTAAATCAATAATATAACTCGAATTTAAAAGAAATATTTTTTAAAATATAAAAATTTAATTCTTTATTTAAAATATTACTTAAAAACAATTTAAAAAATTCAAAGAATACTTACATTTAATTTTCTTCCCATTTAATTTTGCATTAATATGGGGCATATTTGATGAAGAATTTTGAAGATTGTTGTTAAAATTTTGCATGTTTTGAAATTGTGGAACGTTTTGCATGTTTTGAAAGTTTGGATTGGCAAATTGGAAATTTGGATTGGCAAATTGGAAATTTGGATAATACCAAGGCATGTTAGTATATGGCATATTCTAAATAAATAATTAATAAACATTTAATTTAAATTTAAATCTTACAAAGTTAGCATTCATATTCTGCCAATACATTTGATTAGGAACGTTATTAGAATTCTAAATAAATTTAATAATTTTCAAATAAAATTTAAAATTTACCATATGATTTGTATTTGGTATTTGTTTTGAATTATTGATATTGGATGAATTATTATTCTAAATAAAATAATAATAAAATTAAAATTAAAATTAAAAGTTTTACCATATTGATTATTACTCGAAATTGGGTATATATAAAAAGTGACCATAAAATGAAAAATATATCCTTATATATGAATAATTACGTTATCACCACTACAACAGATTAACCAATCAAAACACAGTAAATTGCATACATATATTTTTAATATTTCAGATAATCTAAAGCACCAAGTAAACAGTTTTTATAAGCACAATCATCATCATGCTCATAAAATGGACAAGATATGTTTCTTGGAAAACTCTGATATTCTTTTAATGAATACTTTACAATTCTCAAAGATGGGAAATATATTTTTAAAATCTTTTCTTTTGTTTCATCTGTCACATAGAAAATAGCTGTTTTTCGATCAGAACCGATAGTACTTAATATACACGTTGGACAGAAAAAATTTTGTCCGTTAAGTATTTGATCTTCATGATATTCGTTTGACGAAAACACCCAATGTAATGGTCTTAAAATATTATTAGTATTGATCATACATAATTCTTTTATAACTAATCCACCAAATTCATTTTCAAAAACGCTAATATCAATAAAATAACTAGACATTTTAAAAAACATTTATTTAAAATCAATACGTTTATACATTGAGTTTAGCCAAACAAGACAATGTTGACCACAAGTTGTTGTTAAAGGATTTTGATATCGATGTTTATTGTATACAATTGACTTTCCTATTGTTTGTAATTTACTAACTAATAAAGCTGTATAATAGAATCCCATTGGATCGAAAACATGGATTTTATTTGGTTTCACATATACAGCAATCCAGTGTTCACCGCCAAGATTAGATGATTGAGTATTAACCACTATTGCATTGTTATCATCAAGATATGGAATTTTATCTAAAGGATATACACCAACAAACTCATTCCCCAACAACTGTTTTCCAATTTTATCAACCTGAATAGAGCTAATTAAATAAAATTAATTATACATTAAAATCTTACTTCATGATAATCTGATTACATAGAGTTACTATATTTATACTAGTACAGTTCGATTTGCAGTAATTTGAATTTCGTTTTCAAATACTCCATATATTATTACATGTACTGGTTCTTCAACAGCTTTTGAAAACTTTATATCCAATCGTAAATTTCCATTTTGAGGTAATTGACTTTGATTTAAATCAAAATCAGGTGCCAAAACAAATGTGAAAAATGGATATTTTGATTTAAAATCATCAAGAGATATTCCACAATTTAGGTTTTTATCTAAATAACCCATATTTCTCACAATACTTTGCATATATGTGGTACAGAAATTGTTATTTTCGAAATCTTGAGTATATGTTTCGCGATAATCTGTGTTTTTTGATAAAGATAATGAAGTGACATTATAATGTCTGAATTTTGAGCTTGAATCAGTATATGAACCGTTATATTGAGATTCACTTTGAAAAGTTACAAGAATAAAATTAGGCATTCTTCTATCTCCAAATATCTGTTCCTTATAGAATGATGATGCACCTTTACCAATAGCAAACTGAACAATTTCTTTTGTTTTAATTGGATAAATCGCATGTTTTGAATTAAGACCAAGTTGATGACCTGCTAATACTGACGATTCAACACGAACTCTTCGAATCATTAATTTAGCATCTAGTAATTGACATGTTGGTTCCCCAGTTTTTGAAAATAATGATAATGCAGAATCAGATCGTTTTAATCTAATGTGAACATTGACACCAGGAAGTAAATATTTTGGTTGATCCATAAAATCAAACTGTAGTGAGGAACACATTGTAAAAACCTTTGAGTCTTTTATCCAACTTTTTCTTTCTTCAGAATTTCCATATCCCATAGGTGTAAGACAAGTATTTTTAGTATCACCGTTATAATTTAATATAGTTTCAATCAATGCTTTGTGTGCATAAGTATTGTTACCTCCCTCAATTTTAATATGATTAAACCCAAGAATTGCGTCTTTAAAAAGTGTATGAAACATATAATTGTTTGGCTTAACATCTAAAGTATCCACCATATTTTTTCTGTCGACATTTACAACTTTAATTTGAACAGTTAATAAAGTATCATTCAAATCCAAATATTCAGTTTGGGAACCATTAATGTAAAATTCAACATCATTTCTACTATCAGTAATTGAATTCATCGGAAATACTTCTTCAAATGCACCATATTCAATTACTGCTTGAGGTGATGGACGATCGAAAATGCATAATTCAGATTTTCCACAAATCATTTTTGAAATATAGTTCCATGTCCTTTCATTCGTTTGTTTATATGCCTACCATGTTTTCTACGTTTTGGCATGGATCCACCTGATGCAGTATATTCAGGCTGAGGTTCCTCACTCTTAAACATGTTTGCAACACCAGGTAACATTGTTGATACTGCAGGTAAAGCTTTACTAATTTCAGACAGAGCATTTGATTTTAATGATGGTAATATTTTCTTATCATTCATTATCACATCCTTTGCTGTTTTCATTCCAAAACTGCCTATACGCTTAAGAATTGGTAATGCAAATCTTCCAATTGTTCGTAACCAACCAGACCCATACTGCTTACCAATAAAATATGGTATTTCGCCACCAGTTTGGCTATTACTATACAATGAAATTATATCTGGATTAATCATTTAATTTACGAAAATGTAATGTCAAATGTGTTTTTGAATTTTTTGGAAAGTTGATAAGTTTCCCACCATCATCACGAATATTAATTTCTATATTGTTTATACATGACGTGGAAAGCGATAAATACATTGGATTATCCAATACAATTTGTACAACTTCATCTTGTTCATATTTTTTAATCCAGACTGCTTTCAATAAGGGAACTAAAGAATCGCCAACAATTACTGGTTCAATAATGTTACTATAGATGAACATTTGTTGATGATGATCATATAACTTTGCTTTATAAATACTCTCAAATTGTTTCACATTATATGTTTGCTTCTCTAATCCAAGTGAACTAACCAAGTTTTTATCGAATACAACCTCTGTAATATTATCTTGAATACTGAATGTGAATATTTTATCTTTTATTTGAAGAGATGTAAAAATATGAGGACAGTTGTACACTATATAATCATACAAGTCCATAAGATTTGTCAAGTACAAATTATCACGAAATGAGAAAACTGATTGAATTACAGTGTTATATGTTAACTTTATTTTTACTACATTATTCATATCTGTATTTGGTGGAACTACTATTTGAAATGACTCACTGGGACTTGTAATTATTGGTTCAGATACACCCATTCGTTTTGCACTTTGCATATCTTCAAATGATATTTGGAATGGGTAGAAATTACAATAAATATGTAAAACTCCTTTAGTTATGTACATGTAACTATGCTCGTTGAATTCTTTTATTGGCATTTCTTCTTTTTCCGGTTCAATAAAGTAAAGACTGCTAACTGATTTCGATACAATTTCTTTGTATTCAATCTTTGCTTTACTATAAAATGGAAACGTACTATATACAAATGTAAAATCTTGCAAAGCTACTTCCCAATTACCCTGTAAATAAATCGGGTTTTGTAGATTGACCATAAATTTACTGGCTTGATTGTCTGGATGAATTGTTGGACAACTATTGCTCGGTAAAATCATGTAGAAATTCATTTTACTAGATCTTTTGAGGATATCCATGATGGGTTTTGATATCCATGCCACTTGATATAATATTGTTTATCTTTATTCACCATTTTAGTTTTCAAAATCTTTTCAATTCTAAATACTGTTGGTGGAGGAATAACTTGTAGCTCTTGTTCGTAGAATTTACCAGATACCTCATTATTTTCTCCATCTTTTATAACATACATGATTGGATTTTGAGCTGTATTAATCTTTGAGATTTGAAAAACTTCATCACTCCAATTGTTATCAAAATTCTTAATGAATGGTGATGCTGATATTTTAGATATTCTTACATAATCATCGACATTATATTTTGGCTTTTTAATTTGTTCTTCCTGAATAAAACTATCTTTTGAAGTTACATCTATCGGTTTCAATCCCTTTAAACCTCTATGAGATGAATGATTATAACTGAAAATCATTTTTGGTAAAACATTTATCCATGTTTTATTACCCTGATGCACGAAATACCTTTTAAGTTTATCCCTTAATGTTCGATTAAATCGTTCAACATGTGCTGCTTTGAATTGTGAAAATACGGAGTAATGATTTATTCCTTTTATTATTTCTTTAACTTTACTATTGTAAAATTCTTTACCCAAATCAGTTTGTAAATTAATCGGTTTTCCATTTTTAAACATTGATTTTATTGCTAAAGCCATTTCATTTGCAGATTTTGTTTTGACTGGTATAGCGCGAACAAATCTACTAAAAACATCAATACATGTCAAAATATACTTGTAGCCCTTGTTAATTTTAGAAAATGGTATCATTTCCATCAAATCCATTTGCCATAAATCATTAATTCCATATGTTTTATATGCTCTCGTTGGAAACCTTTTCAACATCGGTTTGTTCAAACTGTAAGCCAGTTGACCTGATAACCATTTTTGCGTCTCTTTTTTCGAGTTTGTAACTTTTTTCTTTAGCTTTTCTACCCCACTGAAACCTGCTTCGTTTTTTGGATTTGTCCAAATTTTCTCCATTACAACATGTAGACTTAAAATTAAGTATAAGATTAGGTAATGAAGTAGTTGTACCCATTGTTTATGATAATGAATTTCCTATTACTCCACCTAATAATGATAATGCTAGTGGTAGCAACGCCGCAATAAAACCACCTTGTTGTTTATATACTATTTTACGCATCTGCATTCGATTTTTTGAATTTACAAGTGATAACAGTGGTTTTTTGTGTCTGTCTAATACCTTTTTACTTGATTTACTGATTTCAATTTTACCTTTGACAACTTTAACTATAATATCAAGTAAATCGTCAATAACGTAATTTGGAAAAGATTCTAAGATATTAATTCTTTTCACACTTGGAGCCTTTAGTAAAGCATTAAAAAATGGAAAACTACGATGACTTGATTTTATAGACTTTTCATTTTTATTCGGAATTGATTTTAAATTGTGTGAAATAAGATTTTGTGCAGGAATATTTTCAGTTATAAGTTTTTTAGATGGAGTGAAACTAGTCGTTGGCGGAATCAGTGGTTCACGAGTCTTTTTAAATACTTTTCGAAGTTTTGATAATTTTGGATGTTTAACACGAGTTTTAAGTAGCATGATTAGATGTATATAGCATCATTTTCAACTTTGTTTATAAAACATTGCACCTTCTTTATTGAAAATATCAGTTCTAACTCGTAAATCATCATTGCACTGCTGTGTAAAATCAAGAAAAATATATCCATGTGGAATTTTGGTTGCATCTTGAAAGGCGTTTATCAAGAAATTACGATTATTAGGGTAAGCCTGTCTTGCAAGGAAATCAATAACAGTTGCATCTCTAGGATTTTTGAAAACAATCAAATATTGGACATTCAAATTGCGAGTTCTGTGAGATCCTCCTTGGTGAAAAAGATTTTGTGTTATAAAAATAACTGTAACACCTTTATGTCTAGCTATCTTTGTAAATAAATTATTAAAATCCTTTTCTTTATTCGCTTCTTGATATAAATCATCGATAATTATCACATCCCCTTGCCGTAATCTAGATACCCAATTTTTATCAAACCCTTTTATAATTATCATTTTTATTTTACAAAATTGGTCCCGTGTCATTCCATGTTCATCATTGGCTCCCCTATGCCAATATATTTTATTAAACTTTGATTTAAACATGTTTGATTGTAATAATTTACAAACAAATAATGTTTTCCCACTTCCGCTTGGACCAACAATTTGATATACTGCATCATTTCTTAATTCCATTTTAAATATTAACTTTAATTATATTGTTTATATTTGTTTAAATTAATAGTTATACACGAATAAAAAATATTCAAAAATAATTACGTCATAGATGCTTAGCAACATAAATTATAAAGGAAGATGTTCAGTTGCTCACATGAATTTTCCATTTGGGAAACCACAACAAATTGTAGATCGAAGTGGTAAGTATCCAATTATATTTTTCAAGTCAGGTAAGTGTCGAATTATGGGATGTAAGCAGCCTCTAAAAGTTGAAGATTTACCATTTACAATTGAAAATGTTCAAATTCAATCAATTACAGTAACTACCGATATTGGAGTAGATATTAATTTATATGATTTATTGAACAAAATTAATTGTATATATGAACCTGAAATATTCCCAGCTTTACGATATGTTAAATATAATCCTTTATGTGTTAACGTGTTTGCTAGTGGTAAAATAGTAATTTTAGGTCTTAAAGCATTGGATTATCATGAAATTGTTGGAAATATTATTGATGATATTAAGTCAGTCATTGAAAACGATGAAATCTTAAAGTTTTTACTTAGCATTACCTAACGTAGATGTAATAGTTGTGTATAGTTTTAATTGGCTGTGATGTGTTTGTAATTTGTGTGAATGATTCTGATTCGTTGAAATGAGTCTGATGTGTGTTTAAAAATTAGTATAAATACAAGTGAGTTATTCATTCAAATAACAAAATGAGAAACAATACAACTGATGGTAAGTTTCTTTAATTATAAATTGATATCTTTTAATTTATGGTTTTAGAAATGGCTATTCAATTCCTTATTGAAAGGATAGTCTTCTCATATCCCGAGCTAAAGAAAAGCATGGCATTCTGGGCTCCGGAAGTTATACCATATAGAATCTTTGAGGCGACTGGTATCAGCGTCGAAAAGATTCTGATGGAGTATAAAGACAGAAAACAAAACCCGATAAAAACCGAAGCCATTTGCGGATCACCCTGCAATTGTTGTAACAATTGGAGGGCGGAAAAGGCAAAAGCCGATCTGCTGTATATGCTCGCAAGATGGATCGAAGACTTGAATTAAAAATAAATTATTTGTATTTAAATTTTGTTGTCTTTTTTAGTTATGTTTTAATTGGTTTTCATAATTTTGTTTATATAGTAAACCTTTTTATTAAAATGATTATGATTGGACGCACACGTGTTACTTTTAAGTATAAATATTGAAATTTGTAAATTAATTTTCATTTTTCAGATGCATGGACTTTTTAGCGATAAATCCGTGATGGTAATAAATCAGAACGAAACAGCCAAAAATACTCGAACAAGAAAAGATGTAAATTTGAAGCCGGTTCAGATATATCACGGTCATAGAATGTACTTCTTAGTGAATGAAATAGAATATAAATTTTCCAAAGCTGCTAAATTAAGTCAAACTCAATTTTCAAAACTTCAGGTGAATATTATGAAAGAAGATGCAGATTCAATCAATAAAATTTTACATCAAATCAATAAGAAATTATGTTGCAGTGAAAACAATTATATTATTTCTAGAAACACTCGATATTATGATGCTTTTGAAGAAATCCAATTCAATGAAATGGAAAGTTGGTACATTAATATTACTATTCAAGGTTATAAAGTTGATCAAAATGAAGTTATGTCACCAATATGGAGAATTGATAATGCTAGAATTGCTATTGTTAACTAAATATATTTAAAAATTGTTTATATTTTTACTTTGTGTTATAAATTGTTTTTGTGATTATTCTACTTTGTTGCTCTTATTAAAAACTGTAATGTACCAAAAATCTGTATGGTTGGGCTCTTAGCCAAAGTCTTCCTTTCGGTGATTTTAGTTGGGTAATTAATAATCTTGATTCTATTTTGGATGAGTGTATGAGTACAGATATTGAAACGCTTTCATATGGTTACACGATGGAAGTTGATCTCGAAATTCCTGAAAGTGTACATGAGTTTTTGGATAAATTCCCTGTGGCGCCTGAAAAGATGTGTCCACATCATTCTAAAGTTGAAAAATTAATGCTCACTCATTATCCCAAGAAAAACTATGTTATTCATTGGAGACTTCTAAAGATGTTTGTTTCTCTTGGTGTTAAGGTTGTTAAGATTCATAGAGCTATAAGGTTTAAACAGGCAAAGATTTTTAAAGAGTATATTGATACAAACACATGTTTGAGAGCAGATGCTACAAATAATCTTGATAAGAACTATTTCAAACTTTTAAATAATAGTCTTTATGGAAAATCTGTGGAAAATCTTAAAAAACGAATGAATTTAAGATTATGTAATTCATTTGAAAAGATGGTTACTTATTCATCAAAGCCGTCTTTCAGAAAGTGTATAAAGATTGACGATGATCTAATAGCAGCTCATCTAAATAAAGAATTAATTTGTTTAGACCGACCTAGTTATATCGGTCAAACAGTTCTTGATTTATCGAAATTACGGATGTATCAGCTCCAGTATGTTGAATTAGAGAAATATAGGAATCTTTTCAATTGTAGGATTGACATTGTTGCTGGCGACACTGACTCTTTCTTCCTTGAAATTAAAAACTGTAAATTAAGTACTCTTTTACCTGCAATGGTTTCGGATAATCTTTTGGACACTTCGAATTATGATATTGGTCATCCTTTGTATTCAAGAAAACTTGACTCAGTAATAGGTAAATTCAAAGATGAGAGTAAGGGACTTGGATATAAGGAATGGGTTTTCTTACGACCGAAATGCTATAGTCTTTTAGGTGAAACTGAAAGTAATAAAGCAAAGGGAATTACTTTGGAAGGAACTGAAATAAAGCATCTTTCTTATCTTGATTGTTATAGAAACGATACAATTTTTTCTGTTCCTCAAACGAGAATAGGGACGAGAAATCATCAGTTGTTTACTTTTAAAAATAGTAAAATTGCTTTAAGTAACAACGATGATAAACGTCAATGGGTAGGTAAAAACAAAAGTTTTGCATTCGGACATTATTTAGGTATCAATGCCACTGAAGATATTGAAGCTTTTACTTAAATAAATGTTGTCTTGTAATGTGTTTGTCTTTTTATTCTATTGTTTTGTAATTATTATTAAATGAGACTTGTAACAGTCTGATGTCGGTAATAATTCGTTGAGTCGTGGGTTCAACTCCTATAGTGGGCAAATTATTTTTTATTTTAAAAATTAAATTTTTTAATAGAATATAAATCTGTATATTTTATTTGGTGTAAATTTAAAATTTTATAGAAATTGGTAAAGTAAATTTTGTATAATTTAATTTTTTACATTTAGTTAAGTTGAAATTTTAAACTTGTTGAATTATTTTCTTAAAATTTTGTAAATCCAGTGATAAAATTTAAGTTTTGAGTGACTTTTAATTAAATAAACTATGAATATACTATAGTGCTTTTAAACTTAAATTTTCATGAAAATTATTAAAGTTTTATGATTATTTTGATAAAATTGTTATGTAATATACTACTAACAAAATAGTCAGTAAGCTAAATAGTTTAGAATTGAACATTTATTTGTAAGACGAGTTTGATCTTAATTTATTATGTTTAATGATTATTTTATAATTTTTTATGTAATAATATAATTAACAATTGAAAATTTCATGTAAATATAATTTTTTAATATATCACATGTAAGTAACATAAATCAATGAGGTAAACGAAACTCATACGTTTATATGAAGTAAAAAGTATAATAATAATACCAATAGTACTAGTGAGTGATTTTGTTAAGTCTACGACTTAGTCGTAGGCGTGTTGGGCGCGGATCGGTGCGGATCGGTGCGGATAGGTACGGATCGGTGCGGATCGGTGCGGATCGGTGCGGATAGGTACGGATCGGTGCGGATCGGTGCGGATCGGTGCGGATGGGTGTGTGTGTGGATCGGTGTGGATCGGTGCGGATGGGTACTGATGGGTACTGATGGGTACTGATGGGTACTGATGGGTACGGATCGGTGTGTGTGTGGATCGTTGGTTGGTATGTGTGTGTGTAATGTTTAAGATTGTAGGTGTGTGGAAGGTTCTAGAATGTAGGTGTGTGGAAGTTGGTAGGTGTGTGGAAGTTGGTGGGTGTGTGGAAGTTGGTAGGTGTGTGGAAGGTTCTAGAAGGTAGGTGTGTGGAAGTTGGTAGGTGTGTGGAAGTTGGTGGGTGTGTTGGTCCACAACTACGTGACATAATAACAGTTAGGTAACTAGTCTCCGAGTAGTGACTTAATAAGTGTGACCAGTGACATAATAAGTGTGCACTGACCAGTGGTCAAGTGATGTAATCATGAGGTCACTGACCAAAGGTCAATTACTAGGTAGCAACTAGTGGACAAAGGTCAATCTCCAGGTAGCAACAGCGCGTGCAGAGGTCAAATGTTACGTAACAATTACGTAAGCTAGTGGGGGGGGGTTGTATCTGACGGGCTCACATCCTACTACTATATTTTGCTCTCAACATAAAATCAACCAATGAAATTTAATATCTTATTTAGTATTTAATTATTTAATATCCAATTTAGTATTTAATTACTTATGCTAGTTAAATATTGCTCTTGTTAAAAAATATTTTTAGAATAGAAAATTCGTTTAACAAAAATTAAATACACTATTATATCATATACAACATAACTGTTAATCAAATCTTAGGCGTTAATTATAATACTTTTGATTGAGTCTTTTGTAATTGATCACTGTCTTCTTTGAATGCTCTTGATAACTGTTGATCAAATCTTAGGCGTTAATTAAAATACTTTAGAGTCTTTTGTAATTGATCTCTGACTGGTTTCTTTTCACTGTCTTCTTTGAATGCTCTTGATTTTTCCAGGCTTCCTCTTGTATCGGAAGGAGGAGATTATTATGGGAAGGTAATAAAATATGTATATCTCACATCGAGTCGAAGGCTACGGCATTTCAATACCCAAATTCATGGAATCACAGAAACAAGCAGCAGAAGCCAGCGCGATCAATACGAAGAAATGAAGGAAATTCAGAATATGATAGTCCGGTAGATATTTTTCGGACACGACTTTCATGTCAAAAAAAAATATTTAAAAATTTGGACGAATCTACTCTATAGGATTCGCGATTTTGCCACTTCTCGAGAAGGGACAACAAAGAAAAATATATATTAAATATTTTCTCTCAACGAAATTATCAATTCTAAATTGCCTTTAATATTGGTTTATAAAAGAGCCCCATATTGACCTCTTACCCAAGTATCTGAAACCCAACCGACTCAGATTGTTATAGCTTTATTCTAAACTACATTACATGAGTTAAGGCAGATTACCTCAAGTTTATTTGGTTAAGTCAAAACGCCTTAACTTATCCTATAAAGTTTATAGAAAAATAATCCAAGTAATTATTATACAATTTAAAAAGGAATACATAAATCGATGAATTCTATTCAAGATTATAAAGTGCTTGGTTTGTTTATAGAGAGTTTTGTCACTTCTACTTGTTTCCAGAGTAATGATGATCATACTAGACTCCTTGATAACATGTTTCTCAATAACAAGCAAATACCTGCTCCAGAAGTTGGTATCTTCGAGTATAATCTGCTGGGGTATAATCCGCGCCAAGGTTTGCCCTGATATTACTATAAATTTATAAAAACTATAAAACTACTATAAATTTTGAATTTTTTGAATTTTTAAAATTTTTAAAATTTGGAATATTTTGAATTTTAAATTTTTGAAAAAATTTATTCTTAAAATATGAATACCCGCGAAAAATATTTTTGTAAATTTTGCGACAAGGAAATTTCAAAAGCTCACAATGCCAAACATGAAAAAACTAAAATTCATAAAAGAAAAATAATTGAAACCTCAAAAGTGGAAAACTTCTTCGATGGTGATCTTCAATCTTCAAAATTTGTATCCGCTTTATTAAAATCTTTTACCTCTGAAAAATATCCAGGTGAAAGACATTTAAAAAAACATTTATACACGGGACATGGAACTTGTTTAGATATTCGTCTCAATGAAAATGACAACCCAAAACCTGGAGAAGAACCATTTAATCGTGTTGATGCTGCAACTTTAAAACATGACATTGCTTATAAAAAGGAAGATATTCGTTCAAGACAAAAAGCTGGCATTGATTTAATTCAAGATGTTAATGAAATAGTACATCCATCTTTTAGAGAAAAAGTTGATGGAAATATTGTCAAGTTAGCAATGACGATTGTTCTTAGAGAGAGAAACCCGACCCCAATTTCTCAACCAAACATACCAGAAGCACAAACTTTATCCATTTCAGAAAAACACATGTCATCACCAAAGTGTTTAACAAGGATGATGTTTGGAATGTTGATTTAATCAAAACTATAAATTCTAAAAGTAATGAAAATTATAAATATATTTGATCAATTATTGATTTATACACCCGATATGGTTGGGCTCTACCACTAAAAGATAAAACACCAAATTTATTCAAAGAAGGATTCACGTTTTTATTTGAAAAACCTCCAGATAGAATTGCTAAAAATTATATGTTATTCAATCTAAAGAATTTTATGATAAAATATTTCAAGATTTTGCAGAATAAAATAATATTAAAATTTATTGGAGTGCAAGTGACTACTATTGGAATAATTCAACGAATTTAATAATTGAAAGATTTAATACGAAATTACAAAAATGGATGTGCAAGAAATTTAAACGACAAGAAAATAGAATTTAGATAAATGTACACCTGCTTCAATTCATTAAAAACTCCTATAATAAAATGAAAAAATCAATAAAGTTATAATATAGGAACATACATACTTACCCGTGTCTGCATGTAATTTGTTCAACTGAATAAAAACTTATATTATAGGAAGGAAGGAAATTGAAGAAAATTTTTTTTAAACATAAACACATAATACATAGTAAATAATGCATGCAAACTTTCAAAATGTAGAAATGTTCAATTCATTAAAAACTCTATATAAAACTATTTTTAGTAACTTTTTAGACAAGTTTTTTTTTAAATTAAAGTCGAAAATTTTTGAAAAAAAATACCAAAAACTCTACTTTGAGTTGTAGAGAAAATTAAGAAATAATTTCGTAAGATTTTTCAAGAAAATCAATCAATTTAATATTTTTACAACTTTTCAGATATTTCAAAAATACCATTGAAACTCTAGGTTTTTGAGTTTTTACCTTATTTGCAATTTACCAGGAGCAGTGGAACCAGAACCTTCAAATGAGGAGTTTAAAAAATACGTAAAACATAAGTTTTCCGATAACTTAAGTTAAAAAATTTTTTTTTATAAGTATAAAAAATCCAAATCAATAATACCATTGAAAATGGGGAAGATTTTTATAAATTTGGGAAATTAACAGAAATTTCCAAAGCCTCATAAATCAATAATTATCAACAATTTGAATTTGTCAAAAGGTAAAAAAGATGGCAGCCAAAACAAATTTCCAAGGAACAGAAGAATAGTTTATTCGAATATAGAAACTTTTTAATAATAAATTTTAGTTTTCAATTAATCGGACTTGTATTTTAATAAAATTTATTTGTCAATTAATCTGACTTACATTTATAGTATAATAATTCCAATAAATTGGCATAAATTCCTAAAAAAATCCTAAAAAAATTAATTAAAACTGAATTAAAAATAAATGATGATTAAAAGTATTATTTAAGAGCTTGAATAATGATCTCATAACTTTACGAGATCATAATTCAAGCCTTAAAATATACTTTATTAAAAAAATTTACCTGTTAGCCATTTTAAAAATGGCTAATTCATAAAGTTAACCATAATTCTAATTGGTTGTTCATTAAAACTTGTATTATAGAAGTTTTTAATGAATCGAATCAGGCGTATTACCAGAATTGATTAATAAATATAATAATGAAATCATGTTTTAATTTTTTGATACATGTACAAAACCTGAACCTTTAACAATATTTGAATTTTTAGAATTCGAATTTTTAAAATTTGAATCTTTAAAACGTACAAAATTTTTGTCTCCTTGTTTAGAGTAGTGGGATGTGTCACATCCAGCACATGTCACATCCAGCACAGTACCCCCCCCACTGAGAGAAAATTTTTCTAAGTCCAAAAGACAAAGACCATGACTCATTCAAGGTCATTTAAACAAAGACCATGACTCATTCAAGGTCATTGGATGACTCATCATATTTTTTCAAGGTCATTCAAACAAAGACCGTGACTCATTCAAGGTCATTGGATGACTCATCATATTTTTTCAAGGTCATTTAAACAAAGACCATGACTCATTCAAGGTCATTGGATGACTCATCATATTTTTTCAAGGTCATTTAAACAAAGACCACGACTCATTCAAGGTCATTGGATGACTCATCATATTTTTTCAAGGTCATTTAAACAAAGACCATGACTCATTCAAGGTCATTGGATGACTCATCATATTTTTTCATGGTCATTTAAACAAAGACTACGACTCATTCAAGGTCATTGCATGACTCATCAAAAATTTTCAAGGTCATTCAAAAGTAGGTCAAGGTCATTCAAAAGTAGGTCAAGGTCATTGGATGAGTCACCAAATTTTTTCAAGGTCATTCAAAATTTCTCAAGGTCATATTACTTTTAAACATTTTTAAATTTTTAATTTACTACTTATAAAAATAAGTAGTATATATTTTGTAAATTTATTTTATTATTATTAAATTAAATTGTTTGTTTTAATCAAGTCAATTATTTTATTATTTTATTATTATTATTAATATTATTAATATTATTAATATTATTTTTTTTATTATTTTTATTATTATTATTTTTATTATTATTTTTATTATAATTTTTATTAATATTTTTATTATTACTTTATAATGAAAACCAAGACATATACAACAAATTTATTATAAAGAGATAATTCTACTATAGTAGTATTGTCGAAGAGCTTTATTCAAAGCCCATTCCACATACTTCCGATATTGGGAAGCGCAGCAATGACATCCATCACCACGAGGGTATTCGGGTTCCATATCTTTTGACAAATTGTTTTGTTCGATATCCCATAGGAACTCATCGATTACAGTAAATATCCATATTGATGTATGATTGAATATCAAGTCTGGAATTATTGATGCTGGCTTATCCATGATTCCATGTATTTCTGGATAATAGAATTCCAGACGTTCTTTAATAACTTTAAAATAATCATCTAAAAAACAAGTAATAATAATAATAATAGTAATAATAAATTACCATAATGTTTAACTTCATTCATAGCTTGAACTGCGCTCGGTACAATCATTTTAATGATAAAAATTGAAATAACAATTACTTTTATACTAATTTAGATACACACACAAATCATTAGCTATAAACAATAAATATTAATTTATAATGTTTTGAAAATGATTAAAGAAATTTTAATAATATTATTAGTTTTTAATATGGCCAACTCAATTGTTGTAACCGTTCAAGGTAAAAATTCAACAAGATGTGTATGTCCTGATACCGCTGTATTGATGGATATTTTGTATATGATAGATAGGCCTAGATATTTGAAAACTCCAGTCAAAAGATTATCTGAAAGAATGAGTAATTTAGAATTCCGATTTGAACATACATATGAGACTTTAAAAAGAGCTAAAAACGAATTATATGATGATATTATATATTTAAATAAGACCATTGGTACTATCAAAAATGAATTAAGAAAATCAGTATTAGAATTGAAAGAAAATCGTAAACTTAATGAAAAAATGATGAATCAAGTTCAATATAGTATAAAATTTTATTCTAATAAAACAACTGATCAGTTCAATCGTATAATGAAATTACAACAACAACCGGTTAACAGTGGTGGCAACAACTTGAAAGAAGTTAACAGTGCCAACAAATCATCATTGCCATTTCCATTATATATTTTTACATATTTTCTTAGTATTACATGATTCTGATTGGTCGAATATAGTATAAATAAGCTTACACTTTCAAATATTTTTATAAAATGCCAGAAACTAAATTTTTTATAACTTTGTTGAATGAGCTGGTCTCTAATAATAGAGAAGAAGATGAAATCATTAAAAACATGAAATTTATGGTAAACCGTACCGAAAAAATCGTTGAAGACATCCCATTCGATTATGAAAAAATTCTCAATTTGCCACCATTGGAGAGAAAGAAGGCATTCCAATCAATATTTAGTTACATGTTCGATGAAAATAATAAATGGATGCGAATAATAGTAGGATTAATGTACATGAAACACATGATATTAAAATCTGGATCCGACTATGAAAATTATTTCCAATGGTCTATAGAGGTATATTACTTTATATTGTTATTAATTTATTATTATTATTTAGGTGATAGAAACAAAAATTGATCCGTGGGTAGAATCAAACGGTGGATGGACAGCTATTATTCAAGTTGCCGCAGAAGCCAAACGCTCTGATATTTATATCGAGAATTGCAAATTTTTATTAAAACTATTCACTGGAGTATCTGTTTTATATTTATGTAACAAGGTTTATCATAGATTTTAATAAATATTTCTTTGTTATTTTTATTAATAAAAAAAACTATATTTTAAAGATTTATTGATTATTACATGTACATTCTTCATCACCACAAGATTCTATCATAATATTTTCTATAACATGATCAATACAATTCTTAAATTCGGTAGGCTCATCTTTTTCGGTAGCTTCTTCAACATCAATAATTTCTTCAGAATCATTAATAATTTCAGTATCATTAACAATTTCATCACTCTGACATTCAGATTCGCAATCCGATTCTTTACTCAATGCTTCAACTAGAGTCAACATATCTCTAATTTTTACACCGGTTATTTCTTCAAGTTTATCAAACAAAAAGTTTATTAAATATTCTAAACCAAAATTAATTAATTATTTATATTTTATATTTTACCTTTTTCAGACATCATCTTAACACTATTTTAAAACTAATTATAATTTTGTTTATAGAATAACAAAGAAACATTAATACATTTATTAAACACTAAAATAACTGTGAAAGTCTAGCAGTAACAATTTTCCAGATTGGAGAAAGCACATCGTTTTGATCTGCTTTATATCCTTGGATTGTTATTGTTATATACCAGTTTTCCTGTTCTTTGAATCCAATTTCTGTAAATGCATCATAATATCTGGTATATTGACTCGTGAAGAAAGCATTTTCATTGCATTTTAAATTGGAATTGATCTTTTTGAACGTATTATCTATATCCTTGATATCTAACATTGATAGAGTGCCAGCGAGAGATTGAAATTGAGTCTTATTGAGTTTGACTGGATTTGCCAATTGCATATTGATAGGCTCCTTTAAAAAATACATTTTATAATTGTGGAACATCTGAACTGGTTGGACGCTTATTTTCTTGGTCATATTTGATTTATGATCTTTATAAGGTGGTGACGCACTTTTATACCCTTGACAGAAACTGATTAACCAATCAGAATCATGCATGTTAAGTGAATGATAATTGCATGTTAAGTGCGTGACTGTATGTAAATTAACCCGTTGAGTTTTATGATTTTACACATATTATCTATATAAAATGTAATATTATTATTATTACTATACAAATAAAATTACTATTATTATTACTATACAAATAAATTACTATTATTATTATTATTATTAATATTATTACTATTATTATTACTATACAAATAAAATTACTATTATTACTATTATTACCAAAACTAACAAAAATAAAACTATTACTATTATTAATATTATTACCAAAACAATAAAACTATTACTATCAACACTAAAACAAAACAACAAAAATAAAATACAAAAACATTTATTACCAACAATAAAACTACCAAAACAATCAAAATAAAATACATTTATTGTCGTAAAAGTTGCATTTTTTGAAAATTTCGTATGGAATTTGTCAGATTCCATTCGACATAGCGCTGATATCGGAAATCACAGCAGCTACACCCCAGAATGCAGGGGTATTCAGTTTCCATCTCCTTGACCGTTCGGTTTATTTCATTGTCCCAAAGGGCTTGTTTAATCAGATTTGAAATATCGATTCGTGTTTCATTATATATCAACTGTTGATGCATTGAAGGTTCTTGATTCTTCAAAATCTCCTTTATTTGAGGATAGTAATAAATAATACGCTCGATTAGCATTGGAGCATATTTGTCTAAATAAAATATAAAAAAAATGAAATAAAAATGATAAATTTACCGTATTCAGCGATATTTTTCTTTGGCATAGCATACATAATATTTTCCATTTTAAAAATGAAATAAAATGAATAAGCAATTTGTTTTAATTAATCATTAGCCAATCAGATATCAACCAATCCGGTGATTTCATTTTGTATGTCACAAACAATATTTTTGTACTCTAGATTTCGCACCCCTAATATGACTATTTTGCCGCTAGCAAACACGTTAACACACATTGGGTTGTATTTTAAAAGCCTCAATGCAGGAAATAATTCTGGTTCGAACATACAAAGACATTTTGTTGACATGTTGTATAGATTGATAGATTGTCCCATATCCATGGTAACTGTAATTGACTGTATTTTAAGATCCTTTATTCTATATTGTAATTTATTGATATCTAAAGGTTTCTTGCATCCCATGATTCTGCATTTGCCGGATTTGAAAAATATTATAGGGTATTTTCCACTCCTATCTACAATTTGCTGGGGTTTACCATTTGGAAACGTCCTTTTTGATACATCGAAAGTTCCTTTATAATTTATATTTGATAACATAATTAAACAATAATGAAATATTAATCTATATATATGATTTTTAGGAAGAGTACATTAAATCGTATAATATAAACAAAAACCTATAATTATACAAATTAATAATGGACTTAAGAAATGATGCTGTATATCAAATCGTCGGCCCAAGTGGTAGTGGTAAAACTATGTTTGTGTGTAAATTACTGAAATCTAATTTATTTCAAACCAAATTCAACAAGATTTATTGGCATAGGGGTGCAGATGAAGAACATGGATTAACTCAGGATAATTTCTGTAAATTGAAAAACATGAAAATAGTAAAGGGTTTCGATAAAAACTGGTCAAGTCGTTTAAGGAAAGGTGATGTCATCATTATTGATGATTTGTATCAGGAAGCTAATAAAGAAAAGGATTTTAATAATTTATTCACAAAAATCAGTAGACATGTTGGTGTTACTGTGATCTTTATTACTCAAAATCTATTTCACCAGGGTGGTGCACATCGAACAAGGAATTTAAGTGTTCAATATTTAGTTATTTTCAAGAATCCTAGAGATGCAACAGTTATTGATTTTCTTGCTCGACAAGCATACCCTAATAATCATAATTTTCTCATCAGTGCATTTCAAGATGCTACAAAATCACCACATGTATATATATTTCTTGATTTCACACAACAATGTAACGATGATTTACGGGTAAAAACAGATATTTTCAATAAAGAAGGTGCCATGGTATATAAACAAAGTTGAAAACTTTAACATGTAAAAATGTTTATGAAATCCAGGCTTAAAAATATCCGAAAACTTAGACATAATATTAAAAAGACTATAAAGAAACGTGTTCCACCAAAAACTAGTTATACCCCATCTAAAAAGCTAATAACCGAGAATTACCCTGCAATGAATCTAATTTCGAAAAACATTATTAAAAAGAGTAAGAAAACAGATAAAATTGTAAAAAATCATAGGAGTTTCCCATATTTTAATGCATTGTTAAAGGCTTCGAGTATGAAAAGAATGTCTATTTTACAATCATTTCCAACTTATGTTGTCGATGATTTACTCAAAATTCTATTAAAAGTAGTCAGAGGTAAAATTAAAATCAGTAATTCTAAAATACTAGTATTGAATAAACATCGTAAGCCTTTGTTATCACTAGTAAATAATAAAAATCGTAAGCAAATGAGAAAAATCATATATAAACAACAAGGTGGTTTTATCGGAGCAATGTTACCATTAGCATTATCATTATTATCACAATAAACGATGGGCAATCATTACCTAATGTTAAATTAAAATTTAAATCATCTTGTTGTAATGGAGAAGATTTGGACGAACCAGAAGACGAGGCAGGTTTCGGTGGAGTGGCAAAGTTAAAGAAAAGAGTCCCAAAGTCGAAAAAGGAAACGCAAAAGTGGTTGTCAGATCAGCTTGCGTACAGTTTAAACAAACCAATGCGGAAAAGATTTCCAACGAGAGCTTATAAGACATTCGGTATTAATGATTTATGGCAAATGGATTTGATGGAGATGATACCGTATTCGAAGATTAACAAGGGTTATAAATATATTTTAACGTGTATTGATGTTTTCAGTCGTTTTGCTCGCGGTGTACCAACAAAGACAAAATCTGCAGAGGAAATATCTAAAGCAATTAACTCAATGTTTAAAAATGAGCATCTAGACAATTTGCAAACCGATTTAGGTATTATTGTTATTATTATTATTATTACTATTATTATTATTACTATTATTATTATTACTATTATTATTATTATTATTATTATAGGCAAGGAGTTTTACAATAGTAAAGTTAAGCAAATCCTGGATCGTCTCAAAATAAATCATTATTCTGTACATTCTCAATACAAAGACGCACATGTTGAAAGATTTAACCGGACATTGAGGGATAGATTGAAGAAATATTTCGTGCATCAAGGTAATAAAATATGGATAAATGTATTACCGAAAACACTTGTTAGTTATAATAATTCATCACATCGAGGTCTGAATGGTTTGAGACCTGTAGATATCAGCTCGAAAACATTAGCTAAATCAGTACGGTCTAAAACAGTTGCCATTACAAAACCAAAATATAAAGTTGGTGATCACGTTAGAATTAGTAACATATCTGCTTCACCTTTCATCAAAAATTTTGATAGTAATTGGAGTGATGAGGTATTTCAAATTACTAAAATTAATACTAAACAGAGTCCTGTAATGTATGTTATTAAAGACAGTGATAACAATTTAATACAAGGGAAATTCTATGAACAGGAATTACAAGTTATTTCCAAACCTACAGTGTTCAGAATTCAGAAAATATTGAAAACTAAAATGGTGGGTAAGGATAAACAATACTATGTCAAATGGCATGGATATCAAAAACCCTCATGGATATCATCAAAAGACCTAGTAAAATGAGTTTCTATACAATTTTACCGAGTAATAGTTGCCCACTAATCCATCCGGAAAATCAAGCAAGTAAATTTATGGTTGATCTTCAAAATCCCATTTATTTACATGGAAATTGGGAAGTTGCTTTGCAAGACTTTACATTTGTGTACAATACATTTCCATTTTATAGTCATTGTAAAATCGGATTCAAGAAACGTGTTCCCAAAACCTGTAGTGGTATTTTCTCAATCAATAATTTTGAACGATATTGTCATATTCCGAATCAGATTTTAGATGAAAATTGTGGCATGTTTTTCAAAGATGGATTGAATGTTAGTTGTGATTATAGTCCATTTACAATAAAGTTTGAAAGTATTGAGGATGCCAAGCGAATGGGTTGTGATAAGCTTAGCGTTGTTGTTCCTGGTACTGAATACCTAATACGTTTCAAAACATTTGATGAAAAAAGTGTAACAATCGAAAACATCAAAATATCACTATCATATATTAATGAAGTTGAAGAGACATTTACATTTACTAATGATTTATATATTAAAACACTTGAAGAATTACATAAATATATTTCATTCAATTGTTTACATATATTTAAAACTATTGAATTTGTTAAAGATGGATTATGTAAATTCAGTCTGAATAATAACATATGTGAAATTACATTTGATAAAAATTTGGCTAATACATTGGGATTAGATAAGCAAACGTATAGAGCAAGTGCTTTTGGTGTACGCAAACAAAAAAATAATAAAACTTCATAGGCAAATGTTCATATATACTAACATCATCGATCCTATAATTGTTGGTGATTCTTTGGTTCCTCTTTTGAAATCTGTTTGGGTTGATAAACATGACCAGGATGAAGTTGTCAATATAAATATCGATAATCCCATGTACTTACCGGTATCAACATCATGTATAAACAATATAGAAATAAATATTCGTGATGATAGCGGTAAATTTATTGAATTTAGTAAAGAAACAAAAACTCATTTGACATTACATTTTCGTAAATTAGATGGCCAATAATGATATTATTAGTATGTATAGTGGTAGCCAAAGTGGTGGCGAATTACCATATTTTATTGGTAAACAGTATGGATCAGGTTGGTTGAGAACAATTGGTAGATTTGCACTTCCTATTCTTAAACGCCTTGGTAGTTTTGGTATGAAAACTGCTAAAGATGTGATAATGAATGAGCAGAAAATATTGCCATCTCTGAAATCAAATGCATTATCCGAGTTAGGGAAAGTTCTACCTAGTGTTGCAGGTATGTTTCAAAAACCCGAAGCACCGGCTCAAAAACGTAAAAGACATCATAAACATATAAACAAACGAATGAAAGGACATGGAACTATATTTCAAAAATGATTTGTGGTAAATCTGAATTGTGCTTATTTGATAGACCATCTCCCCAGGCGGTAATTGAAATGGGGGCCTTTAAAGAGGTATTCCCGATGAATTCTATTATGGATAGTAGAACCGATATTGAATTTTATATTAATGGTTCCCAAACTGAATATCTAGATTTGAATGATACATTGTTAACTGTTCAGATCAAAGTTGTAGATAAAGATAGAAAACCGTTGGGTGAACCTAGTGATGTAATACCAAACAATTTCTTGTTTCATACACTTTTTAAAGATGCAGTTCTCGGATTTAATAATATCAAGATTGAGGGTGGAAACAGTACATATATTCACAAAGCTCTAATAGAAACTATTATAAATTACAATAGTGATACTAAAAATACATGTTTAACTCCTATGGGTTATGGTAGTGATGACGATAGGAAAAAGTGGATTAAAGGATCGAAATTATTTACCATGTGCTCATCATTACAACTCGATTTTATGGATCAACCGAAATATTTACTCCCAGGTGTTAATGTGCACATTAGATTGAAAAGATCTGATTCGGCATTATCACTAACAAGTGCCACCACAGCTCCAATTCTTCAATTAGTTGATGCAAAATTATTGGTAAGAAGAGTTCGGGTTGAGCCCTCTGTATTAGCCGGTCATCAATTGGGGCTTAATTCTAAGCATGCAATATATCCATTGAAAACAAAGGAAATTGTTCAATTTGCTATTGCTAAAGGTTCAGCTTCTTTCTATAAGGAACAAATATTTGGAGATAGAAGAATGCCCAACTTTATATTGGTAACATTTCAAAGTGAATCTCAATATAATGGATCATACTTAACATCGAGCTCAATTTTCAAAAACTTTGGTGTAACATCGCTAACTTTATCGAAAAATAGTGATTATAGAGAAACATATACTCAAGATTTCGAAAATGATAATTATTATGCTACATATATGCAGAGTATAGTGAGAAATATGGGTTATTTGGATAAAAACCTTAATTGTGGTATAACTCTTGAAGATTTTAAAAGCAAATATCCATTCTTTACATTTGTTTTGGCACCCGATTTCGATTTAAATCAGAGTCAATTACCTCAAAATGGTAATTTACGATTAGATATAAAGTTTTCTAAAGCTACAACTGAACCGGTACATGTTGTAATATATGGAGTATTTGAAAATGAGGTTCAAATAACTGCAAACAGAACCGTGTTGGTTTGAACAAACATTGTTGGTTTGAAAATGTTGGTTTGAATGGTATAAAATGTATAGATAATTTATGATAATTTGTCATGGAGTAAGTTTTTAAATGTATTATTAATATTATTGATGTAGTTCTGTTCAGGTCTATCGAATTGGAAAACAAATACTAGGACATGAATTTTTAGGGGTTTTTCCTCTTGATAAAATTCCATATTTACGTAATAATCAAGCCATAATCGTCAATACTCAATCGTCTCATCTTGGTGGAGAACATTGGTTGGCAATATATATGAAACCTAGCAAGATATTAGTATTTGATCCTATGGGTTTCTATTATCCGGCTTTAATGGTTTCGAAACTTCAAACAATGGGTAAACCTATTGTCTATAATAAAACTATGTATCAAAAACCATGGACATTAACATGTGGTCAACATTGTTTAGCTTGGTTATTATCCAAGCGATTTGATGTATAATAAATGTATTAATGTTTATTGTTATGTTTTAAATATTAACATTGTTATTTATTATTATTTTTTATTATTATTATTTTTATAAATATTATTATTATTATTATTATTTTTATTATTATTTATTATTATTTTTATTATTATTTATTATTATTATTAATATTATTATTATGTGTTTAATTAATTAATGTTAACAAAGACATTGCATGATAAGTGCGTGATCACAAAGACAGTGCATTATAAGTGCGTGATCATCACATGATAAGTGCATGCATACACAAAATTGAATAAAGAAAACACATACAAACTAAATGTATGTGATTTACAAAGAACGCATGCAGTCACAGTGTAGACTGCATGTGTTTTACAAAGAAAACATACATACACACTATAGGCTGCATGCATAAAAATCTCTCACCTATATGTGTGTATTGCTTAAATGTGATTGGTTAAAATCTGAAAATATTATTCTCTTTATAAACATTGACAAATGTAGAATTTGTCACAATTAATTCAAAAATTTACTCGCGGGATTTCAAAATATTCAAAATAGAGAAAACAAGTATTCTTAAACAATTATTAGCGGAGGGAAACGGTAAATTTTTTATTTTATTATTTCCTTTATTTATTTATTATTAAGGTACATTTAATTGGTATGATGTCACCGAAAAAGATAACGAAGTTATTATAATCGAGGATAGTGGTAAATTTATTTATTAAATTATTAATTTATTATTATTATTGTTTTAGAAGTTATTGTAACACCGACGGAAATCATTGTTATCAGTGATAGCAAAGATGAAATCGATCATGGTAAATTTTTATTTTATTATTTTTAAAACCATTTTAGTAGATTTGGATGAAGATGAAAATGCTGATGCCCCCGTTTCTGGGGAAGATATGGAGGACCTCTCTTCTATAGAGGATGATGATTCGTCGGAATCAGGAGATAAATGTTAGTTTTTTATTTATTTTTATTTATCGAAATTAAGTTAATGATATTTGAAGTATTATTAAAATATTACATCAAATATCAATAATTTATAATAATTTATAATAAATTTATAATAAGGATCTATTTATTTCAAAAGTTTTATGATAAATATATTTTTAAATTGATGAAATTTAAAGTATTGTTTTAATAATACTTCAAATATCATTAATTTATAACATATTTAAAAAAAAAGTATTATTACTGAAACATATATTAACATAATAAATTATAAACAAATATAGTTGAACAAATAGTTTTTGAATTATATAGGCATTTTTTATTATAGATCTTAGGTAATTGAATTATATATGAATTATATAGGAATTATTTTAATAGATATTTTATATCATATTTAATAGTTTGCAGTGAGCATGCAAATATTATTGTATTTAAGGTTTTATTTATTAGAATTATTAGATATTTTATTAAATAGTTTGCAGTGAGCATGCAAATATTATTAGTTACTTTATATAGGTTTATTTGTTAGAATTATTAGATATTTTATATCATAGTTAGAATTATTAGTTACTTTATATAGGTTTTTAATTTAATATTTTTATTAGGCACTTTTTATCCGAGATATTGCATCTCATCGTTGCAACATAATGAAAGTTGCCATGAAGAAATGAAAAAATATTACCGCCATAGATTTAATGGCATCAACTTTTTTATCTGCGCCATATGCAAAACATCCCAGAACATTAAATATAAAGAATTTTATAGGGAACATGGGGTTCATTTGAATTCTTTCAAGTCTAGTAAAATAAATATGTTTAAGAAAATTAATAAAAATAACGTCGATATTTTGAATATACTACAAAATAAAAAAACATCAAATAAAAAGAATAAAAGACCTGCTGCACCTATTAAAATTAATATCCCAAATAAAATAATTAAAAAAGAAGTCATCGAAATCAGTGATGATGATGACTCTAATATTATAAATAATGAAAATATTATAAATAATATACCTATTATAAATAATGAAAATACTATAAATAATGAAAATATTATAAATAATATACCTATTATAAATAATGAAAATACTATAAATAATGAAAATATTATAAATAATATACCTATTATAATTAATGAAAATACTATACCTACTATAAATAATGAAAATATTATACAATTCGGAGGTTCTGTATTAGAGAATGAGCCGAACATTTCAGTAAATTTAAATGGCGCTATCAAAACTTTACGTTTTGATATATCTAACGCGCAACTAATTACAGTAACTTTAACTGAGCGAATCAGTAATAAATTAATTTTTGAGATAAATAAAATGGGGAGCGTTAAAATTCAATTCGCGATATTAATTAAATTTGAAAAAGATGGCGAGATCCGTGACAATTATTTTTCAAATAATGCGGATACATTTTCAGATAACTTTTTAAGTGAAGGGGTTAATAAGCTTAATGAAAAAATAGAACAATTCACCCATTTAGGCAGTGGATGGCGTGTTATTAATATTATGGAAATTCACTTTATTTTAACAAAATATGCTCCTATTAATCGTTTGTCTGGACATAAATATATTAAAACCCCTTCTGCATTGAAAAATAAAGGAGCCATAGTAAATATAAAAAACAATGATGACAAGTGCTTCCTTTACTCTATTCTTTATTTATTAAAGAAAGATATAATTGGTGAAAACCCCCAAAGAGTCTCTAAATATACCGAGTTTTTAGATGAATTAGAGTACGATGAGATCACGGATTGTCCCATGAAATTAATAAACATCCCAAAGTTCGAAAAGAAAAATTCGACTTTAAAATTAGCAATAAATGTGTTTTCGTACACACCAACTGTTATAATTGATGAGGTTCCAGATAATTATGTCTTTCACCATCCTCATTTAAGTTTGATCCATAGAAGCAAAGTCACTGACGGAAACCCTATTTATTTATTACTACTTGAAAATAATGATAGATATCATTATACCGCTGTGACCAATATCAACTGATTAATGAATTGCCATCAAAACCCTGACTGTAACATTCAAATTAGATGTCGTTGGTGTCCACATTGCCTTAATGGGTTTAGATTAGATAATGCATTCAATACACATGTTGCATTATGCGCCAAAAATCAGACTGGCACAACCCTATACACGCTCCCCGAAAATAAAAATTTAGAATTCCTAAATTATTCTAAACATATCACCCCACCTTTTGTGATTTATGCCGATTTTGAATCGGTTTTACCTCCTGATGATAGACATCATCAAATTCATATGCCTATTGCAGCAGGCCTTTTATTAATTAATAATTATACTAACACAAAATCATATTATTACTTTTACGGACTTGATTGCATTCCTGATTTTCTTAAGAAAATTGAAGAAATTGCAAC
This sequence comes from Schmidtea mediterranea, assembly GCA_022537955.1. Lineage (NCBI taxonomy): Eukaryota > Metazoa > Platyhelminthes > Tricladida > Dugesiidae > Schmidtea > Schmidtea mediterranea. The sequence goes on from CM039681.1 coordinate 28,473,311, forward strand.
TGAAATTGTTATTCCGTACTATGATTCGGAAGGTGATAAATTGATAGGGCCTATGTCTTTCAGTGAGGTTCGACAGTTTAAATCTTGTCGAACCTGTTATTTATGTAAAAAACCGATTGTAAATCCGGTTAGAGATCATTGCCATTTTACTGGTAATTATCTAGGGGCAGCTTGCCGAAAATGTAATATAGCTCGTAGGATTTATCGGTTACTACCTATAGTCTTTCATAATTTAAGAGGGTATGACCTTCACCATATTTTAAAATATGGTCTCGATCGCTTTCCTTCATGGAATTTAGATATCATACCGACCTCTACAGAAAAATTTATTTCATTAATTGTTCACATTAACAAATTGGCTGTTCGCTTTATCGACAGTATGCAATTTGTTAATTGTTCGTTAGCTAAGGCTGTGAAAACGCTAACTTCTCTTCCATTGACTTCGTCTGTCTTTCAAGGTTCTATAGTCGACTGTAAAGGTATTTTTCCGTATAATTTTGCTGTTTCGGAGGAAGTTCTTGAGACTACTTATGAGTTGCCTCCAATTTGGGAGGGCGTAAGTGAAGATGAGTACGATAGGGCACAACTAATCTGGACGCAGCAAAACTGTAGGACTTTGCGTGATTATATGTTAATTTACCTTAAACTTGATGTATTCCTCCTTGCGGACTATTTTCAACAATTCCGTGCCAAGGCTATTGTTTACAATGGTCTTGAACCTCTAAACTTTTATGGCATTCCGGGTATGTCATGGGCTTCAGCGCTTATGACATTAACGGAACCCATTGAACTTTTACAGGACATGGAAATGTTCAATTTTTACGAAGGTGGAATACGGGGTGGGTTAACATTTGTTAACAAACATTACATTGCTGCTTCGGAGGATACAGAATTATTGTACATAGATATAAATAATCTGTATGGTTGGGCTCTCAGCCAAAGTCTTCCTTACGCTGATTTTACTTGGGTGTATGATGGTTTGGATGAGGTTTTGAATGAATGTGCGAATGTTGTGGATATTGAAATCCTTCCATATGGATATACTATGGAAGTTGATATCGAGATTCCAGATAATTTACATGATTTTCTAAATGACTTTCCGATTGGACCGGAAAAGATGTGCCCACCAAATTCAAAAGTTGAAAAGTTAATGCTAACGCATTATCCTAAGAAGAACTATGTTCTTCATTGGAGGCTTCTCAGGCTTTATCTTTCTCTCGGGGCTAAGGTTACACATATACATAGAGCTATTAAATACAAGCAAGCTCCTATTTTTAAACATTATATCGATAAAAACACTAAATTGCGTGCAAATGCAGTTAGTGAATTATATAGAGATTTATTTAAATTGTATAACAACAGTCTGTATGGTAAATCTGTTGAGAACCTTAAAAAGAGGATGAATTTGCGATTATGTAGTTCAGCTGAAAAGTTAATTACATATTCGTCAAAACCGGCATTTAGAAAAACAATAGAGATTACTGATGATCTTTTTGCCGCTCATCTTAATAAGGACTCAATATGTTTGGATAGACCTAGTTATATCGGTCAATCAGTTCTAGATTTATCCAAACTACGGATGTACCAGTTACAGTATGTTGAGTTACAAAAATATCGTGATATTTATAATTGTGATATCAATCTAGTAGCGGGTGATACAGATAGCTTCTTTTTGGAGATAAAAAATTTAAAATTAGAAATTTTATTAAAAGCTATGATTTCGGATGATCTGTTAGATACATCAAATTATGATCCTTCTCATCCTTTATATTCTAGACGACTTGACTCGGTTATTGGCAAGTTCAAGGATGAGAGTAAAGGGTTAGGATATAGCGAGTGGGTTTTCTTACGCCCTAAATGTTATAGCTTGCTAGGAAATAAATCAACGATGCGAGCTAAGGGTGTAAAATTACCGGGTACCGACATTAAACACCAATCATATTTGAATTGTTATAATAACAATAGTATTATGTCGGTACCTCAAACTAGGATAGGGACCCGAAATCATCAGCTGTTCACTTTTAAAAATTCTAAAATAGCATTAAATAATCATGACGACAAGAGAGCTTGGGTAGGGAAAAACTCGAGTTTTGCATATGGTCATTATAGAGGGGTTGATGTCCTTGATGTTGGTGGTAATATTATCATGCCTGAAACCGATCCAACAGTTCGCAATCAGCAATTTGATGAGATATTTGAGAATGTTATTGATATTTATTAACAAATTTGTATATAAAAATAAAAATTGTGAAAATTTCTCTTTGGTATTTTCATTTGTTATAATTTATTATTATTATTATTATTAGCAATATTTTCATAATCAAATGCCAAGCGTGAAGAAACGTGAAATAAAACTTGATATTTGTTTAATTGCATTATTAATAATTGATTTACTTTTTATGAACTTGTTGTATTTTATATATAGTTGTTTTTATATAGATGTTTTTTTTTATATAGTTGTTTTATGTATTTGTTTTATTATATATATATATATGTATTATTAATAAAAAGTAATAAAAAATAATGATAATAATATTTATAATAATAAATAAAAAATAATAATAAAAAGAATAATAAATAAAACTTGTAATAAAAATTAAAATATGTAATAATAATAATAAAAAATATAATAATAATAAAAATAATAATATTAATAATAATAATAATCAAAATAATAATAAAAATAAAAAGAATAATATTAATAATAAATAAAGCTTGTAATAAAATAAAAATTAAAACATGTAATAATAATAAAAATTATAATCTTAATAAATAAAACTTGTAATAAAAATTAAAATATGTAATAATAATAATAATAAATATAATAATAATAAAAATAATAATATTAATAATAATAATAATAATTTAATAAAAAATTAAACATTAATATATAATATAATAAAATAAAGCTTGTAATAAAAAATTAAAACATGTAATAATAATAATAAAAATAATAATAAAAATATTAATAATAATAAAAATAAAAAGAATAATATTAATAATAATAATAATAAAAATAATAATAAAAATAAAAAGAATAATATTAATAATAAATAAAGCTTGTAATAAAAAAATTAAAACATGTAATAATAATAATAAATAAAGCTTGTAATAAAAAATTAAAACATGTAATAATAATAATAAAAATTATAATCTTAATAAATAAAACTTGTAATAATAATAATAATAATAATAATAATAATAATAAAAATAATAATAAAAATAATATTAATAATATTAATAATATTAATAATAATAATAAAATAATAAAATAATTGACTTGATTAAAACAAACAATTTAATTTAATAATAATAAAATAAATTTACAAAATATATACTACTTATTTTTATAAGTAGTAAATTAAAAATTTAAAAATGTTTAAAAATAATATGACCTTGAGAAATTTTGAATGGCCTTGAAAAAATTTGATGACTCATCCAATGACCTTGACCTACTTTTGAATGACCTTGAAAATTTTTGATGAGTCATGCAATGACCTTGAATGAGTCGTGGTCTTTGTTTAAATGACCTTGAAAAATATGAGAGTCATGCAATGACCTTGAATGAGTCATGGTCTTTGTTTAAATGACCTTGAATGAGTCATGGTCTTTGTCTTTTGGACTTAGAAAAATTTTCTCTCAGCGGGGGGGGGAGGGGGTACTGTGCTGGATGTGACATGTGCTGGATGTGACACATCCCACTACTGTTTAGGTTCAGATTTTTTTGTCAAAGCTCGTTAAGTTATTCACCAGATTTATCATTCGTTTTTTTAATAATCAATTCTTCAACTAAACCATCTCCCTCTCCGAAGGTTCGAAGTCGACCGGAGGTCTCCGTCGCTGACGCTCCTCTATATGGATATAAAAATATTTCTTCTTTAAATTTTTTTATTTTTAAATTCAAATTCAATAACCATTTTTATTGCTAAAAAATGACAAAAGATGAAACCAAATTTAGAGATAAATTGAAATCAATCATCGACAACAATTCACCAAAAACAATAAGCTGGAATGTTAGAAAAATGTTTATTTCAAAAGAAAAAATTAAAGAAATTAAGGAACATTCTGGCGGAATTCTTCCACTTTCCGCTTTATTATCATTAATTTTTGGAGGAATTTTAGCTGTAGCAAGAGCAGCATATGGAATAACAACTGTTGTTAAAAATAAAAAAGAATCAAGAAAAGCAGATGCAGAAACTAAATTTATAGAATCACAAGGTGGCACTTTACATCCTCATATTTTAAAATTGAAAAAACTCAAACAAAAGCAATCATAAAATATTTAAAATTTATTGGGAAAAATGATTCAACAAAAAAATTGTTTAAAACTATAGGAAAACATGATTTAGAAATGGAAATTGATGGAAAAGGAATTTTTCTAAATCTGGATTCTAAATTCAATTTTTAAAAAATGGAGCTCTCGAAATTTCCAAACTCTGAAGAATTCGAGCAGAATCTTAATGATTATGTTCGGAGGTTTCAAAATTCTCGATTAATTACCTCAGAAATTTCAAATAATGAAGCGATCACCCCGGAAATTTAATTACGTTTTTCTAACAATAATTGATTTTCATAAATTCCGGCCAACCATGACAACAGCTCGGCACCTCCCGCTCGAAGACATCAATTTAGACAGGACTAAAATATCTCCAGAATAAAGAGAAGTTGAGACAACCAAAAGACCTAATCACAATGATAATGATTTAAATAAAAACATTCTAAATTGTCGTATTCATTTAAATTCAATGTTCGTATAACTCTACACGAATGAGTAAAAGATAAGCGTCCGCACCATAGAACATTAGACCCAAGTGATTAATTGCAAAAGTTCGAGCCACGAACAGCATCACGCAGTATATCAAAATCAACTGAGAAATTCGTTGAATCATAAATCCAGACAAACAATGAGCGATATTTCCATAGTGCCTCACCCTGACAGTCACCATTAATGTCTTCTACTAGATTCGGGATGCAAGGTGAAACGGAGGACGTCGAACTGCCGTATGTAGCCATCAAACGAGAGCCTGGACGAAATCCGGCTCGCAAACTCCGAAGTCAGGGGGAAGAACTCTTGGAACGCCTGGAAGCCCATCAAAGGAGGACCAACAAGCAAGTAGAGAGAGCTCGTCAACAACTAAATCAAATCAACGAAGATATCGCGGCTGGACTGATTCCGAGCACGGATGGGTATGCCCCTTCATAAGGCATCTCATTCGAGCTCGATGATCCTAGAGTGAATCGACCAATTCCGCCAATGACTGTATCCGTGCCGAAGAAAGTTCTTCCAAGGGAAATGAGATCAGAAGCAAGAGAACATGGATCAGAATGGGATCACTCCTATGCACGAAGAGCAACAAGACCAAATTCGAAAAATTGTTACTCACGATCACATTTTAACTGAGTTTAGTGAAATAAATTATTCTGAGTTTATTGTTTTCATACTTACATCTATCCGCCTTAAACTGTTTTTCACATATCGTACAACCTGTAGATATTATTAACGCATCAGAAATACTAAATTAATGATAGATTAATTTTATAATAGTCCGAGGAATCTATTAATGACCCATTTTATTGCAGAGATGAATCCTAGTGAAACATTAAATACGGCTCACGAAAGGAGAATACAGATCTCCTCCGACAGATGCTAGAATTAACCAAGGAAATCCATCGTATAAAATCAACGTGGATAGAGCCGTCAAAGGCGAAAGTCCTATATCAACGAGTAACCGCTGCCCAACGTGGATGGGCCGAAGAGAGACGATTGACGCAGGCCATGAAGACGCAGATTCGAGGACTAGAAGTGGCGCTAGCGGCCTGCCAAGAAGGCTAAACTGTCACATATCCCCTAGTTTTCGCACCGGCCCAGCTGGCGTATCGCGACGCGACAAGTGCAACCAAACCTGCGACAAAACCACCTCAACGTCGTCCGGGAAAAATCGAGAGGGCGAAACGACGGGCAATGAGATCGACCGAACAACAAAAATGAGAAAATGTCATAACAAATAAACGTTTTAGTTAAAATGTCTGCACCTTTGTTAAATTTATAAAGTATGGCTAAGAATAAGTTATGCAAGTTAATAAAGATTCAACCCAAGAAAGAGACACGACTAATCGTACTTGTAAACGAAGGGGATCAGAAATAAAAATCGCACACATACCTTCTATCGGTACTGCGTTGAACCCGCTATGGGATCGGGCCTTAGCAGTTCCTGGATGGCGCCCACCTTTGGCGATTCCATAACCAGTGGTTACATTACCAACATTGCTTGGCAACGGGTAACCATTGAGGGAAAGATAATAATTTTCATATGGGGTCAAGGACGATGACATCTTACCCAAAAACCCCACACTCATCAATAATTATATCACAACTTTCACACCTATTAGAGTTTTTAAAACACGATGAACAAATAATAATATGACCATGGCAAATATAAAATATTGACTTTATCAATTAAACAACTCGAACATATAAGATATTGTTTTTGTATTTCATCCAGTTTATCCTTGATTTTTAATTCGATTTTATTTGCATTATCAATGTAGGATTGAATAACATCTCGATATTTGCCAAACTTGAAATCCATGCACATCCAGAATACATTAAGCATATTAATTTCTGTAGGATTTATGTTATTTACAAATAATATGAAACTGTATAATTTCATTATTGAATTGTTGAAACCGAATAATTCTACGAGAATTTGAATATTGTGATGTTTAAAAGATTTATTTAATTTTGATAGTAATAAATAATCGTAGGTTTCTGTCAATAGTCTATCTATTATTAAAAAGGTCTGATTCCATTTAATTCTGAATTTAATATAATTAATAATAATAATAAAATAATACCTATGTATGATTTATGGGTGAATCTAAAATATCTCGTGCCATTTTATGAAAGTAAATATTATTTAAATATATATATATATATATATATATGTGTGTGTGTTTTCAATGTCTTTGTTACATAGCAATAATACTATTAAACATTACACGCACATGACTTATAAAGATATGGGCAATAGTAGTTCATAAGTAACAAGGATTATGTGCAAGAGAAGTTTATTATAAAGAACTTGTAATTATAAATATAAAAATTAAAAAAAAAATTAAAACACTACTTATAAAAAATAAGTAATAAATTTAAATTAAAATGTTTTTTTAAAAAATGTTAATGACCTTGAAAAACATTGTGAGTCATCCAATGACCTTGAATTTTTTTGAATGACCTTGAGAGGTTTTTCGATGAGTCATGGTCTTTGTTTCAATGACGTTGAAAAATTATTATGACTCATCAAATGACCTTGAATGAGTCATGGTTTTTGTTTGAATGACCTTGAAAAATTATTATTATTCATCCAATGACCTTGAATGAGTCGTGGTCTTTGTTTCAATGATCTTGAATGAGTCATTGTCTTTGTCTTAATTTTTTTGTACTTTTAGACTTAGAAAAAACGTTTTACCCCCTGGGGAGTTGATCTGGCGGTGACACATCCCACTACTTTTGCTACATTAATAAATTACACATTAGGAAATAATTACCTCAAATTTACCCTTTCATATTATTCGTCTACACCTCGGGTTTTTCTCATCTCTCGGGTTTCCCATTGCCTCGGGCTTCCCATTAGTAAATGGGTTTTTTTAATTAATTTCTTTTTTTTCTTATATTATTTTATAGGGACCCCTCACTTAATTTTTATTATTATTTCTGGACTCGTCTCTCCATTTGGCGTTCAACCATACCAATTTCTTCTGATCAATACTACTTTCGAATTTTTGTAAATTTTTTAACTAATGTTGCACTTTTATCATTTTTCTGTTTTATTGATTTTACTGTGCTTTTTTCGTAATACCCCAACAATATTACGATCCTTATACATGCTAATTTTTTCTCCTAAAAGATTGATAGAATCATTCAAATTATTATGGTTTACTAACCCAGATTCAGCATAAATCCTTTAGGACTTTATTCCGTTCCGCTTTAAGAAACAGCGATCCTGTGGACGCCTTAAAATCTTTGATATGGAGTCTTCCTGCGATTTACAGTGCGTTTGATGTGATTGTATCTGCAGCTATTTTGTAACTATTTTTTGCTTCTCATTTGCTGAAACATTGATATAAAATTGGTTCAATACTTTCTGCGTTTTTTTTAATACACGTTTTTTGATTGTTTCTTGGTTGATCGGTATTTTCTCAAGATTTTCTCTGAGTCACTTGTTAAAGATTCCAATAGAAATTTTATATTTTTCTCCCAATGTACTTTGGCTCATGTTCTTTTCGACTTTTAGTTTCTAAGACAATTCTTTTTTTCTAGAACAGTAATTTCTGTTCTTGTCCTCGGCTTTTTTGAGTTTTGTATGTTCATAATAAAGGATAAAATTTTAATTGATTTAATGATTTGGAAAATATCAAAAACAAAATATCAATAATTATACATTTTGATGTTCATTTAAATGAGCAATTGTGAAAAAGCATGAAATAAAGGTAAGTAAATATCAAAAAAAACCAAAAATTTAAATTTTGTTCATAATATAACGTGTTCAGAATAGATGATGTTCATATAATACAAGACTGAATGTATATAAAAAAACATTGAAATTGTTGGGCTTAAAGCCAAAATTAAAACAAAAGGTACCACTAGATTAAAACAAAAAGATAAAAATGAAAATGATGAAATAAGTCACTGTACTGCAAGAAGGGCACCTCAAGAAGATACCAAAAATAAAATTAAAACAAAATAAAAATATAACAAAATTAAATAAAACAAATAATTAATTAAAATCATTAAAAAGCCTACAGCTGCAGAAAGAAACATACGAAAAATAAAATAAACTGCCAAAACCTTGCAAAATAAGGTTTAGAAAAAACACAGGCAGAAGAGGCGACCAGAAAACAAAATATTTGGGACTAAAAAATAATATTATAAGAAAATAATAATAAAAATAAAATCCAACCATAAAATATTCAAATATCAAAAAATATAGAAAATTGTATAAAAAATAATAAAAATAATTTGAAATTAATAAAATAATTAAAAAACCTCAAAAATGGCGAAAAATCGTTCATTGGTCGCACACAGACACAAAAACAGTATATAAGCAGTGACAAATTTCATTATTTTCAACTTTACAATTCTACGAAATTTTACATCTTTGAAACTCATTGTAACTTTACGAATTTTTCTTTGCAAATTGAAGATTTTTGAAAGTAAGGAAGTTTTATATATCTTAATTCTTATTTATTACGTTAATGTAACTTTACATGTATATCATAAATTTAATCTTTATAATGTCTTTGTTTACTCTTAAATGAATTATATGCATATACATTATTTATTTACCTTCGAGGTCCCGCTAAAATCGTATATATTTAGTGTATTGAAATAGCTCTCGATTAGGCAGATCCCGGTCCAGCTGGTGGATTAAGTTCCCTAGTTGCGATTGTGGGTCGCGCCTTTTCGAAACCTCTGTCTGTCCGCGACAGGGTCTGGCAAAATGGCACAGGACCTCCCCCGCAGGGCATCGTTGAACGACTCGCAACGGCTGATGGAAACGTCGGTCGTGGCGAGCAGAAAACTTAAATTAAAGGGGAGGGCGTCATTAGTTAAAGGAAATAGGAATGATCGTACAGCGATCTCTTAGTATTATTTTTGAAACCTCGAAAGAAAGAACGAGAAAATCTGGGCAGGAGTGATAGGAATAGATAAAACGAAAATTTTAAATCAATATCAAAAGAGAATTAAATAATGATAGAATTGTCAGATACTTTTATTTATGACAAACATTAGGCATCGACCATGAAAAATAAAACATCTAAATTACCCTAAATCAACTGTATAGTTGCATCCCCTGGAACAACACATGGCGAGAACATCGACGGTATCACAATAGGAATAATCATCGTAAATTATCGCATAGAGAACGAAAATCATCTTCACGAAATGATACCGCTAGCCTAATGTTGAGATCGATAACGAGAAATAAAATTAGTAACAACTTCCCAAAATACTGCGATTCAAAACAACGAATATGACGGATAAATAAATTCCCTTGTACCAAACGTTCGAAGCGATCCGCATTCAACGAAGTCAACGAATAAATATAGAAATTCCCAGGAAAATCCTCAAATTCCCATCCATATCACTATTGATTTTTCATGAATCGTTTCGGCAGTAGGAAAATCCGTTGATTCAGCGATAGCAGTCAAAGGAAAGGGAAACTCCATCTGTAAACTGTGTTCCTATGACGACACCACTAAGTTTTCTCCGTCGACTAACTAGTTAATCGTATAAAATCGCTAACCCGACACTTATCGGCACGACCGAAATAAATTCAGCGATTGGGAATTGTCACTAGAATTACTTCATCCTCGTTGCGACTAACAACCAGTGTGTCTAAGCATTAATCCTGACCACTTCAGCAAGCAACTTATCATCGAATAACGACGCCGTGGAAGACAGTAATTAACACGCACATTGATTTCGCGAAGATCGTCCTTGTTAGTGTGAGTATTCAAAACTGAGCCGATTTACTTCGATAACCATTACCGCTATTACTACTTAGTCATAAATTAAAATTATTAACACTATTACCACTACCAATATTCAGTAATAAAATAATGGTCTTCTTTATATCTCGGTTAATTAATGTTCTTAAGGCTATTAGTATAGTTATTATTATTCATGATATTAACGTTTGGGTTTACTGTTATCCTTATTGCCAGATTTCACTAGTTGGTTATTATCACTCCAATTGTTATTATTATTATTAGTAGCCTTATTATTATTATTATTATTATTAGTATTATAATCGTTAGTATAAATATTATTTTCATTAGCATTAGTATTATTATTATAATAGTTATTATAATTGTTATCATCATCGTTATTATTATTATTATTATTATTGCAAGTATTGTTATAAATTCTACTATTATTATTATTATTATTATTATTATTATTATTATTATTATTATTATTATTAATAAAATTGTTATCATGATTATCACTGTTATTATTATTGTTATTCCCTTAGTATCACTCGCGTTATTATTTCCATTAAGATCAATAATTAACACCGCCATTATGATTTCTAATATTAATAGGATTATAATTATCACTACCCCTCTTCTAATCAGCCCTACCACCCTTGGTATTATTGACATGGCTGCAGTTGTAGATCACGAATTCCATTGTTACTACCGCTATTAATATCAACGCGAATTTTGATAAGCCCTGTTATTGAGGCTCCTGACTTAACTCGAATTTCCCTCATTGTGAATCTCGTCGCTTTCTTAGATAAAATAACATCTCATTATCTTCCTCTAGCTATAAATTTCATCCAAATGGCAAATTCGACAGAGCTTCCAAGGATTCCACGGTTATCCTCTTCGATTATTGCGACCCGTCAGAGTTTGGAGCAGTTAGATAGAGACCATGTAGCTCTCCAGAATAAATATCAAAAGTTGAAAGGAACATGGACCTCGGCTGATGCGACCAAGAAATTACATCAAAAAATTACCCGCCTGTCTCGGGCTAGAGACGAATTAATCGCCGAGTCTCGCAGCCAGCGAGTACTGATAACGGAACAAAGTGCCGGACTCAGGCGAATATTTACGGATGTCGAACTCCGGGCATCTGGGCTCAAAGCCTGAATATTATACCGGCTCGTCATCTCCCGGTGGAACCGACTCAACGCGCTCATCCAGAACCAGCCCCCTCAAGCCATCACGGCAGAACCTAGCTCCGGAGCGACACAATCGAAACCGCCGTCGCCGTGAGCGTCGTCGAGCAGAGGCGAATCTGCTCAGAGCAACATAACCTGTCAGAATTCCTAACCGAGTAGATGATTTACCCTCACCATACCAGGAGTTCAAATTCCCAGATTTTGACCCTGACGTCATCTATGCACCCTCCCTGGCCATTCTCTCACCTCCGCGATCCATCTATATAGACCTGGTGGACGACGGAAGAGAAGCCTCCTCACTAAATCGCACTCAAGACCGGCTAGGCCTAGATATGGGCGAGATTGCGGCTCTCACTGGTAATGGGCCGACGAGTCTCCTCCAGTCGATGAGCCTGGACCCTCCACCCGCGTGGAGCTCAATATCAACGTCAACCCTAGTCTCTACCGTCAGCCGAAGCGCCGATGTCGGCCGACAGACATCGACGCAGATGAATAAAATCGAAGTCCGTTTGGTTTTTCTTTTGTTCTAAATCACTATCCTCGACCGTGCATCGGAACTGTTCACCTCTTCACAAAATATTCCCAAACTCTTATTTCGAGTGATGGATGTGTGTGATACCATGAGAACCATAGGATACTGTACAAACTGTTCTTGTCTTTTGTCTTATTATATTTTAAATGTTGCGTAAAAAATTTAAAATGGGTTATATTAATAAATTTTGTAGTGTTTAATTTTCTCTTCGGTTTAATCATGAATATCTGGGTCAGGGGTAGTAAAATATTGATAATGACGGAATAATAAATGGAAAGGAAAGGCTTAAGATTCATTTGCCAAGAGAAAAGACGAGCCTCCGACTGACCACACCAGAACGAATGGAAATACACGAGTATATTCTCACAATTCTCGGGTTCAGTAGGAATAGATTCCAGGGGTTCGGTGGTAGTGTAATCTCGAGGTAGAGTGCGTAAGACATTCTATCGGCAGCAAATGACCGGGAAAACGAAGGTTCTTCGAGGAGTAGCATTATTAGTAGCGCTCACCTGCTCGAATGGCATTCGGCTGTTGAGTACAGTACCAACATGATTTCGGTCATGTGTACGTAGCAGTTATCCAAATCGTGCGGTGTATTGGGAAAAAGTAACCCTAGAGTACCGGAGAGTTGGGTATAAAACAATATTACGAGTTAATTAACGATTAAATTTCCCCATACAATCAACAAAATGATAAATTTAAAAATGTGTAAATATTTTAAAATCATTTATATTTGTGATAATAATAGAAATTTACTATTTTAAAGGATTTTTAAAATTGACTTAAATAAAAATTTTTAAATAATGATAGAAATTTAAATTTTTTTAATATTTATAAAATTTAGATATATATTTCATTTGAGGTTGATTGTTGGATTTTTGAGACCTTATATATCATTTTAACCACTTTTATTGTTAATTTGGACTTTGTTCGTTATTCAAGTTTTATTCATAGATTTCAATGATAAAATTTTTCCATTCAAAATCGGTCACTTTAGTAGTGTAATTTCTCTCAGTATTTTCTATAGGCTAATATGCTCTCGGCCGTTTTTAGGTCGAATAAGATTTTATTGATTCATTTACAGACTTCTTTTTTAAAATGTTTTCTACCAATTTGTTTGTCAACATTCAATAGTGAGTAATTTTAAAATATTTTCTGTCGAATAACATTAATACTGATATTAAAAAGGATTTTTGAATTTTGAATTTTTAAAAAAATATTCGGATAAATTTTTGATTTATAATAATAATAACTTTGTTTGAATAATATTTTGATATTTAATCGAAACACAATTTAAATAAAAATTTCGGCATTTTCAAATTTATGTTTAATTTTTGATTATTTTTAAAATAATTTTATTGAAATATTCTGTTATTATTTTTAACCAATCAATTTCTTGAAAATGCAGCTAATAAATATAAGAATCATCGATTTATATCAAAATATTAGAAATAAATATAATAATGGAAATCGATGAGGAATGTTCTATATGCTATTCACCAATGAGTAATGAAATGAAGATAAAACTGGAAAGTTGCAGGCATTCATTTTGCATTGAATGGCTGGCTATCAGTACAACTTGCCCATTAGATAGAATACCGATTACTTCAGTGAAATGTATTACAACTAATGGAGATATTCTTGTAAAGACTGAAGATATTATTTTTCTGTCAAAACTAGGTAATGATAATGAATTTATCGAAACATTAATAGAGTGGTTTGATTTTTTGGCAGAATATTGCGATTATTTACAGAATAATTTAGATGTTTTATCAAATAACTTAGTTGAGTTCTTTGTGCACACTAACAAAAGAATACCAAACGATAGTTTAGATAAATTAGACACCTTTTTATATCGCCATGACTATTTACATTCGAGAATCTTAGCTCTTTTACACCTTTCTATGTTCAATTCGACATTATATATTTCTATTTATATTCTTGAACATACCATTTTATCGCATATTTGTTCCAAGTTAATACTGTTTAGTAGCATTAATTATATAATAGATCTTATTAGTGAAGATGACCCTAAATATCAGGCAAATAATAAAAAATTAGTAGATTCCCTACCTGAGCTGTCAGCAGTCATAGATTATAGAGACAAGGCCTGCATTAAATTAATTGAAACGACTTTGGAAAATATTTCTTTTTGCTTTTATATTACAAAATTTCTTTTCCCTAATTTATCTACGAGTCGAGTTGATGAAATCGCGTCAAATGTCACATTGGAAAACCGAAAATCCAGGCGCTCTGCTTCAGCGGAAATAAGTGAAAATGAAGAATTAAAATCTTTGTGTAACAGGAAATCCAAAATTATCATCAAAATTCTCACAGGATTGCTGGAATCAGCGGAAATAGGTCTCACTCATCCTCAACTGTTTGACCTTTCTGGAGGTTGCCGGAATATTTTCGATATGTATTTCAACTGAATTAATTCACAATTCGAGTTTAATTTTGTGTAATTTTGGACTGAATGTTATGAGAATTCTCCATTCAAACGATTCTGAATATTATATCAAAGAATTAAAAAAAGGTTTTAAGAAATATATTTTCAAAATATCTGAGTTCTCAAGTAAAGTTCAAAAATTTATTCTTCAAGAAAAACCGCACAATTCAGCCGCACAATGCAAGAAGTGTGCAAAGAAATTAGCGAATTTTATGAAGATTCAGATGTTTTGACTCGTCTTGAACGGTTGAAATTCACTATCTTACATGTAGATAATTTAATTAATAAATAGTTTTATTATTATTATTTATTACTTATTATTTATTTATTATTATTTATTTATTATTATTTATTTGTTATTACTTATTTGTTATTATTTATTTATTTTTTATTTATTATTTATTAGAATAATGGGTTTCAAACCACACAATTGAATATTTACCAAATAAAATCAATATATTTACAAAATATATTGTTGATATTGAATCAAATGTAAATTTGCATAATTTATTAAAGTATATGAAATGTATTTATAGGCCAGAAATATTACCAGCGTTGATATATGTAAATTATAATCATATAAAATTGAATTATAATTTCATGGTTAATGAAATTATTTAAGCTATGTAATTAGTTATTGGTGACATTTAATTTTAAATATTTTTTAATTAAAAAGATTACCTCATTCATTCATGAATACGATTGATTGATGGTATGTATCAAAATAAAATATACATTAGTATTTATTATTTAAGTTTTAGCTTAGAATGTAAGATTTATCATCAAATTGTATATTTTTATTATATAAATACTATTTGCAATATTAATTCTTTTTAGTGAAACTAATGCCGATATTATTTAAAATTTTTAATTTTTTTGGAACCAGAATATAATATCCCTTTTCTTCAATTGTCAATATATTATAAATAGTTACCTCCATTACATTTTCATCCATTGTTAGATCAATTTCCGTCATCGTAGTCTCTTCAAGAAATTGTGGCCATATCTCTCGTGTTGTTGATGTTGATTCTGTCCCTCGAAGCTTTTGATATTCACTCAATGAGTATTTCTTCGATGACGGCTTTTTGGGCATTGGTATGTCATCTATCCATTGATTTTCTACTACCTGATATACCTTGCGCATGCTTCAGTTTCTGATGTCACATATTCGGCATCTACAAATAATATCTTATCACGGATCTCCTCAAGACTTATTTTCTTCCTTATAAACGACATTTTCTTTTTCAGCATGTCTTCTGAAATAGGTAATAATGTCGAATCTTCACTTTCAGCTGTGTGTGATTTCGGTACCTCATGCATTTCGTTCTCGGTTCTAATTTCGATGGCTATAATGACTTCTTCATTTGCCGCTCGCATCGTTTTTGTGATTGTTTCTCTTTGTATCTTCCATGATGTTAATTTTTTTAGCTCCATCCATAATTGATTTTCCCCATTTAGGATTTATATCATTCCCTTGATAACGTGTATGTAACAATCCTCCATTCTGGATATCTGCATTTCTTCTGATAATTTCAATTCGACTTGTCGATGAACTTTAAAATTTTGATCTTCATTTTCCTATCGTCAATTCTTAGATAGTTTGGGATCTGTAGATTATCATTGATTTGGAATCTTTGACATGACTGATTTCTCTATAGTTTGGCGTAGCTGTCATATACCAATCTTTTCCACGGGCTTTCTGTTGGCTCGGACTTCCCATTAGCTCGGGTTTCCCATTAGCCAATAAATTTGTGATTAATTTCTATTTTTATTAAATATTTCCTTCTGGGGAACCTTATCGATTTAATTTTATTATATTTGGATTCGTCTCATCATTTGGCATCCGCCCATAACCGTTTCCCCCGATAAATATTTTAAAATTTTAATTGATTTTTCCTTTTTAATTATTATTTCGAATATCAATGTTTTTATTGATTTTCCATTTTTTACTTTTGTGCATTTTGCTAACCCCAACAATATTATTGACTGAACTTATTTTTCAATGGAAAGTTATTCTTAAAAAACATAAAAAATCATATCTTAATAACTTTCTTGAAAAGAATTTACATATTGGTATTGGCCACAACACTATCTTTCGCTAAACTTATGTTCAAAATACTAATAAATTTATCCATATATTGCAATAATTACAGTTTTTCTTGAAAATAATTTGAAATCGTACAAACCATATTAATTTTTGCAATAAACTTATTATTTAACTAAAACCGGTTGTTAAAAAATCTAATAAATTTATCAATTAAAATAATTAGCTTTTTATGAAAATAATAGTTTGAAAATCAAATTATAGAGTACTTGATTTAATTTGGCTAATTCTATTTATTACCAATGACAGCGACTCAAATTAATTCAAATTCAAATTTTGCATGTTCTAAAACAATACTATATCACTTCAAATATAAATTATTTTGTAAATATTATTGGTACCACATTGATCAGTCGAAAGAAAATCATACTATTCAATCGAACATAATTTCATTAATCTTTTTATATAAATCAACAAAACAGAATTCATTTAAAACCATTGTCATGTTGAACTTGTTGCTAATCATTGATAAATTAAATCATCAGCAATTTTGATACTTCTTAGAAAAGTTGGTTTGGAAGCATATGTTATCATCTTCTTTTCTGTATTACATAATCTTAAATTCATTCTCTTGTTTACCGATAAATTAACTTATTTCTTTTAAAACTTATCCGAATCTATGCGTAGTAAAACGCTATAATTACCATAATTCATTACTCTAAAGTTTCCTTATAAAGATTACTTCAACAATGTTTCCAAATTTTTACATATAAAAGCAGAAATAGGTACTTGACCATCATTGGGACCCACAGTAAATTTTTTTCGGCTGAGCCCATAGTGTCAATAAAGTTTAAATATTTTTGGGTTTTAGTAATTGATTTTTTATCAATTTTTCTTAACTTTCAAATTGAGTTAAAATTACTCCCTTAAATAAAAGTATACTCAAAATCGCTAGGATGTTAGGTTATTTGACAGATTGCGCGCTTACAAGTCAAAGGAGCTGGAAAAACCGGATTCGAACACTTCAAGGTTAACCACAAGTACACCTTCGTGAATCCGGACAACGGCACTCACACCCAGACCTTCGAACGTATGTTGCGATCGGCCAAGTGGCGCAACAAGAAACACTGAGGCACCGCACATCATCATTTGGAGTAGTATTTGGCTGAGTTCATGTGACGCAAGAGAGGATGTTTTCGAGGCTTTGTTAGAAGCAATTGTGGCTTTCTTTTTTGATATTTTACTGGGGATCCCGATAATGAACAAGCACCCAGAAATATAAGCAAATCCTCTTTCTGTTCTAAATAAAAAATTTATTCTCTTTTGAAAAATGTAGCAATCACAAGTGATCGCAACACCAATACATGTTTTATGCACTTATGTAGTAGAACTACCATTTTTAAGAAATAAATGTAATAAAAAAAATCATCTTTTGATAAAATTAGTTTTTTATAGAAACATATCCAGTAATATGACACAAGAAAAACGGAGAAAACTATCCAGTGTTATGGGAAAACTTGTTTAAATATTATTATTATTTAGATCTTTCTTAAATTCTTAAAACTATCTGATGAATTCTAATGTCGACGTCAGTAATTTAAGAAGTAAAGAAGATGGAAGAGAATAAATGAAACTTCATAATGAAGTGTATAATAATCATTGTTATATTCAATTTTTATATACAATCGGTCAAATTTTACCCTAGTCTATTGTTCTTACAGTGCGTAGCACAATCACAGGCAGATCGGGGCGACTGTGAATATAATAAATCATTTTTGTTTAAATCTATATTAACAATAACCTTAAAAATCTAAATTTTCAATTTTTTTTGTTTTATTTTCAAAAAGATTGTTACAGTCCCTTATACGATCTAACCTACATATAAATCAACAGTTTCTTTATTTAACATCAATTTTGCCACTGCATTTTTCAAATGAAATTTCATTGTTAAAAAGGGAAAAATAAAATATTGATTTAGTCAAGTTGAAGATAAAAGATATAGTAAAGAATTGGAAAAGAGATAAATTATAAAGTTCTAAATAAAACTACTTATAAAAAGTGGTTCAACAATCACGCCGCCGGAAATGTAAATTAATCATTTGCAACTGAACATGTGAGAATAATAGTGTCATTTTTACAAAGAATTTCATTTCCGATCAGATCATTGAGAATGATGAACTTCGACGTCCCAAATCCTCTATTTTCATCCGTGACTGGTTTGTTGTAGATAAACTTCATATTTTCTATGGTCGTCCTAAACTGATTCAGTATACTGAATCTACATTTATAAATAAAATTCACACTGATGAAGAGAATAAACATAGCTCTAGTGGCTTTGACAAATGAGAAGAACAAAAACACTGAAATGATCACAAAATACGGTGGAATTTTCATGACATCGAAATTTGATCTGGGATTTACCAATTTAGTACGACACGAGAGTTCTTGGAATGCTCTGTTAGTGATAGTAGGAAAGAAAGATGGATCCATCAGAATATTTTGTGACTCATATTTTTATCGAAAATTAAAACAAAACCAAAATAGATACCTCCCTTAGTTAAAAATTTTTATTTTTAAAACAAGCAATTTTTTTTATCTATCGTGAACGTATGTGTAAGGGTCATTTTATATGATGTTTCCACATTTTATTTTATCAAATTATTATTATTATTTTTATTTAATAATCATTATTATTATTATTATTATTATTATTATTATTATTATTATTAATATCTATTATTATTATTATTGTTGTTATAATTTAACTTAATAATTTAGTGTATTTGTGTTTAAATAATTGTTAATTTGGCACTTTATGAATTATATCTTGATGGAATTTAATTCGCTTAAAAATGAGTTAGATGTAATTGGCGACCACGCGAAAATAAGAACATCAACGCAGTTTCAAAAAAGACTAAATCATTAATGGAATATCTGCCAAAATCATGTCAAGATATTGTTACACTGAACATTCGAAGTGATGATGGACGAGGATCAAAAGAAGCAGAAGAATGGATTAGAGATATAGAAGAATGGCTGTTGATAAATGGATAGCAATTGACAAGCACATTCGATGTGTTATTAGTAGCAGAAGCAAAGAAATTGTGGGGAAACATCAGAGAATCGGAAACAACAGATGTCAAAGCCAAAACGTGGTTTTTAAATACGTTCACAATAAAGAAATCAATGACTGACAAAATCAGAAAACTGACAGGTTTGCATCATTTGAAATTCGACTAAGAAAAATAAAGGATTTGAGTGGCCACTTGGGAATAAATGCCTAATAAGTTGCAAGGAGGGTCATGGGTTCCAAGACTGTTTTTCATTACGGAAAGAAGTTCCCCGAGGATATCAAAAATAGCATGCATAGAAGAAGAAGATTCAAAATCTGGAAAACAAGATTATACTGAAAACAATCAAGATTTCATGATACCTCACAGCGAAATAGAAGAAAGATACAATGTTCCTGACAATTATACAACGATGAGAGAAGACGGGAAAAACATCAGCGGCTTCATGGGTTTCATTTCGTTGGTAAAGGCAAGACATTAATGGTGAATTAAAAAATGAACAAAGAAGAAAAGAGCCAATAGAAGAGATGTTTCAGGCGAAGGATGGAAGAAGATGGAGTAACATAATTTAGAAACTTCAGAAGTAGATATGTTAAGTGATTCGGATCAATAAAATAGATCAATAAAGATCAATAATATAGAATCTACATTTATAAATAAAATTCACACTGATGAAGAGAGAATAAACAAAGCTCTGATGGCTTTGACAAATGAGAAGAACAAAACCATTGAACAAATGATCAAAAAAATCGGTAGAATTTTTATGGCATTGAAATTTGATTTCTGATTTACCAATTTAGTACGACTCGAGATTCGGACGTCAGGAGGTCTAATACTGCATTATCCACGGCGTCAATCAATGCACATGGATAAAAGAATTGAAGATCTGATAAAAGAATTAATAAAAGCACATGTAATTCAGCGTTGTAAGAGTTCTTGGAATGCTTCGTTAGTGATAGTAGGAAAAAGATAGATCCAGCAGAATGTGTTTAGATTATCGTGGATTGAATGCTATAACAGAAAAGGAATCTTTCCAGATGCCAAATACCAAATTTTTACTGGACTGTCTTACGGATACAAGAATATTCTCGTCAATTGATTAAGGTCAAGCGTATTACCAAGTAGAACTGGCTCCAGATATTCAAGAAATGACTGCATTTAGTCCAAGAGAGTGAAAATTCTGTTTCAATATGCTACCGTTCGGATTATCAACAGCTCCTGCTACTTTTCAGCGACTAATGCACACAGTATTCGAAGGAATGCTATTCAAAGGAGTAGTAGTCTACTTACATGATATTTTGATATATGAGAAAAGCAAAGCAGATCACGATGAGCTGCTAGAACAAATATTTAAAAGAATTCAAATGGCAGGGTTGAAGATTAATCCAGAAAAATGCGAATTCAATAAACAGAACGGTGCTTTCTTTGGCATACAGTTAACGGTAATTGAATTCAAACAAACTGAAAAAAAGTTGAAGAAATTGAGAAAGCAGAAGTAGCAAAATTTTCAAAGCAGTTAAGATAATTTCTCGAATTTCCGAACTACTACAGAAGATTCATCTTAGACTATGCCAGAATCGCAGAACCATTATATATACAGCAACATCTATATAATTCGGACTAAATAATGTAATGAAAGTTTCAAAGTACTGAAGGACAGGTTGTGCGAGGCACCTATTCTCGATTATCCAAGAGAAGGTAGAACATTTATCTTAGACACAGGCGCTAGCTTTGGAGCTATTGGATCAGTTTTGAGCCAAGTTAAAGAATATAGAGAGTAATCTATTATAGCTTATGGTTCGAGACATATGGTAGCGCACGAAAAGGGCTACTGTGTAACCAGGAAAGAACTCACAGTACATGATTATGTTATTTATTTTAGAGAATATTTTTATGGAAATTCATGAAATTCATTTTTTTATCGGTATTCATGAACACTACACAAACGCCAATCAGTCCACAATTTCAAACATGGTTAGCAAATTTGGTTGAATATGATTTTGAACTAAAATACAGGAAAGGAGAGGAACACTCGAATGCAGATGGGCTATCAAGATTAAAAGGTATGATTTGCACCCAGTGTCAAACAAGACATGAAGATGCCAAAGAAGAATAATCAAAGATTAGGTATATATGCACTATCCAAAGAACAGAGGCTATGGAAAAAGTATTGGAGCAGCAGCAAAAGGATATCAAATTTCAAGAGCTACGAGAGATGATAGGAAATTGATATACAAAGAATAAAAATTGTTTTCCATTCAACGTAAAAAATACAAGAATTGATGGAGGATTATTAACAGTAGAAAAAATTTCTTAATTTTAGTCCCAGAAGCCTTTGCAGGCTTATTAACAACAAACTTACGGAAGAATTATGCCATATTGGAGTTAAGAAATTATTCCATTATATAGAAAAGATATTTTACTGGCCGATAATCCAGGAGACAATTCAGCTTTGTCTACGATGTTGTGTGAACTTCTCTAAGTGGAAGATCCATCAGACAAGAACCAACGAAATATTTATCTCTAGATATAGTTCTGAATTCTTAGAACAGATTGCTATGAATATAGATTATATGGAGAGGAAAATATTTCTTTGACAGCAATCGCGAAGCAAGACGAAAAGAAAAATTTTTAAGGAGATACTTTTGGATCTATCGTTTCGGAAAACCAAAAAGCATATTGACAGACAAAGGCCGGAATTTTTTACAAGCATCAATCAAACGGATAAGTTGTAAGAGCGGTGAGAGATCTTATTACAACGAAATGGCAGGCGTATGTGAAGAAAAGAAGAAATTAGTGCGCAAACTACCTAAAATTGTAGATAATATGAGAGATATGGACACGATAAAGAGAGGCGCTCGTGTTTATGAGGTTGTGGATAAAGTATTAGTGCACAAGTAACCGCATAACAGACACAAAGATGATATACATTACGAAGGTCCATACAAAATCGTCAGGTTTTAATCGCCACATCAAGTTAATGAAAGAAAAAAGATCGAGTGGCTGAAGAAGTGTAGAAAATTTTAAGAAGG
Organism: Schmidtea mediterranea; assembly: GCA_022537955.1. Classification (NCBI taxonomy): domain Eukaryota; kingdom Metazoa; phylum Platyhelminthes; order Tricladida; family Dugesiidae; genus Schmidtea; species Schmidtea mediterranea. The sequence continues at coordinate 28,496,129 of CM039681.1, forward strand.
GAAAGTTAAGATATTTAAATTATCTAGTGTTTAAATAATTGTTAATTCGGTATTTTTATGAAATAAAACTTGAAGGAATTTAATTCGCTTAAAAATGGGTTAGATGTAACTATAATAATTTTTAATAAAATTTAATAGTTTAAATATAAATCAAATCAAAAGGTGAAAATATCGATAAATAAATTGATAATAAAGCTTGTTTAAATGTCTGATGTCCAACATATTCTCTCTCCACAAATCACAACAAAGATCAAAAGTATCATCTAGTGTAACATTTGTAAACAAACTAGTTACCTTCAAAAGAATAATCAGATTAATCTACATCTTGGTAAGTAAAAATAAAATTTTCCACTACAAAATATTATTTATATTATTACTTTATAAAATGTTACCTGACCAATGTAAATTTGACCAGCATTTTACGTTCAAGTAGAATGCGGTTATGTGCTTTGAGCAGTTGCAAGTCGGATTTCTATTCATTTGTTGTATCTGATAGACCAATGTTTTGACTTTGGGCGTTGCGGAAAAATTCTGATATTGTAAAATGTATGAGAATCCCTTAATGTAAACATTTTAATACTAATTGCAAAAATTCATTTTCTTATCAGAAATTAATTGTTTTATTTATTTTAGAAAATGTTTACAAGCCTTTGGAAAATGATGAAAGAAAATAAATTTGAATTTGATAATGAAATCAGCAGTGAATTAATATGCAAAATTTGCAAATGTTTATTAATAAAAGCCTGCAGTTCTCCTTGTGGTTGTCGCTTTTGTTTCGATTGCATAGAACACTATTTGAATGGAAATGATAAATTCTGTCCCGAAGCAGCGAGATTTTGGCATTTGCAAACGAGAAATTTTGAGAATGCTGAGTTGGGGATAATTGAGAGCCACATGAGGATGTGTGACAAGGGCCGAATCAGCTGCCCATTTCTTGGAATCGGATGTGGAAAGAATGAAATAAATAATGACGAAATGCACATCTCAATGAGGACAATTATTGCCATACCAAATTGTTGAATGATCGACATATTGAATTGATATTTGGATGTAGCTGAAAATCTGTGAGATGGAATGTAAAGAAATTGAGAGCAATGGAAAGATTTCGGAGTTGAATAAGGAAATTCTAGCGGTGAAGGATGAGAATCGATTTTTCAGAAGTGGGAATGAAGCAAATGTGAAATTGATAGATGAGGTTTGATTTGTATTTCAATACCGATTCGATATAATTGTACAAAATAGGTGCGCCGACAAATCGAGACGATTCTGACAAATTCCCAACAGCAAATTGATGAAAGAGAATCAAAATTATATCAAAGTGAAATTGATTATTTATTTTGAAACATAATTCTGACAGATTTGTCGATGCTAAATGACAAAGTCGAATGCTGACCAATAATTAAATAATCAAAATTAAAATAAATAATTAAATAAAATAAATTTATATCTGTATAATTTTCCTAAATGTATGACTATAATACTGAGTATTTTGATGATTGCTTTAATTTATGAAAGTTCTCGTTTTGTTTAAAATACGACAAAAGTTTTGTTCGATATTTTGGTGTAGGTTTAACACATTAATTCAAAGATTAAAATGGCTACCTTACAGATAGTTTATTTATTTACTATTATTAATATTAATTATTATATTTTAATTATTGATTTCTAGTATAAAACGGTGTCTGCTTGGTAGAATCATAAATTAAAATCTCAAATAAATAATTATATTGATGATAAAATTTTTGATAATCGAAACTTTTTTTATCAATATAATTATTTCTTTGTAGCAAGGGAATATTTTATTTATTTTTAATATATTATTTATACTAATGATTTCATAATTTTAATTGTTTAATTTCTTATTTTTTTAATCGATTATTTTTAATTATTTAATTTTTGTTAATATGGATTTATTTGATTTTTATCCCGCGAGATCCGATAAGTAATTTGTGTGGGTGCAAACACAAGGTTGTATGTTTCCGCCTGTACCTATTTTGAGGGCTTGGATTAGTACCTCGGCAGCTCAAAGTTGGCTTTGTTTGTCCTGGAAAACCTCATTGGGTACTTGTTCATCTAGTTTCTTTACCACGTCTGGCCGGAACCTGGAAGCTTCCATACACCTTTTTTGTTCCATCTTCCATTGTAGTGGAATATGCAGGTCTACCACTTCGATCGGATACTTTGTCGTATGATACTTTCAGGTCGATTGATTGTGAAAAATTTATTGTAAAATATTTAATGACACTGCAAAAAGGAAAGTTATCATAAAACCTTATAATATAAGGTTTATATATTTATTAATTAGTCACACAATACAATGGGCATGCTCGAGATCGTCACCATGGTAGGTATCTGTATAAGATTAAGTGTAGGATAAAATGTCTTGAAAGCTAACGCGTATCGTGGCTTTTACAAGTAAGAGCTCGGAACTGTAACCGTTCAAATTTTCTCTTTGAGCCAATCCAATGCCTCCATGTCTTTACATAGGAGCTGGTGGTCTTTCACCAGCCGATTCTGACTCCTCCTCACAGTCTGAGGTGACGGCCATCTCCTTCCTTTGCCGGTGCTCTAGAGTCGAGTTTTCGCTCGGCTCGTGTTTTAAAGCAACGCTTGACAGCTCTATCTCCATGTTGGCTGTGTTATGTTGATCAGACTATTCACGCTCTCCGTGGGACACAACCCGATATTCGCTGTCTCATAATAATCGATGCACGTTGACGGATGTGCGCTTGGAATTGGTCATCGTCAGAGTCAAGTCTGTAAGATTTGAACATAAAAATATGGTAGACAAAGACCATTCATCATTTCCTAGAACTAACTTCAACATTTATCACTAAATTTTTCAGTAAATTGTTGTCTGAAAACGATGATCACGGCCAGTATAACTTATCTGTATGTGCATCGAAGATTTATAATTCGAAATTTTGGTTCAAAGTGTGGTAAAGCTCATAGTTGAGTTGGAAATACATTCAAGACAGGAACAAGTTAGATTTAACTTTCCATTCTACAATTAGTAGTTTTAAAATTTAATGTATAAGATCGCCTGATTCAATCAGTTGGTGGGGAAATGTCATTTGTTCCGTCATCAGACCCAAGAGAAAAGCTTGTTTTAGTGATCCTTTAGCCATTATTCATTTGAAGTCACTCATTGTTGAACATACAGAAGATTGCTTATCTCACTACTTTTCCAATGAAGTTAAGATAAAATTTTAAAGGCAAGAGGGTAAATGTGCACTTTAGCTTTTTCTACTATAAAAGCGAGGTTTAACACTTCTGCAAAATAAAATACCCGTTTCAAATACTAAGTGATGATTTTGTGTTATTAGGTAAGTATTCCCTCTGATTATTAGTTAAAGAAAAATTTTGATATGCAGTTTCGTTGTTCTAAGATACAACAATCCTTTTGTGTGGGCAAACTAATATCAAAACCCTTTGTCCGATCAGCCTGAGTAGCTTTCTTGCTCTCTTCACAAGGTAGCAAGGTAGTGTTAAACCACATTAACCCTATATAAGCTATGCGTTTTAGTTTTCATAAATGTACTGGAGAGAATATATACCTGGCTTACCCTTATATACGTTAACCGTTTTTTGTGCGGAAAGGTATAGACATTCAATCTCCGTAACTAAATATGTTAATCAACTTATCCTTCGTGATTGATTATTATCATATTTTGTTTTTGAAAATGGGGAAGCATCGATCATAAATGAGTCGACAGTATATTTAGATAAAAGGTTTGGATAAATAATTTACTTGATACTAGGTGAGGATAAATCTTTATCGATACATCGGTGGAGCAGCACCGATCTATCAGTTGATTATTGAGAAATTAATTGATCACCGATTACGGGTTAAATCATTATTCTTGGCAGTTCATCAGATTGGCCTTAATACACAAGATGGAATTTATCCAGTCAAATCCAAAGAAATTGTTGCATTTGCAATAAGTAAAGATTCATCATCATTTTAAAAAGGGTAAATATTTAGGGTTTCGATCAATTAAAATTATTTAATTGTAAAAATTACTTTGTTAATTTGAACTTTGTTTTGTCGAATCAGTTTTTTGATTGTTGAGGAAGTTATTTCAAAGTTTTTGTGAAACTACTTAATATGAATAAATTTTTGGATTTGAACTTATTGGATGAAATTAATATTTCGAAATTATTTAAACAGATTATGTTTCCACTCTTAGACTATAGGTTGATATTAAACAGGAGGTAGTTAGAGGGGGTTCACGTGTGTCCGGGCACCCCCCTTTCTTGATTGGTATTTAATACAAATTTTAACGGTTTTAATTTTTTTTAATTAACATATTTTTATAAATTTTTTAAAAAATAAATCCAACCAATAAAATTGATTTAATGGAATTGAGCATTAAAGGTAAGTAAATCGAATTAAATCACTTTTAAACGTTCATGTAAAGAATAACTTAATACATTCTAGAAATAAAATGAATAGAAATAAAGATGGATCTATTCTTAACTATCTTACGAAAATAAAAGACAGCGGATGGAATTGGTGAATACAGTAATAATGACAATAGTTACGTCGCGAATTAGCCAAAATCAGAAACACCTATTCAAGAAGAAACTAGAGATACAACTCAAAATCTATCAGTAACTAGTGAGACATCGAATCGATCAGGTGAAATACTATCAGGTGACATTAGATTTTATCAAAATATTACATAACTGAGTGATGATGAAAAAATCAATGCAATCAGTATGATCGAAAATCCGGATTATTCATACATCTATCCAGAAACAACTACACACGGAAAGAAACTAGAATTTGTTTAAAACATTTTCATGGTTGGCTTATTCAAAGTCTACAGATAGTGCTTTATGTAAGTTTTGCTACTTTTTTGAAAGCGAGCAATATCGAAAAATTTTTTGGTGGGTTTCAAAAACTGGCATAAAAGTTCGGAAAATTTTACACGTCATCAAAGCACTGTTTCTCATATGAAAACTGACTCTATTGTGACATTTCTAAACTCAGCCAATTATTATAAATTAAAAAAGAATTGAATTTCGAAAAGCAGAAGAAACACTTATTGTTATATCCAATCATAGAATATATTATTTTATGTGGTCGTCAGGCTCATTAGTTTCTACAGATAACCGTGTAAATCAGGTGTGGCCAAGCCGAGGCTCCCGGGCTTCACGCGGCCCTTTATGTATAATTCGCTTGAATTTATTTTTTACAGAATCTATAAAAAAATAAATATATTTCAAAACCTACTAAAATTATTAAATTCAGATTTTTTTGAAAAAGTATTGACTACAAAATTCAATATTAAAAAGTTTTTATTATGTTTTTTAGTTGGCAGAAAAATCCGTTTTCCGTGCATATATTCATAAGTAAAAAATTTAAATGAGTAATTCAAAAATATTTATATAGTAGGGTTTGCCAGAAAAATATAACTAAAGAAACCGACAGTTATTGAAAAACATTTTCAGTTTGGCTATGAAGTTGGATATGAAGTTGCGTATTTTTAAGTGATAAAAAATATCAAACTATATAACAAAGTAATATAAAAAATCTAATTAATTATATTTCTATACCAGAAAAATTAAATAAGTAACAGTAAATGCACTTATTTTGAATAACTATACATATAACTTTAATTATATATGGCCTTTAGAATGAATTCCAAAAAACGAAAAATTTCAGAATACTGAAAATACAGCGATCATTGGGAAGAAAATTACTTCTTTATAATGAACTCAAAATTAACATGTTTGATTTGTCAAGATACAATAGCTGTTTTTAAGGAATACAATGGTAAAGACAGCATGAAACGAAAAATGTCGTGTATGTGAAATCTAATAAAGAATTGAGAAAAATTAAGTTATCCGGGCTAAAATCCGAATTAAAATCTAAGCACAATGTTTAGTTCTTCATTACAACTAGCTTCTAATATTTTGAAAGCAAGCTACTCTGTCGCAATGTTAATCGCTAAGAAAATGAAACCATTTTCGAACGGAAAATCTGTAAAAGAAGTTTGGTAGCTGTTATAGAAGATGTTATGTCAGATAAACATAAAATGATTTCATGCATTAGTTTGTCGCGTCAAACTATTTGTCGTCCCATTAATGATATTTCAGATGAAATAGTGGTGACTTTACGAGAGCGGATTCAATAATTCAAAGCATATTCTCTAGCTTTCGACGAAAGTATAGATATTTCAGATACATCACAACTTGTATTTATTCGTGGAGTTAACGATTCTTTCGGAGTGACACAAGCAATGTTAAATCTTTTAAATTTAAAAGACACCACTATAGGAGAGGATGTTTTTCACGCTCTAAAAAATGTTTATCGTGTAATTCTTTACATTTAGAGCTTTCTGAACTAACAACGGATGTTGCGCCTTATATGATTGGTAAAAATAAAGGAACTGTAAAGTTGTTTATGGATGAACTTGAAGCTACATCTGTTAAACCCAGTGAAATATTTTTAATACACTATTTGATACATCAGCAAAATTTATGTGCCCAGGTATTCTCTATGAACCATGTCATGGATGTGGTAATAAAAAAAGTTAACTATATTCGCTTCAGCGAATTAAGTTCGGAATACGGCGATAAATAAAATTGAATATAACACCATAAATAACAATCTCTTACAAACAAAATGGGATGGGTTATTTAACAATAATAAAAATATAAATTAACTTATCCATACTTCTAATAGTGCAAATTTTTAGATTCGTAGTTTTGAAAATTGCATTCACTTTTTAAATTAGCATTATATTAAGTCGATCTATCATCGCCTTATATAATGGGGGTTGAACACGGATATTTTTTGATGCTGTAAAACAAAATGCCTACACGTTTTCACCATATTTCGTCACTTTTCTCATGATTTACAGACTTTCGTTATTCTTTTTATTAAAGTTTCTAATTAATTCCTAAGCTTAATTCTCATAGTCATTTTCTAGGACATAAGCGTGTTCGATGAATTTGGAACAAATTTGATAAAATTGGTTAATTTTGTTTGTTTTTATTGTTTTTCAATTCTTTCTAAAGTTTTTATTTATTTTTTACATCTTTTGTGATTTTTGTACCTTTTTATAATTTGTGTCTTATTTAACGACAAATAGACGAAATTTGATAATTGTTCGTCCATTTGAATTTTCGCAGCGAATTTTTTCAGATGTCACATCGGAAGTGTTCTTACAGTCTATAAATGATTCAGAAATATCCATTTCAAGCGAAGTGAAATTATTCCATTTCGAAAGAGGGCAGAACATTGAGGATTCTGATTATTATTATTCAGTAACGCATTACTGTTTTATAAAATTTCTTTGTTCCCGTTTACATGGTTTCGATTTACATGGAAATTTCAGGAACCAATCTACCGTGTAAATCGGAGAATAGGTGTTAAGTTATTGGTATTATCTAAATTACCACTTAAATTAGATTGCATTTATCAAAAGTAAAAATTTTCAAGATAAATATAAATTAGAAACCTAAATAAATTTTATAAAACAAGTTTTTATTCAAATTAGAAATCTAAACCATTAATTTTCATAAATTATATTAGAAATATTTGAAATTTTCACCATTATGTAAGATATTTTAATTTGAAATTTAGTTAATATTTTATTTTAAAATTTTAGAAATTTAATCATTCGAAACGTATTTTAATTGTTTCAAAATATTTAGATTCAATTATGTTGAAGATAAATTATATTTTATGAATTACAGGTTAGGTTTTATTATTGTTAATTAAGTTTTTATTTAGGAATTTTATTTATGAATAAAAGTATTTATTGGAAACATGTAATATGTAATTATTTTTATAATAATTTAATAAAGTTTCTAATTTTTAAAGTTAAATATTTTGTAAATTAAATTTTAATTATATTAAAGATTTGATGTAAAAAAATTTTAACTAATAAATTTTCTAATAAGTTTTAAATTATTAAATGTTTTATTTTTTGAAGCAATTTTAAATAATTGCTGCTTAAGTAAATTAATTATTTAAACAATTTTAATTAATGCTTTTAAATTAAATATAAATTTAAAAAAATCAAGAGTGTGGGACGTATTTAACCCTTAAATTTAGTTCTGTGTGGTATTTAATTGATTTTAACAAAGTATGTAAATTTTTAAACAATTAAGAATTTGTATGCCGGATATCGTGGTTGATATCTGTAATCCAACTTAATCGGAAACCTCTACAAAATTCTATTATTATTAAACACATAAAACTACTCATAGAGCCTATAACATTGAAATATGTCCAGTGTGCGTATAAATGAGTAGTTAACTTTTAAGTTAACTACCAGAAAAGACTCGTTTTTGAAGTAGGACCACGACGCACAAGGCATAAGGAAATATCACACAGTTTAAATGACATCATGCTTCGATGATGTAGCTATTGTGATGTTACAACGAAAACTATGATTATACCAGACACTTTAACCTCACTTTGATGGTGGAAAGGTGGTTATATCTTACGAATAAATGCGACCGTTCATGGTGTCTGGTAAATAAATGTATTCTTTATTAAGTCTCATCTCTTCTTAATAGAAATAATAATATTAATATAATAATAAAAATAGTAGAACTAATAATAATGTACCCAATTAACCCAACATAGGCATTGTTTTTTCAAACCACTGGCCCATTTTAAAACCAGTATCAAGATTTTAACGAAAATTTTCCCTTAAACCGCTAAGCTCAGTATAAAATTAAAATAAACCAACTTTTTCTTTTGTAAGTTATGAGTATTATGAGTACTGTGTTTAAATTTTTTGCTTTATGTTATGGATCACCTGAAATCTAGTAATATCAATTTGGAATTCCTAGGAAACAATGCAATCAGCAAAGAAAAAAATTGAGTGTAGGATATTCAAAGAACAATGGACTTATGACTATTTTTTAATGCAGTACAAAGAAAGATCTGTGTGTTTGATATGCCAGAACATAGTGTCTGTTCAAAGAATACAATCTGTGTTGTCACTATCTAAGTCAACATAAAGATAAATGAGAACTGAGAAAAGATAAAAATAATAAAACTAAAATATTAAATTGACAACTACGTAAAATACTTTTGGGTTAGGCCTTTTTTCTGTTGCCAAAGAATTGTGTCCAGAGAACGCCGATTTATTTAGTAAAGTGAGTCTTTCAGGACCTATAGTTACAAGGATTGAAAAAATGGGACTCGACGAAAGTAATAATGTTTGTGATTCTGCATAATTCCTCATTTTTATTCTTGGGACGAATGACTATTTCTAAATTACAGAATAGATTGATGCACTGCATAGAATCAAAGTAACAACTACATGAGGATATCTATGAAATCGTTTGAAAAACTGGGAGTAGTTTGGAGCTGAAGTGGACTAAACTAGGCAGTGTGACAACTGATGGTTCTCCTAGCATGGTAAGGATTAATTGTTCGCATTAACCAAGAGATGGGTAAACATAACTATACCCATCTAATAGCCACACGCTGCCTCATCCACCAGCAAGCGCTGTGCAGTAAATCACTGAAGTGGACTTCTGTTATGAAAACTGTGGTTCTTTGTGTTAATTTCTTCAGAGCTAATCTATTAAATCAGACATTTTCAGGAATTTTTGTCATTAAAGATGTTCTGTACCAAACAGAATTCGGAGTAAAGAATTGCTGAGAATTGCTGAGTAAAGAGTTTTCAAAAGTTTTTATGAGTTACTTCGAATGATTAAAGATTTGCTAGATTTAACTTTACTTGTTCTTCATTTTAAAAATTTGTATTTGTTCCCATTGTTTCAAATCAAAAAATTTTCAAAATAATTTTTTTAACTTCAGTTTTGCATCTTCAATGGTTTAAGGAACAGTGAACCAGCCCACTGTTGAAAAAGTTTGAGGACCCGGATATAAATACACATATAATGAAACATTCAGAATTAAAATTTCATGAGTTTAGAAAGTTTAATTGTTTTGAATAGTTGAATTTTAAATAATATTTACAGATGTTAATAATGAAGAAAATGAACTCAATAAATTATGAAGAAAGTGTAAGATTGCTCAAACTACCGACAGACTTTTACAGAAAACAATAGATAGCTGAGCAGAAATGAAAATAATGGAGATAAAATTTAAATGAAACAACTATTTGAAATATTACATTATTACACTTAGTCGTTAGAGAATGAAGACTCAGCATGCAGAATTGTTGCAGAAAGAGAAGAACTCATAACCCAAAATTATTAGATCAGAGAGAATCAGAGGCAATTGTTCCAAGGAAATGCTAAATGATAATTACTACCAGGCAATTACTATAACGCAATACACAAAGGAGAAATCGAACGCTAATCAACTTAAAATACAAGCCCAAAGATGGAAGCAATTTTGACCTACTCAAGGAATTGCCACCGGCTCCTCCTATCGAGCCTCCGGAAATTCCACCTCCAAGTATTGAAATCCCAGTACAAGTAGTTGATCCGATCTCAAATCTTTCTCGCATCTCATATGCTTCAACCGACCAACTGCGAAAATTTGGCAGTAAATATGACAATCTCGATTGATAAATGAACGCAAATTTCCCAACAAGATTACAAATGGCTATTGAGTCGTAATTTAAAAATCTCTAAGTAATTAATTCATCTAAAATGGAGTTCACATCTTTAGATTTTAACATTTTATCTTACTCGTCTGGGGTTATTGAGCATTGTTGACTGAATGTATTGACTCACAATAGTGATCATTTTAGGAAATGTACAAGTTAGAAAATAGGTATAACGGATTTCAAGATAATTTCAAAAATCTGAGTAATTATTGTGAACGAATAGCTTGTGAGGCGTTGTTGATAAAATCTTTAAATCCTATGATTAATGTTCAAAATGATCAGTCTACAGGTAATTTGAATGTATTTAAATAATTGAATGTAAATTGTGTAAATTATGTATTTGATATAATTTTTTTTAGTTAAAAATAATTTTTAATTAAAATTTTTTAAATTTTATTCAAAACACGCTTGATAATCTTTATTTTTTAAAAAATTTATCTATTTTAAATTAAAATTTTATATTTTGTGATGCTTTAATTACGAAGACCATTGAGATTTTCTTTATGTGATTTATAGTCTGAAGACTGATAAACGGTCGAAATATATAGTGAAATGTTATATAGTTAGTATTTTTATATTATTAAAACTTTGCCTTCGTTCTGTGATTATATATATAAAATTTTACGTTTACAAAAATGTTTAAAAACTGTGCAGTAGTAGATTATCTAACCACGTCTGTCAGCGTTTGTAAAAAACAAATTATGTGTTATAAAAATAAAAAACTTATTTTCAGAATTGCGAAAGCGCATTTTGTACAAAAATCCTATTTTTCAGAGATTTTGAAATTAAGTAGATTGAAGTTTTGAAAAGATATTATGCAGTCCCATTGAGAAAGTGATTTTTAAGAAACAATCGATGAACCAAAAATTTTACTACTAGCCAATCTGGTTATTTTATTTCATAATATTAGTTGAAAAATATCGTCACCTCCCAGATATTTTACTGTTCTACTGTACAAGTTATTAATTTCTGATGGATAGTTTAAGAATAAGACGAGAAAACCACATCATGGTTATTTAATAGCGAAAATCTCGTGTCCCCCAAAAAATCTTATTCGTTTTACATTTGACACCAGCAGTAGTAAACACGCTTTTGCCACTTGAATTAACTTATGAAAGTTGGTACAACCGATATCTTTTTACGTATGAATTTAAAATATCCAATTACCATCCAAAACAATTTCAAGAGTTTTTTGCAAAAAGTTGATATCTTTTAAAAAAAGTGAAACCTTGTGTCCAAGCAAGAAATTCAGGCAGAATCCTTGATCTCCGAAACATTATTACCATAAATTCAAACAAATGCATCAAGAGATATTTCCCAAAATGTCTAAAGAACTAAGGAGATTTTGAGTGAACTTTACATTTTATGCATAATTGCAAAATTTCTAAAATTTATTTAAAAAATCATATAAAATTAAGAAATTTATGTCTAGATTATTATATGAAAATGAGCTTTGGTGTTATCGATACTGGCACACCAAGGTCAACAATTGCCAATTCATATTTCAAAATCACTCCAAAATTTTTTTACTCCGTGTAATCCTCGTATTGCTCACAACGACCCACACCAAAACATCGACCTCGATGCTTCCAAGAATAATGAGTCAGGTGTGTATCCTGAACATTATACCAGTTCATAAGATAATGCAAACTTAAATCTATCTACACGTGTCCAGCAAATAATATCACTGGTAAACACTCGCACAAAGCCATCGCCTTTTAGCTCAGACTCTGATCAATACCAACTATGCTCTGCAAGGAGAGCGTACTAACACTTAAACAGGTTCACAGCCTGCCTAATCCCTTGATCTCCTAACTCCTACTGCCGTAAATGGTGATGATACAGAAACATAAAATGAAATAGTACGTGATGTACACGACATAAGGGCCTTCGCTGTAACAAGCTTTATCCCAATTTCAACACCTCTCCCATGCTGAAACCAACGAAAACCAATTATTAAAAAAAGGACCCACATTTCATGAAAATTATATCTACCTAACTGTGGGTGGTGTCTTACCAAAGTCCACAATGATCAGGAAGTGAAGCAGCTGTGCTGACGTATTTTCATAACAGCGCAGGCGATTTTCCTCCAGAACTTTTATCATCAGACCGTTTGTAGACTGAGGCTGGCCTTGAAAAAGGCACAAAATCTAACAAAAGAAAAAACCCTAGAATAAAATCATTTTGTCAAGAAAATGTCTAGCCGAAATGAAATGAGTGGGAGAAAGGAAAAATCAAAAAAAGCAAACGAGTTGCAAGAATTATCGTGAAAATTAAAAAGCGCAATTGAATTTCGTTTAGATACGATTTATTTTGTCTTATTTAAAATTACTAGTCGATTACTTACTAATTTTAAGAAATATTTGTTGTGTAAATAAAACTACTATCGACGCTATTATTAAATTTAATATGTTAGTTTAATAGAATTATATTTCGAAATGTACTTTTGTCATTATACTTACTCGATATTAATGTTGTTATTGATTTTAACTTTTATTATTATCCATAAATTAATAACTATCATCATGATTGAAAATCGTCATATTTACTTTTAATATAGAATATTGACAATTTAGAATGACATTTTACGTTGATTATGTAAAAATTTACTTCGTAACATTAATAATTACAATAAAAAGCAAACTCTTATAAACTATACACTCTAAATAATCGTAAAACTCATTCACAATTGAGTAAGTACCATCAAGGGTACCAGTGTCTCTTAGGTGTAAAAATGGAGAAATGTGGGGTTACTGGTGAAAAATACATTCACTACATTTTTAAGACTATTCAAGATCAGTTTATTGTATTACTGGCTAATGAAATTTTAATTGAACGTGCGAAAATTGATTTAATGAAATTTGTATAATTTATTTTAAATTTTGACAAATTGATTTAATAATTTAACGAATTTTATTCAAATTCTCAAAACACAGGGACAACTACAAACAAGTTAATAACTAAATACCATTCACTAAACTACTTACAATTAAACCAAATGAAGACATGTAGTGAAAAGAATAGAAACTTAATTCTTCAATGTAATTATCAAAAACCTTTATCAATAATTGAATTATTTGCGATAAGTGGCTTAAATTTTTAACGATAATTAGTACAATTTGATCAGAAAAATTTCTTGAATATAGTATAAATTTAACAGTGTTGAAATTCATTAATATGTAGTAAAAATTAGGGCGAGAATAATTATTAAAAATTGGTTGCAATGACGCTTAAAAATAAAATGACACCATTTGAAAGGAAAAATTCAAATTTTCTAAAAAAAATAGTTTTAAAAAAAATTCAATGAAATAAATATTTTTTCAGTAATTTATTTTACTTTGGTCGAATTCATTACTAACAGCTAGTTAACAATCAACTACTAACCAACTACGAGCCTATTCAACCATTAAATAACCAATTTGGATGACGATGTTGAGGAAGAATTTGTAGCGATAATACAACATAAACACGCATAATAAGTGAAATGAACCTTCACATAAGACAACAAATAAACAGAATAAAGTTATCAGGAAATTTGAAAATAGATTTTTAGTAATCATCTACCTTTTTTTAATGTCGGTTGATTCGTCAATCTGAAGAGAAAAATTCTCCGTCATTTTCAATTTTGTAATTAATGTTTTTAAAATATCGCTTGACATATCATCAATACGTCTTTTAACAGTATCAGCTGATAACGAAACTTTACTGACTTCATTAGGCCCAAACATTAATCGAATGATTTCCATGCATGCTGGTTTAATAAGGGTTTCGCCAACTGTATGTGGTTTTTTCTGACGTGCAATTAATTTTGCAACGTGGTAACTAGCTTCTAACGCTTTGTCAGAAATTGTAACGGATTTAATCTGTTTTAAATTTTGATTTAAAAGCCGCTGAAAATATTGTCTGTCCTTGTTGGCGCAATTGGGATGTTTTGATTTTAGATGGTGAATCAGTTTAGTTGGCACCATTGCCTCGTTGGAAAGCTGTTCTCTGCAAATTACGCATTCTGGTTTCGGAGCCGCTTCTTCACCACACCATGAAAATCCGTATTGAATATATTCTGCATTGTATTGCCTTTTCACTATCTTCGGTCTTTTTTCATCATTGCTCGTGCTGGGTTCATCATCATTTGTCGATAAAGTTTAACATTCTTTACGCAAAAACTTGTCCATTTTTTAAATTATATAAAATAAATATGAATAAAATAAGTTTATTATTACACGCCCGGGTAATATTTATATATTAAAAATTATTCAAATTCAATATTTAGAATTGAGCGCTAGTTCTGATCTACCAGACCACTGTTTAAATCTATATTTTAACTTATTAATCAAGTGAATGGATTATGTTAAATGATGAAACGAGATTGGTGATCATTTTTCGAGAATTTTTGATGGTTTATGGTAATTACTTATGGAAAGTGGATTTTGTGGAATGTAGTATTTGAAGAGGTGATGAAATAGCTTGAGGTATGAAACTTAATGATCATTAGTCAATCGCTTTTTGAGAAATAACTCTTATACTTTTGTGTGAAAACTCTTTAAATCACTTGGAGAAAAACATTTAAAATTTATAACTACTATTAGTTAAAATCAATAGTCACTCGCTTTGAGAAATAAAAAAATTTGCAGTGCAAATGAATACTCTGACCACGACTCCCATGATGAGTCAACCGATAAATAACGACAAAGTATATCGTCCGTACTGCATGAAAAATTTCTATCCCCTTTGCGAGCTTGTCGATCGTTTGAACGAATATCTCTTGTACTCGGAATGTCTCAATGCCTATCCCCTGTCCACAAGAAAAAATGATGTCCTGATATTAGGCTTAGTAATGTTCGAAATGACGGACATCCTGATCAATTGGAATACAGTAGATTGGAGAATGAAATCCCTCCTGAAACATCGAGAATTGGAGGAGTAACTTAAGAAAATCTGGATGGATAAAACCTTCAGTCGCTACATTGTGGGACAGGAAGAAGAAGGTGATGCTGGACATAGTCATCTGTAGATGTATTGGGAGGTAACAGCTTTTTGGTTTATTTTGATTATTTAATAACCCATAAATCTGTTTCAGATTTACAGCAATGTCTATTTTTGACTTTAGGGCAAAGACGGCATTCCACATGTACGATAAGTCACCGGTACTGAGCTAACCGCAGCAATCTTATACTGTACTAAATCCGATACCAGAGTTTCCGGAGGAATCCGTATAGAACACGGAAAACTGAGTAAATATATATCATCTAATATTTTGATGAAACACGAGTCTTTTCAGTATTGCACCAAGCGCAAAACAATACTCGAAACATTTGTTAATAAATTCGGTTTAGTGACACCACCAAATTTCAATGATAATTTCCTTTGGGATAAATTCTTTATGCATAATTGGAAGTTTCATATTTTTGTTGGTCCATAGGCAAAACTAATTTTGCTTTATCAAATTTTTCTAAACCAGTTCATGTTAAACACCTGCAAATGTTGAATAGATTTTACAATACATGTGATTGAGTAGTCTTCGATGGCTTGTATTTTAATAAATTTCGAATCGAGGAATTTTTAAGTCTAATTGATTGCGCATATGAAAATGCGATTAATATAAAGTATAGTGTGGCTATTTTACCAAAAGGAATTCTGAGAATATTTTTTATAAATGATCTAGATTTATTTTTTCCGGAAAACTTAAATGACAGTATTATGCAAGCATATCACTTGGAAAAAACACTAAAATTTAAAACTATTATTAGTTTAATTCTACTTAAATTAGGCTTTCCTGCAATTTTCAAAAATTTTAGGACCCGCGAGTATGCAACATTCCTTAGCAGTTCACATTACATGTGCTAAATTTTGGGTGGCCACCATCCATTTGATTCAATACCAACGTTGCTTAATAATGGGCACCAAGTATTTAAATTGAAGTATTGTTGAGCTGGCGACAGTCACTTGCAAAAAATAAAAATACACTGTAACTCACATTATCAATATAAATATATATATATATATATATATTAAGTCGAGATATTATTTTATTAATATTACATGCAGAAAT
This sequence comes from Schmidtea mediterranea, assembly GCA_022537955.1. Taxonomy (NCBI): domain Eukaryota; kingdom Metazoa; phylum Platyhelminthes; order Tricladida; family Dugesiidae; genus Schmidtea; species Schmidtea mediterranea. The sequence continues at coordinate 28,512,734 of CM039681.1, forward strand.
ATGATAAAATTTAATATAAGCCAAAATCATAAAAATTGGCAACACAGGGGAAATAGAGGAATTGAATGAAGAAATGGTTGCAATAAAGAATGAGAAATGGTTGCAATGAAGAATGAGAAATGGTTGGAATGAGAAATGGGTGCAATGAAGAATGAGAAATGGTTGCAATGAAGAATGAGAATCAATTGTTGAGAAGTGTAATGTATACAATTGCTGGATCAATCAATCAAGTTAAATTTGTATTTCATTATTTATTCAATATTATTGTAGAAATGCATACTATGATGCTACATATTGAAATGATTCAGACCAAATTCTAACAGCAAATTGATAATTTATATTCTCAGTCATTCATTACATAGTTCGGTAAAACTACAAATGAATATTATGTCAAGTGAGTATACTATTTTAAATGACTATAGTATTTGAGGTTACCCGTTTAGATATAAAAACATGGCTAATAAATATGAAGATTAAAATTTTATTGTTTGTGGGATGATAACTACCACATTAAGTTGTCGAGTTTTTTTTTCGTGTTTGATTTTTTATTATTGCTTTATTTTCGCTGATTTTTGTTTGTTATTATATAGTTGAATATAATGTTAATTTTGTTTTATTAATCACTTTTACTCTTTCGTGCCAAATTATTCATTTTGGCATTTTAACATTTTTATTTTAAATTATTATATTATTACATTAAAATATGCAAAAAATATTTTAGATTTAATTTATTTTTATGAAAAACTAGGATTTATACTTCCCACTGGTCCTTATGGAGACCCAAACAATCACACAATTACAGTTAGAAGATATACTGTACAAATCACAATGTTACTTTGAGAATATCAAAATTAAAAAACAGATAATTATTAAATTGAAATTGAATTGTTAGGATGGACTAAACTACACAAACATTTCTATGCAAAACGATCGAAAAGACACAAAACCTGGATAAGTTTGAATCGAGAGATGACATAAATATAAAATAATTTTGAATAATATCATTTTTAAATTAAATAAAATTAGGTTGTGGTGAGCGTCTAACTGCAGAAATTAAAATTTTTAAAAGTAAACCTAATAACGATGGCCTTTATATTAATAAACTTATAAATAAATATTTAAAATTACGCTATATTAATTTTGTAAAAATAATTCAATCAAATGACTAACGTGGAATGCAACTGATTCATACGATTCTGATTATCCAGTAACAAATCAATAAAAATACCACACTTGATGTAATACACCCGTTTGCAATGAATCAACTCATCTATAATACAAGTTCGCAAATAAAATCAAGAAAAAATTCAGTTTCTCACCAAATTTTTATGCCTCGATAAATATAATGAGTTTATTAGTGCAACAATTCCACATATCAAAAGGTTACATGCCTATTTGTGATGTGTTTGTGTGTTCAGTTTATTTTTTCTATCACTTTCTTAATTTCTATATTAAATTAGTTTATTCATTGTAAGATTAGAATTCAATACACAGGTAAGCTTGTGTGTTTCTATAATATAAACTTATTGATTTTATTTTTAGGTTACTTTTAATGATTGAAATGGGTGTATTATCATAATTACAGAATGAATAACATTGATATCAAGTTTAAGTCTATGAAAATGTAATTTGGACATACAATGCTATGTTTCCAATGCTAGTTTCCAATACCAATAAATTGGAGAAAACCCAGTTTTTTTGTAAGTGTCAATTAATCAAATAAAAATTAGGGAAATAAAAAAATTAAGAAAGTGCGAAAATTTGAGAGCACTGGATCTTTCCCAAAATCCTATCATTCAAATACATAATTATTATTTATTAATTATCTATATGGTGCTGTGTTTAAAATATTTAGACGCCGTTAAAGTGAATCAAAACAAAAATAAGGCGAATAATAAATTTTGAAATTTAATTCTTTAATAAATATTTATTTATATTTTTTATTATTTTAAAAATATATTTATTAAAGCTTCAGGCTTTGCGATCGCTCAATCGCACCAGCAGCACTACTCACGTGTTTTGGAACGCAATTCAGTGGCACCACATCAACAGCAGCGATTGCTTTAACCACCCCCTTACATTTATCACTGACTTAATTGGTTACTTGAATAATTTGTTAATGATACATATTTGATTAATTTAATACCGAATTTATATAGCATACATTCAATATGTATCAAAAGTAATGGTCAAGTTGTTTAAATATCGATTTAAATTGACAATATATTTAATTTAATTTAAAAAATAGTATTATTATTATTGAATTTACTGTTATTGTCCAAAACCTAACATGGTGTGACGAACAGTTAATTAAAACCGCTGATTTCAGAAAATCCAAAAAGAATAATTCTGTAGAGACAGAAATATTGGGGAAGCTGTAAAAAATCACATTTCCAGAGTTAAAGAATAAGTCAATATATATATTTCATCAGTGCGATCAAATAATAGAAAAGGACAAATCTGAAATATTTATTCGATACCTTTACGACGTAATTATGAAAGTGAAGTATAAAAAGTACGGTAAATGCGAAAAATCAATTAAAAATGAGAATTAGTATCTTGCATATTGAATTTGATAACAATCGAGACAATACTTTATATCTGAATATTTTATTGGTGTTATATTAAATTTTTAAATTACTTTCAATTTTCTGAATAATTTTCCGCTCATAATTGAAGATTATTCTTCTTAAATAATTTGGACTGTATATTTAATTGAATTTGTTATATTTGCAAATGTTGTCCCAGTCTAGCATATAAAAAATGGAATATAATTATTAGTAAAACTATAAATACTATGCTAACAATCATGCGAGAAGATTCGACCAGAGAAGAAGCAATGAGCAAAAGACTTATTAAATTTTGTATTGGAGTGATCAGGATCTATTTATGTCGAAATATCTTTTATGAATATATACTTTGAAAGAATGACATTGTCATTTATTTAAATTATATCGATAAGTTATTTAAAGTTTTATCATTACAATTAATATAATAACATTTCAAATATAAATTATTGTAGAAAATATCAATTATTTTTATCGTCAACATTCATAATCATCAAATGCAAATAATCATTAATATATTTATATTGTGCAAATTTATGGTAAACAAAATCACAAAATTCATAATTTTCGGTAAAATATTAAAAATCCCTTATGATTTTAGAAAGTAAATATAAAACTTTCATTTAAAAATACTTATAGTTTCCACAAATAAATATTTCACTAAAAATTACTTTCTAATTTTCGAAAATACAAAAAAAGATTCATTTTTAGTATTTCAATATTATTAAGTAGCCAATGAAAATTAAGAATCATTTATAAACGTCAATAAGATTTGAAACGGTGAATTCTAAATTAATTATAACAAAACGCTGAATATCCTGATAAAGCGCGCTATGTTGTTTAGATCTTTTCTGAGTCGAATCGAATAAGTAATTACCAAACCGAGCCTTATAAACGAAGTATTTAAAGCTAATAAATGAAAACTCTATAAAACTTGTACAAGGGTTTAAAATGATATATTCTTAAAAATGCATAATTTATATTTACAAACATTTAATATAATTAAGTAATGCGGACCGCTGCAAAAGTCTGTTGAAATCTATTTCATTTCACATGTTGTTCAATGCAATCAATTATCACACCGACAGACTTGAACTTTATTCTACATTACTGTCAACAATAAGCGTAAATTAGGTACATAAATGCTGTAAGCTTTTGAAATTATCAAAAATAACATGCTTAAAGGTCATTTTTTGCATACACATCGGATACTTTCAGACGTTTGAATTATGATTCTTTGAATTATGATTGATTCTGTTTCATTCATCACGGACTTTCGATGCTGTTTTTAACATTTTGAATAAAGCAATATTTTCAAAATATGAAAGTGGTGATAGGTTGCCAATAAGTAAAGTATTCATGAATGAAGCATCCTAAGGGGTCTCTGCAAAATGACGCAAGATCGGGATGGTATAAAGGTGCAGAATAGTATGGATATAATGCTAACCTCATTAACACTCACAACAGATTATACAAACCCGGAAACAGAAAACTTTCTGTCTATTCGACACGTAATATAAATCCTAGAAACATTTATTCTTCCCGAGAGTAAGAAAAATCAATCAAACTTTGCAAAAACTAGTTGAACTTAAAATAATAATTTTCAAATTGAAAATATACTGACAGGAAAAAATTAACTATAATTCTTTATAAATTCATCAAAATATCATAATTATTCATAATTGAGCATTTGTATATTGATAATTAGAAACTGAAATTTAAAAACATAATACAAATTAATAGATAATCAGATTTTTCTTTAATTAATCTTTCCGCTCAATATCATAAGAATCTAAATGAATTCAGCATAAACTAATGAAAATCCCAATACAAAACTTAACAAAACTAAATTATGAAAGTTAACTTTCATTAAAAAATCATAAAAATATATATAAAATTATAAATAAACTATGAAATAACTAACCCAAAATGGCTTCCTGATTTTCAACAATAAATTAATAATGGTAAATATTCAAAAAACGCTATTTATTAGCTGATTTCAAATCAGATAAACAAAATATTATAAACAAAGAAAATATTAAAATTACTTTGCATAATAAATAATTGTAATATTTTGAATATTAAACAAATTAATTATATATTTAGCTAGTTAATTTAATGCATTAGTCATAAGGATTGTTTAGCTTGATTTTAATTGGGTGCTTTTGTTTAGAATGGAGGATTGGCAAATCATATTTTGCTCTCAACATAAAATCAACCAATGAAATTTAATATCTTATTTAGTATTTAATTATTTAATATCTAATTTAGTATTTAATTACTTATGCTAGTTAACTATTGCTCTTGTTAAAAAATATTTTTAGAATTGAAAATTAAAATTAAATTAAACAAAAATTAAATGCACTATAATATCATATACAGCATAACTGTTAATCAAATCTTAGGCGTTAATTATAATACTTTTGATTGAGTCTTTTGTAATTGATCTCTGACGGGTTTCTTTTCACTGTCTTCTTTGAATGCTCTTGATTTTTCCTGGCTTCCTCTTGTATTGGGAGGAGTAGATTATTATGGTAATTTTTAAAATATGTATATCTCACATCGAGGGGAAGGCTACGGCATTTCATTACCCAAATCCATGGAATCACAGAAATCGGCAGCATAAACCAGCGCGATCAATACGAAGAATTGAAGGAAATTCAGAATTTGTAGTCCGGTAGATATTAGTCGTACACAACTTGCATGCCTAAATACAATATTGGTGGGTTACTGGGTTTTGATATTTTGAAACTATATGGTTGTTACCCAGACAACCCCATACAAATATTCTTTCGCTTACCACTCGGCACCCGTTGCTAAGCAACGTTGGAACTGTGTTCGAGGGGGTAGATCGTCCGCAAAAAGTGAGCGTTATTGCTAATACTATAATTGACCGAACGATCTCTGGGTCCAACGAGCTGTCGATAGAAGACCTGTGCTCGCTTTTGATTCTTAAGTCACATTATTCTCCTATCTCTTTCAAATGTTAACCTATACTCTCATATCATCTATCTTCATGTCCATTTGCTTAGTCCTTCTTATTATTGTCCATGCTGATGATTATTCTTTGGCCTGTACACCCTTTGTTATGTTAAATACAACCACATTATACCTTTCACCCTATTATAACTACAATGTTTCCCATTATTATTACCAGCATTATTATTGTTGCCATAATATGTATTACCTTTATTAATTGTTGCTACTGTTACCTTTATTATTATTTTTATTACTATAACTACCATTATATTTATTGTTATTACCGCTATGATTATTACTATTATTATTATTATTATCATAATTATTATCATCATTACTACAAATACCATGATTATTATTATTATTACCATTATTATTATTATTATTATTATTATTATTATTATTATTATTATTATTATTATTATTATTATTATTATTATTATTATTATTATTATTATTATTATTATTATTATTATTACAATTATTATAATTATTATCAATATTATTAACAAAATTTTGTGTAGGGATTCGTCCTTATTCCTCAGCTTTAAGAAATATTTTTCTTATATAACAATTTAGCCGTAATCCATTTGTATTTCCCTGGTTTTCGGTAAAGTATTTTTGTTGAGTCGAAAAATTTGAGCAGCGTTCCGCCCTTATTTTACACGTTCCATTTTTACGTTACTATTTTTGTTAAGTATTTGAATTAATTCGGAAAATTTGAGCAGCGTCCCGCCCATATTTTCCGCCTCAACTCAAATTAATTTATTTAATTTTTATTTAAAAACATTATTTTTCATGATTTTGGTCGTTCGGATTAATCTTTTTCCGATGGCTTTTCATTTTAACGGTTGCAACGATTTCGCAATTTTCCCCGCTACCCATTCCCTCTTTTTGTCCTTAAGATCTATTTATGTTATTATTATAGTTAATGAGTGCCCACTGGACTACTCGGTGTTAGAGATTTTGAGCCGATTGTTGTTAAAAATTTATGTCAATTTTACAGGAAACGGATGATGAAGGAGCAGCCAAAGGGCTACTCATTTACCCTCCAATTTCCCCATCTACAGATAATATTGACGTTCCAACTCCTGCGTTCCGCACGCCGGATCCTTCACGGGCACGAATCATTGGCGATATTCCACGCACTTACATGGTTCGAATAATATGTTTGATTTTATTAACTTGTGATGTGTCTTTGGCTGTGGGCCGGAAAAGGAATAACAAATAATATTTTACCATAGCATTTGAAATAAAAGTTTCGATGCACTAAGGCTATAGATAGAAAATATTTATTCAGCATATTACATCGGCCACATACATTTGGAATTCATTGTATCCATTCCATAAAATTTACTTCGAAAATCCCATAAATTTAATTCGATAAATCATCCATAAATTCGATTTGAAAAATCATCCATAAATTCAATTGGAAAAACAAAATTATCCATAAATTTGATCTGAAAAATCATCCATAAATTCAATTAAGAAAAATCACACATAAACTTGATTCGAAAAATCATCCATAAATTCAATTGGAAAAACAAAATTATCCATAAATTCAATTTGAAAAACAAAAATCATCCATAAATTCGATCTGAAAAGTCATCCATAAATTCAATTTGAAAAATTACCCATCAATTCCCTTCGAAAAAATCAATTAATAATATTGCACCAGTTGAGAGTGATCGTGTTCAGGCAAAACACTTACCCGTGTTAATTGCCTGAATGCACGGCTCTCAACCAGTTATACAACCAGTTATAAAGTTCTGTAATGAAATTTTTTCTCCGAAAAATAAGACTGAAAATTTGTGAAAACACATCGGTATTTATACCTATAATTTGGCCTTAACCTTGCGTGTTAGTTTTACTGCGATTAAACAAAATTCGACTTTGAAATTATTTATGTTATCTACATTAAATTTTTATTTATTTCTTAATTTAAATTGGTAATTTATTTTTAACATTTTTAATTAAATTTATTCATCCAAAAATATTTTATTTTTATTCATTTAATTCATTTATTTTTTAATTTTATATAAATGGTCATTTTACGGTCGAATTTTCTTGTTATTATGTTATTTTTTATGTAAATTTCGTGCGGTTCTTGATGCATTTTGTATTTATTTTATTTTAATTTTTATGTTTTTGATTTTATATTTATTTATATTCTCTCAGATTTTAAAGTGTTTAGTTGATGTTGTATATTGTATTTTAAGTTATCTTGGTGCTGGGTTTTCGTGCTGTATTACTGATGCATTTAAACAATTCTCAAGGCTATTTGTGTGCTGGCCCAACAATATCTAACAATTTGGACGAATCAACTGTATGGAATTCGGGATTTTACCACTGCTTGAGCACTTCAACTGGAAGGGACAACAAAGAAAAATATATATTAAATATTTTCTTTCAACCAAATTGCCATTTTAAATTACCTTTATTATTAATTTATCAAAGGATTTACAGCCCAGTAGAATGTCTGTAAACTTACATAATTTTTAATGATGAGCTTGCTGAAATTATTATTATTATTATTATTATTATTATTATCATTATTATTATTATTATTAATATTATTATTATTAATATTATTATTATTATTACTATTACATTATATTTTAGTTTGTTTTGTTTTTGTTAGGGGGGGGACCAAAAAGTGCGCCAGGTGGGACACATCTACCTACTACTACTACTACTACTACTAATAATAATAATAATAATAAACACAAAAAATTACAAAAATAATGAATAAGAACAAGAATGTATATATGTATACATTTATTAATTCAATGAACAGTTGACTGAGCTGTTGGATGATCTGTTTAATAGGCTGTTGGATGTGCTGTTGGGATGTGCTGTTGGATAATCATGTGGAAAATTATTATCTTTATTCATTGTCAGTCTCAATCATATAATGACCGTATGCCAGACTTACATTCTTTTCTACCCAAACCCTTTTATCCTCCTTATTTGTTAGTGCAATCTTTGAAGTTTTAAAACTATAAAGTAGGTGATTGTATGTACCAATACGAAATTGAGATACAGAAAAGGTGGAGTTTTTCTCGTAACAGTCCTTATAAGATTTATGAGTTAACGTTGTGTCTTTCAATGTGACTCCATTAGCATTTAGGCATTTTGATTTTCCTAGTAAACTATAGCATTTGGGTCTAAGGAATATCCATTCGTCATAACCTTCTCCCTTGCTTTCATCCTTAAATTTTTCAATGACTGAATCAAGTTTTTTAGAATAAAGTGAATGAGTAGATGGATAATTAGATGTATCCAAAAGATTATCCTTAACCATTTCAGACAAAAGAATATATAGTTTACAATTTTTATTCTCCAAGAAGAAAGAGTCCGTATCTCAAGCAACTATATTAATCGCATAATTAAATTGTCGTCCGTATTTTTCCAAGTCCTTATACTGTAGCTCGTACATTCGAAGTTTGGACAAATCAAGTACCGATTGTCCTATATAACTCGGTCGATCTAAGCATACCGAGCCAGGATTTAACAAAGCAGCAATTAGATCATCAGCAATTTTTATACTTCTTTGAAACGTTTGTTTAGAAGCATTTGTAATAATCTTCTTTTCTGTATTACATAATCTTAAATTCATTCTTTTTTTCAGGTTTTCGACAGATTTACCATACAAACTATTATTTAGGAGCTTATAATAATTTTTATCTAGCGTGTTTGTACTTTTTGCTCTTAACTCTGTATTGGTATCAATGTAGTTTTTAAAAATAGGAGACTGTTTGAATCTTACAGCTCGATTCCCTTGAGTAACCTTAACACCAAGAGACAAGTATAATTTTAGTAAACACCAATGATTCACATTATTCTTTTTTGGGTAATGAGTCAATAACAATTTTTCAACCTTAGATCCATCAGGTTTCATTTTCTCAGCAGCAATAGGAAAGTCGTCGAACTTATCATGAAGATCAGAAGGAATTTCAAGATCTACTTCAAGAGTATACCCATACGACAAAGATTCAAGATTTAAAGAAAAACAATCAAACAATATTGAATCAAAACCATCAAGTATCCAAATGAATTTGCCACAAGGTAAAGGTTGACTTAAAGCCCAACAGTATAAATTATTAATATCTATATAAAGCAACTCAGTGGTTTCATCAGTTTTTACAAAGTGTTTATTAACAAAAGTAAGACCTCCACGAATACCACCCTCATAGAAATTGTAAAATTTCCATGTCTTGCAATAGTTCAATGGGTTTATCTAAAGTTATTAACGCAGAATTCCAAGACATTTCTGGAATCCAAAAATAATTTAAAGACTCTAAACTATTATGATTTCTATCGATTTCACCCGAAATTGTTGGAAAAAGTCTGCCAAAAGAAAGCAATCGAGTTTCAAGTATATCATCATATAGTCAAGTTAATTTACACATTTAGTTTAAGTCCAAATTAATTGAGCTTTTTCATATACAACATCACTCACTCTTTTCTATATTGGAGGCAGTTCATAAGTATTTTTAAGGACCTCTAAACTAGTGGCAAAGTTGTACGGAAAAATACCTTTTTCATTAACAATGGTACCAGTAAAAACCGATTTTGTTAATGGTAAACTAGTCAAAGTTTTCACTGCCATAGCTAATGAGTCATTAACAAACTGGTAAGAGTCGATAAAACGTATTCTAAGCTTACCAACATATATACCATAAGGGATAAGAACTTTTCACTACTAATTGGAATACATGATAAGTTCCAATTCGGAAATTGATTTATTCCATACTTAAGGATATGATGTAAGTCATACCCACGTAAATTATGAAAAACTACAGGTAATAATTCTTTGATGCTCCTATCAACATTATAACTTTTACATGCTGAACCAATATATTTTCCTGTAAAATGGTCATGGTCTCTAACCTTATCTACTATGTTTTTATTACACAAATAACAATATTCACAATTATCAAATGAATATTCTTCGTCAAAAGTAAGTGGTAACATTAGCTTTTTCCCATTTTCTTTATAATATGGTAGCACAATGTTTGTTCCTATATCTGAAACCTTCTTCAAAAATTCATAAACGCAGTTTTGACCAATGAAATGATGGTAACTTGTCATACCAGTGAAGTTGTTGATTAAAAAGAGTCCAGCAGAAATTGGAAAATGTTTTTGAAAATAAATGTCATCTTTTGGTAAAATAGATTCAAAATCTGCATAGAAGGTGTTATCGTTTTTGACCAGTTTTTGAAGTCCAAATATTTATCTTTATCTTTTGATGATGTATATAGCGTAGTACCCAACTGATTCTTCATACATAACTCTTGGTGTTTTTCAAAGGATTTTGGCTTAGGAAATCCATTTAAACAATTTTCACACCATTTGCAACGAATTCGAACATTACAATCATTATTTTTATGACAATTCATCAAGGATTGTATATTAGTTACTGCTGTATAATGATATTTTTCACCCTCCTTCATCAATAATAAATAAATTGGATCCACTCCAGTTACTTTGGTTCGGTGAATTATATTTAAATATGGATGCTTCATTATAAGTTCTTCTCTATCCTCAAAATTTTCGTTATTATAAATCATTACATTAATTATTAAACCAGGATTTTTCTTCTCAAAAGTTAGAATACCACACAGTTTCATTGGCATATCGTTAGGATCGTATACCAAATCATTCATATACGGTAAATATTTTCTTGGTCTATCTCTATCTTTCTTGATTTTATCAGATTTCAATACAGCCAAAACACTATATATGAAACATAAATTATCAATATTTTGTACGTTAACTATTGCCTTTTTACCTATTAGAGCTTTAGGTGTTGGAATATAACTATGTCAAGATAACCTAGATATATTCGAAACTTTGGTTACCTTGAAATTTACTTCTATTATTCGGTTTATTTTCCAGCTACTTCCTAATTCTGTTTGTTCAACAATCTTTTCATTTATTTTCTTTATACCCTCATCAAGAAAAGTTGTAGTCACTGAAGCAGCGCGATTTGATATACTAACTACTTTGAATTCCCCGTCTTTTTCAAATTCTACTTGGACTCCAAATTGAACTTTTGAATGTTTCATTTTATTTAATGTAATTTTTAATTTTTCCAAAAGAGAAGATGAAAGAACTATTTCCTTAACATTATATCTTCCGATGTTCACTTTTATAATTCGATGTGAGAGTAGTAAATCATATTCAATTTCTGGTTCAACAATAATGTCACTTAACCCTAGTCCAATTTGTAAATCACCTTTAATAAATAGTTTTTCAAGTATTTCAGATTTCATGGTGCTTTTTCGTTTCAAACTGTGTTTAAACAATGATTTTTTATCCGTTTAAAATTGAGTCAAGTGATTTTTATGGTCATTATAAAATTTAAGGCACGAATCAGAAGTTTGGGTCTGGCATACAGGACACATATAATAATTATTCACTTGATAATATCGATTCATTTTATTGTGGCAGTTGTTATCATGGCTTGTAGATTGGCAATACTTCGGATAAAGATTACTGAAACATGAAAAACGTTAAATAATTCTGATTGTAATAACTAAAAACTCACATTTAACATTTACAGTAGAGATTTCTTCAAGTTCGTCATAATTTGTTTCATAAAATATTCTATTATCTATGTTTTCAATGTCAATATTTAAATCATCTAAATTAAAAATAATTAATAATTTAAATAAAAGTAAAAAATTACCATTTTTATATTCATTTCTTTCATTACTCGATCTTGAATCTTGAATATTAAAAGTATCTATCCGTTAATAATTTAAAAATCATTAAAAATTATCAAAAGATTACTTGTATCATTTTTATCAATATGCAAAGTGTCTTGAAGGGTTGTCCTCTTTGACAATACTAAAAAAGGTTAATAGTTAGTTATATTATACATACACGTACGTTTGGCAACTATACTACTTTTTGATTCTCCGAATTGTCTGAGGTGATGCCCGTGTTGTTGTAAAAACATTGACCATCTACCAGATGTTATAGTGAGACATTCTGGACACACATGACTAGGGAAACCAACATCATTTATCTTGAAATATGATGACGTAACAGGTTCACAGCAGTGAACATCTTCGTGACTGATAGCTACGCAAAATTTATATGTATAGCAATAATTCACTAAAAACCAATAGTAAATTAAATATACATAAAAAGTAAACTTACTTATGATAATATTTTAATAATAATTTAATTAATAATTTATTGTTTATACTAAAAATTACATCCAAATTGAAATTTTTAATCAATTTAAATTGAATAAATTATAAATATGATGTTTGAAAATCAAATTTAATAACATAGGTTGCTATAGTTTCATGAAAATCATTAATATCAAGATTGAGAAAAGTACAAAATGAAAAATACTTATTGATTTATATCACATCAATTAATTTTTCAAAACAAAAATATGTTTATGCAATTATTAGTTGATTCCCCTCAGAGAAATAAAATATAACTAATAGGTTTGAAAACCAAATTTTTAAAATCAAATTTAATAACACAGGTTGCTATAGTTACATAAAAAAGATTAATATCAAGATAAATCAATGATATATGATGGTCACATCAGGAATTTAACTTTTTAATAAATTATTTTGAGTAAAGTACAAAATGAAAATACCTATTGATTTATTTCTCATCGATTAATTTTTCAAAAATACATACTTGTGCAATAAGTTATTTGTTGATGTCCTACAAAGAAATAAATTGAATAAAATGTAACTAAGATATTTGAAAACTAAATTTTTAAAATCAAATTTAATAACATAGGTTGCTATAGTCTCGTGGAAAAGATTCATATCAAGTTAAATCAATAAAATATGATAGTCACATCATAAAAGTTATTATTATTAATTTTTTTTAATAAATTAGTTTGAGTAAATAACAAATTGAAAAATATAATTATTGTCTATTAATTTTGTGTAAAGAATTTATAGTTTATATTTAATTAAGTATTATATTAATAATTTGTGTCACAACTAAAAATTAATTGATAAAATAAATTGAAATTTTCTTTGAAAAATAATAATAATTAAAAATTGTGTTACAAAGAAGCTAAAAGTAAAATAAACAATTATCATTTTGAAGTTTAATTACTATATTATTATAAAAAGAATTAATAATTTAATCCTGTCAAATAACTATATTTGATATTTCAATTTATAATGAAAATAATTTTGAATAATTACCTTATGTAAAAATAATCTTATTATTCACAGAATAAAATTCGAAAGTACAAGTACTAATGTAAATATATTACTTACGTAATTGCTTATAAAAAATTTTTAATTTGAGAAAGTTCTTTATTGACAATAAAATAAGATGAATTCAACTGAATGAATTAAATAAATCAATTATGTACATATATGAAAATTCTAATTTTCAATCACATACAATAATTATTTTAATTGTAAATTTTAACTAATTTTATTAAGAATTTTAACAGAATTATTTAAGTTAAACACTGGTTCATTGTGTAGAATTATGTTTACATGAAAATGTCTGTTTAATTTTAATCTGATACATTCTTTCACGATGCCAATCAAATTTCTTAATTTTGCCCTATAATTCATGTATTTGTTCACTTAATGGCTTCAATAAATAATAATAATAATTTACGACTTAAGTAAATCAAATTATATTTGCTGACTCTATATCTATTACCTAATTTTTAATACTTAAAACTCTGATAAAAAATCTTAAATTTAGAAGTCATTGATTTAATTTCATTTTCAAAAGTTATTATTTAATTGTCAAGACTTAAAAATCTACTTAAAAATAAAGTTTCCAGTGTTAAACGTCTGTCAAATTTTGATAAATCTATTCTAAAATAAAATTATACGAAGAGCTAATTTTAATTTTCAAAATAAATCGTTATTTACAAATTATCAAAAATGTCAACTTAAAACATTTAATTTATAGTTCAAGAAGTATTTCTCAATCAATTCTTAGAATAAGTTCCAAAGTTTTCTATTAAAAACAATGTTAAAATCAAATTGTTTGTTGAATTATTATAATTTAACAAGTCAGTTAATTTCTGGCTCCTTGTGGTTCGCTGTATTAAATAAAGGTACAAACGGATGGAATTTATTGATTTTCAACACAAAACTCAACCTATTTACAGTTTTTTCTCGTTAACTAATTATTTGATGGGTTCAAGTAACCCAGTGAAAAATTGCTTTTTTGCGAACTCAAATATTTTTATTTTAATATGTATGTTCTTTTCTTTTTATTATGACCAACCTTTAGATTGTTTGTTATTTGACTGTTAGTCGTTAACGTTTCTTTGGCGCACTGACAATTAGCTTCTACATATCTCAGTTTTTATATCATCTCAAAAAAAAAATATTTCAACTAGTTTACACCAATGATCCCAAAGTTCTGATGTAATCAATTCCAAAATAAAACAATTGTTCGGCATCGTACTCGACACTTATTGAAAATTTAAATAAATTCATTTTAATATTTTCCTGGGCTTCCCATACAACTCGATTGTCTACATGCCTCAGATTCCACATTCATCCAAATAAATTAATTTTAATTAGAGAGTTTTTCGATTTTAACTTTCTCTAGGGTCCTTCGCTAAAATTTTTATTATTATATCGGTGTTAGTCTCAAGATTTATTGTTTAATCTTATACGTTTTCCCTGGAAATAATTTATTAATTTGATAAAGTTTCATTAATTTTACAATTCTATTATGTTTTTGTTTCGTTCTATTTTTCATTGATTTTACTAATTTTATTGTTTCTTTATTGATTTCTTCTCGAATTATGTCAAGCCTTAATACTTATATATACGTTGAGTTATTGTTAGATTATTCAAATTTTAAAATGTATTACTTAAATTAATTCAAATTTCGAATTTGTCCGACTTTTGTTTCCTTGAGTTTATAAAATTTAATTTTAAATTTATTCAGTGTAAATTTATTTCTTAAAATTTTTCTTTCATTTTTATCTTTTCATAATTTTGTTAAAAAAAATACATTTAAATTTCAAAGAAAATAAATATATAAGTGCAGTAGAATATCCGTATATGGTACACCAATAGGTGGTTGTCACCGCTAGACCATGTCACCGCTGGACCACAAACCCCCCGGAGTAAAAAATTTCAAAGTTTAAAAGTACAAATTTTTTCTAAAAGTACAAATTTTTTAAAATTACAATTTTTGGGAGACAAAGACAATGAATCATTCAAGGTCATTGAAACAAAGACCATGACTCACCTAAAAGTAGGTCAAGGTCATTGTATGAGTCATCATATTTCAAAATTCAATTCGTCCAAATAATTAACGTAAGAAGTAACTCTGTTTTAAAAGGGCTAATAAACTATATATAAAACAATGATGGTCATTGTTTTGAACATTAACTATAGCCTTTTTGCCAGATAAAGATCTTGGTGTGGAGATATAACTATGACCAGCTAGTCTATTTGTGGGATAATATTTAGTCAATATAAAATCAATTTCTTTGATTTTAACAACCCACCATCCACTCCCTAAATATGTGAAACACTCTATTTTATTATTTAATTTAGTAATCCCATCAAGCAGAAAATTATCAGAAAATAGTTCTGCCTTATTACTAAAAAAGTTATCTTTAATTTCACCATCTTTTCGAAATGTATAAGGATGGTCAATTGTATTTTAACTGACCCCATTTTGTTTATTTCAAATTTTAATTTATTAATTATTTTATTTGTTAGTGAAATTTGGATTAGATTTTTGTGTTCAACATCGAATCTAATACTTTTATAGGTTCCATTTACATCTAACCTTATTTCAGGTTCATTATCAATATTAATTGAACCCCATATCTGAATATTATCATCATCATCATCGCTAATGATGATTTCAACCTTATAATTTTAGAGGGAACACACTGAATATTTGCAGCAGGTCGTTTATTATTATTATTATTATTATTATTATTATTATTATTATTATTATTATTATTATTATTATTATTATTATTATTATTATTATTATTATTATTATTATTATTATTATTATTATAATTATTATTATTATTGTCTCAATGTATTATTATTATTATTATTACTGTCTCGATGTATTATTATTATTATTATTGTCTCGATGTATTATTATTATTACTATTATTATTATTATTATTATTATTATTATTATTATTGTTATTATTATTATTATTATTATTTCGTTTATTTATTTTTTGAAAAAGAAATTTTTTATTTAGAGTAAATTGATTTAAGTGGGTAGAGTGCCCTTTATAAACCACTAAATAATTTATATCTTGGGCAGTCTCGCATTTGGGGCATATGGAAAAATTGATGCCAAAGAATTTATGGCCGTAGTATCGCTTCGAATCACCATGACATTTTACCAAATGACATGTTGAAGCGATGCAATATTTCAGATAATAATTAATGTTAATAATAAATATTAATAATATTAAAATAATAATATTTAAATGATAAATGTTAATAATATCAAAATAATATATTATAAAAATAATAAAAAACTAACATTTATCATCATCATCCACGTCAATGTGGGCATCTCTAGAAAAGGTTGAAACATTAGGGATTTCTTCATCTAAAAATTCAAAATAATTTTTAAAATTAAATAAATTTACAGCTATCATCTTCAATTAAAATAACTTCTCGATCTCGAACATCATTTTCGATCACATTGAATGTACCTTAATTAATGAATAATAAATATTAATAATAATAAAATAAAAATTTACCGTTCCATCGGCCAATAATTGTCGTAGGATACTATAATTTTCCATTTTGAATTAATTGTGACAACTTTGGAAATTGTCAATGTTTATATAAAAGAATCAAATTTTCAGGATTTAGCCAATCAGATTTTAGCAATATGTAGGTGAGAGATTTTGATGTATGTAGTTAAGCATGTGTCCTTTGTAAATCACATACAAACAAAAGTATGTATGTGTTTTCTTTGTAAATTACATACAGTTTTGTGTATGCATGCAGTCACGCATTAGCACAGGCTTTGTGAATCATGTCATGATTAATCAGTAAATCATGTGATGATTATTCACGCATTAGCACTGACTTTGTTAAAATTAATTAATTAATTAATAATAATAATAATAAAACACAACAATAACAATAAAACATAACAATAATAGTAATAAAACATAACAAAACATTAATACATTTATTATACATCAAATCGCTTGGATAATAACCAAGCTAAACAATGTTGACCACATGTTAAGGTCCATGGTTTTTGATACATAGTTTTATTATACATAATGAGTTTACCCATTGTTTACAGTTTCGAAACAATTAAAGCAGGATAATAGAAACCCGTAAGATCAAATACAAATATCCTTCTAGGTTTCATATATATTGCTAACCAATGTTCTCCACCGAGATGAGACGATTGAGTATTGACGATTATGGCTTGATTATTACGTAAATATGGAATTTTATCAAGAGGAAAAAACCCTAAAATGTTCTAGTATTTGTTTTTCAATTCGATAGACCTGAGCAGAACTAAATAAATAATATTAATAATGCATGAAAAAACTTACTATATGAAAAATTACCATAAATTATTTATACATTTATACTATTCAAACCAACACGGTTCTGTTTGCAGTTATTTGAACCTCATTTTCAAATACTCCATATATTACAACATGCACCGGTTTAATCGTAGCTTTAGCAAACTTTATATCTAATTGTAAATTTCCATTTTGAGTTAATTGACTCTGATTTAAATCAAAATCGGGTGCCAAAACAAATGTAAAGAATGGATATTTGCATTTAAAATCGTCAAGAGTTATACCACAATTAAGGTTTTTATTCAAATAACCAATATTTCTCACTATACTCTGCATATATGTAGCATAATAATTATCATTATCGAAATCTTGAGTATATGTTTCTCTATAATCACTATTTTTCGATAAAGTGAGCGATGTTACACCAAAATATTTGAAAAAAGAACTCGATGTTAAGTATGATTCATTATATTGAGATTCACTTTGAAATGTTACCAATATAAAGTTGGGCATTCTTCTATCTCCAAATATTTGTTCCTTATAGAAAGAATCTGCACCTTTAGCAATAGCAAATTGAACAATTTCCTTTGTTTTCAATGGATATATTGCATGCTTAGAATTAAGCTCCAATTGATGACCGGCTAATACAGAGGGCTCAATCCGAACTCTTCTCACCAATAATTTTGCATCAACTAATTGAAGAATTGGTGCTGTGGAAGCACTTTTTAGTGATAATTCGACTCTGATCTTTTCAATATATGTACATTATATGTACATTAACACCTGGGAGTAAATATTTCGGTTGATCCATAAAATCGAGTTGCAATGATGAGCACATGGTAAATAATTTCGAACTCTTAATTCACTTTTTCCTATCGTCATCCCTACCATAACTCTTAAGAGTTAAACATGTATTTTTAGTATCGCTATTATAATTTATAATAGTTTCTATTAGAGCTTTGTGAATATATGTACTGTTACCGCCCTCAATCTTGATATTATTAAACCCAAGAATCGCATCTTTAAAAATTGTATGAAACAAGAAATTGTTTGGTATTACATCACATGGTTCACCTAACGGTTTTCTATCTTTATCTACAACTTTGATCTGAACAGTTAACAATGTATCGTTCAAATCTAGATATTCAGTTTGGAAACCATTAATATAAAATTCAATATCAGTTCTACGATTAGTTCCAACTTTATTGAAAATGGACTAAAATCACAACTAACATTCAATCCATCTTTGAAAAACATGCCACTATTTTCATCTAAAATTTGATTCAGAATATGACAATATCGATCAATATTATTGATTGAGAAAATACCACTACATGTTTTGGGAACACGCGTCTTGTAATTGATTTTACAATGACTATAAAATGGGAATGTATTGTACACAAATGTAAAGTCTTGCAAAGCAATTTCCCAATTTCTATGTAAATAAATGGGATTTAGAACATCAACCATAAATTTACTTGCTTGATTTTCCGGATGGATTAGTAGACAACTATTGCTCGGTAAAATAGTATAGAAACTCAATTTACTAGGTCTTTTGATGATATCCATGAGGGTTTTTGATATCCATGCCATTTGACATAGTATTGTTTATCCTTACCCACCTTTTTATTTTTCATATTTTCTGAATTCAGAACACTGTAGGTTTGGAAATAACTTGTAATTCCTGTTCATAGAATTTCCCATCTATTATATTGTTATCACTGTCTTTAATAACATACATTACAAGACTCTGTTTAGTATTAATTTTTGTAATTTGAAATACTTCATCACTCCAATTACTATCAAAATTTTTGATGAAAGGTGATGCAGATATTTTACTAATTGTAACGTAATCACCAACTTTATATTTTGGTTTTGTAATTTTTACAATTTATTTAGAACTCAATGGTGTTTTTGAGCTGATATCTATAGGTCTCAAACCATTCAGACCTCGATGTGATGAATTATTATAACTAACAAGTATTTTCGGTAATACATTTATCTATATTTTATTACCTTG
Organism: Schmidtea mediterranea; assembly: GCA_022537955.1. Taxonomy (NCBI): domain Eukaryota; kingdom Metazoa; phylum Platyhelminthes; order Tricladida; family Dugesiidae; genus Schmidtea; species Schmidtea mediterranea. The sequence continues at coordinate 28,532,823 of CM039681.1, forward strand.
ATGCACAAAATATTTCTTCAATCTATCTCTCAATGTCCCGTTAAATATTTCTACATGAGCAGATTTGTATTGAGAATGTACAGAGTAATGATTTATTTTGAGACGATACAGGATTTTCTTAACTTTACTATTGTAAAACTACTTGCCTATAATAATAATAATATTAACTTGTAATAATAAAAATACCTAAATTGGTTTGCAACTTGTCAGGATGCACATTTTTAAATGAAATATTTATTGCTTTAAATATTTCCTCTGCAGATTTTGTCTTTGTTTGTACACAGCGAGCAAAACGACTGAAAACATCAATACACGTTAAAATATATTTATAACCCTTGTTAATCTTCGAATACGGTATTATCTCCATCAAATCCATTTGCCATAAATCATTAATACCGAATGTCTTATAAGCTCTCGTTGGAAATCTTTTCCGCATTGGTTTGTTTAAACTGTACGCAAGCTGATCTGACAACCACTTTTGCGTTTCCTTTTTCGACTTTGGGACTCTTTTCTTTAACTTTGCCACTCCACCGAAACCTGCCTCGTCTTCTGGGTTCGTCCAAATCTTTTCCATTACAACAAGATGATTTAAATTTTAATTTAACATTAGGTAATGATTGTCCCATCGTTTATTGTAATCCACCTAATAATGATATTGCTAATGGTAACATTGCTCCGATAAAACCGCCTTGTTGTTTATATATGATTTTTCTCATTTGCTTACGATTTTTATTATTAACAAGCGATAACAAAGGCTTACGATGTTTATTCAATACTAGTTTTTTAAATTTACTGATTTTAATTTTACCTCTGACTAATAGAATTTTGAGTAAATCATCGACAACAAAATATGGAAATGATTGTAAAATAGACATTCTTTTCATACTCGAAGCCTTTAACAATGCATTAAAATATGGGAAACTCCTATGATTTTTTAAAATTTTAACTCTAGTCTTTTTATTACTCCTTTTAATAATGTTTTTCGAAGTTAGATTCATTGCGGGAAAATTTTCGGTTATCAGTTTTTTAGATTGTGTAGAACTAGTCTTTGGTGGAACTTTTTCAGTCTTTATTTTTTTTTAATACTTTGTCTAAGTTTTCGAACATTTTTAAGCCTGGATTTTATAAAAACCTTAACATGTTAATGTTTTCAACTTTGTTTATAAACCATGGCACCTTCTTTATTGAAAATATCTGTTTTTACCCGTAAATCATCATTGCATTGTTGTGTGAAATCAAGAAATATATATACATGTGGTGATTTTGTAGCATCTTGTAATGCACTGATGAGAAAATTACGATTATTAGGGTATGTTTGTCGAGCAAGAAAATCAATAACTGTTGCATCTCTAGGATTCTTGAAAATAACTAAATATTGAACATTTAAATTCCTTGTTCGATGTGCGTCACCCTGATGAAATAGATTTTGAGTAATAAAGATCACAGTAACACCAACATGTCTACTGATTTTTGTGAATAAATTATTAAAATCCTTTTCTTTATTAGCTTCCTGATACAAATCATCGATAATGATGACATCGCCTTTTCTTAATCGCCTTGACCAGTTTTTATCGAAACCCTTTACTATTTTCGTGTTTTTCAATTTACAGAAATTATCTTGAGTCAATCCATGTTTTTCATATGCACCCTTATGCCAATTAATCTTGTTAAACTTTGTTTGGAATAAATTAGATTTCAGTAATTTACACACAAACATAGTTTTACCACTACCACTTGGGCCGACGATTTGATATACCGCATCATTTCTTAATTCGATTATTAATTTGTATAATTATAGGTTTGAATTTTTATTATATAATTTAATAAACTCTTTCTAAAAATCATATATATATAGATTAATATTTCTTTATTGTTTAATTATGTTATCAAATATAAATTATAAAAGAACTTTTGACGTGTCAAAAATTACGTTTCCGACTGGTAAACCCCAGCAAATTGTTGATAGGAGTGGAAAATACCCTATAATATTTTTTAAATCCGGCAAATGCTGAATCATGGGATGCAAGAAACCTTTAGATGTCAATAAATTACAATATAGAATAAAGGATATTAAAATACAGTCAATTACGGTTACCATGGATATGGGACAATCTATCAATCAATACAACATGTCAACAAAATGTCCTTGTATGTTCGAGCCAGAATTATTTCCTGCACTGAGGCTAGCAACAATGATTCCCGAGCTCATATTTAATGAGACGAGAATACGGATTTCGGAGCTGATCAGTCAGGCTCTATGGAACAATCAAATAAACCGATTGTAAAAAACGGAAATGGCAACAGAATACCCATGTATTCTAGATTGTAGTTGCTGCGATTTCCGTTACCAACGGTACGTCGAATGGTGCCTAGTCAAATCCGTAAGGAATTTTTGTAAGCTTCAACTTTTAAGACAATAAATGTTCTGTGTTACATATTTTTGTTTTTAGTTTGACTTTGATTTGTTTTTAGTATTAATAGTTAGTAATAACAAGTTTTATTAATAATAATTTTATTTAGTCATTGTTTTATATAATAAACGAAATAATAATAATAATAACAATAATAATAATGATGATAATAATCTAACACTTAATAACAATAATAATGTAACACTTAATAAGTATATATATACACACATATAGGTGAGAGATCTTGATGTATATGTTCTTTGTAAATCACATACAAACAAAAGTATGTATGTGTTTTCTTTGTAAATTACATACAGTTTTGTGTATGCAGTCACGCATTAGCACTGGATTTGTTAAAATTAATAAATTAATAATAATAATAATAATAATAATAATAATAATAATAATAATAATAATAATAATAATAATAATAATAATAATAATAATAATAATAATGGTAATAATGATAATAATGCATGATTCTTATTGGTTAATCAGTTTCTAGCAAGGGTATAAAAGCTCGTCACCACCTTATAAAGATCATAAATAAAACATGACCAAGAAAATAGTGAGCTCTGCTATCAATGTCCAACCAGTTCAGATGTTCCACAATTATAAAATGTATTTCTTAACCGAACCTATCAATATGCAATTGTCAAACCCAGTCAAACTCCATCGAACTCAATTTCAATCTCTCGCTGGGACACTCTCAATGATAGATATCAAGGATATTGATAAGGTTTTCAATAAGATCAATTCGAATTTAAAATGCAATGAATAGTGATTAGAATAAAGAAGATAGAAACAATGGATTGACTTTAATCGGAAAAGACTCACTGAGCCTGGTATTCATTCCATCAAGCCGACACTTAAATTTCTTATTTTGCTCTCAGTTCAAAGACACAACTGTTGAAATAAAAACGTGGCGAGACGACGCATATCCGCAAGTGGTACCGTCAATAAGCCAAGACTTTGGTGCATATTAGGAAGCAGGATAATGATAAATGAGGAACAAATTCTATTTGGATTGCACTGCAAATAGTTGTCAGGAGCTCACCAATTAGCCTGTAAATTATCACATTAAACTATGCCAACTTCATTCATGATTGGCTACGTTCGATCTTTTGAATTTAGTTCGTAAGTTTTGACTGTTAAAGTTAAAACTTTGGAAACGTTTTTAGAAATAAAATTTAGGTCATCGACAAAATCTTCAAATTACATCCGTGATCATTGAACACGGAATATAGGTTCTGCTAAATCACCGTGTTAAATGAAGCTGTTGAAAGTGAGTTTATTCAAGCCTTCATTATTATTTCTAAAAAAATAACCTATCCTTTTTTTCTATACATTTTTCAGTCTTCCTTTAGATATTTTCTTTTTAAATGGTGATCTAGCAAAATCCATATTCCATGTTAACACACTTTAAATGGCTCATGTAGTACTAAGTTTTTCCCCTCATAATTAACGCTCTAATTCGGGCAACGTAGTACTACGTATCATTTGGGATTTCGCATTATATATTAAAACTTTATTGCAGAATAATTATAATAGTTTAAATAAATAGTTTAATTTGAATTAGAATAAAGAAACTAAAAAAATGAAGTAATGTAGTTATTTGTGGTAAGTGATTTTTCAAAATTTCTTTTAAAAATATTAGGTAGTGTTTAAGATATAGCAATATTTGCACGATGGTATTTTTACGGGCGACTTGGGAAATTTACCCCTTACAGCAAACAATTTGCGCGAACTACCTACTGCTTAAAACGTGTTTGGTGAGAGAGGGGTATATATATATATATATATATATATATAATAAAAATTGTGATTAATAGGCTGAATGAGTTTATTTCCCAATTTAGTATAAAAAATTCATAAAATCAATTGAGAAAATTTTGTTCTTTGAAAATAAACTGAAACAAAGAATTGTGAGTAATATAAAAATAAAAGAAGCAGCAATAATTAATTATCCTCAATTAAATTCTATAATATTTTACAATTGTATTTACAATTAAGTTTTTTTTAATTTAAGTTGAATTTGATTAAATGGTAATGTTTTAACTCATCAATTAAATATGAAATATTTTAAATGAATTATAATTATTAAATTATATATTTTTTAATTTTGTATATTTCGTATATGGATTCGTCATTTTATCTTTTAGTTGTGCTTATTATATTAATATTAATTTTAATTTTTGGTAAAAATATAATTACTAGGCTTTTACAAAGGTTTAAAATTTAATATTACTTTCGCTTTTGATTAGTGTACTATTTAAGAAATGTGACCAGAATCCATCCAGATAGTGTTGAAGATGTTTCCTCAATTAGAGACCAAATATCTGTTTCTCATAGTCGAAATGAAGTTGAAATATACGATTCAGAAATTTGTCCGATATGTTTGGATAACTTTGAGTTTAAAGTAGAAACAAATTGTGGACATGAATTTTGTGGAAGTTGTTTTACGCTGTATTGGCATGTAGGAAATTTTGTGAGAAGCGTCAATTGTCCAATGTGTCGGACAAATGTAACGACATAATATGAAAAAAAAATTTATAATTTCATTGATAACTAGGTTAATTTACTCGTGAAATCATTTTCTCCAAATGAAAATTTAACAAATTCCGACAATAAAAAACGCATTGTGGATGAAATTAATTGTTTCAATAGACTTTATTCCGATGCTCCGAGAACGGTAATTATTAATGCGAATATAGTTATGAAAGTGGGGAATATTTTAAAGATAATTATGAATTTTTATTTAACTTATAAGTTTTATTAATTTAAAAGTATTTTTTCTCCTGTTAATATCAAGTTAAATTATTCAAAAATTGTACTATATAGACGTAGAGCTAAAATGTGGATTTTTGTGGGAAATGAGCGAAATCTCTATAATTTATGCTGATTTGCAGTTATTATTTTCATAATAATAAATATACTAAAATTTTTAATTATTTAGCAAAATATTACAAGGTCATTTATATTATTATTTAAACAAATTTTTCATTAAATAATTTAATTAAAATTTCCGCTAATTAAATTTTAATAAATTTTATTACCGTTTTTTTTGATTGATAAAGCCCCAAAGTGGTTGAGGTAACCTCAAATTGTTCTAGTGGGTCACGGGAGTCATGGGATCGGTATAACTGCTAATTGACAACCATCTCCACTTTGTACCCGTTACTAGGCAACGTTGGAAGTCTGTCAGAATGCCTTGTAAGTATTATGGATTGGGCAATAACTAAATAATAACAAATTTTGTTTATTAGACATGGTAACACATAGCAGCATGTAGCGACAAAACCAAATTAGAAGAAAGGATGATGCATCTAAAATAATTGATAAGCAACAAAAAAAGAATAAAAAAGTAATAAAAACAACAGTTAAATTCTTTTTGCAACTAAAAGTATGCGCGGAAACTCATTTCACGAGATCGTGACACTGTAGCTATCCCGGATAGGGTATACATGGCGATAACTCATACTGATCCATAGGGCTAGCATCTACCTACTTATGTTTTACTAAATTATCTACTGATGGTCAAGAATTTCGCTCCTGCAGTTCCTCACGAGTTTCCTTTCATTTAGTCTATATAGTCTTTATGTTTTACGAATTAAACTACTCTTACACTTTCTCTTACTTATATACCTATTTCAGCCTTTTCTACTGTACTTTAATTAACTTTTTCACTTTCTCGAGGATTCGTGCCGTTTTACTCCACTAAAGCTCCCCGCTTCTATTTACGGAACCAATGAGTTTATTTCAGGATTTTATCGAATTTTATTCTTTCTAATTTGAGCTTGTTTGGTAGAAGTTATTTATTCTTTAGTTCGGATTAATCTTTTACCGACAGCTATGATAGTTTAACTGGGGTACAACGAGTTTGATTCCACGTTCCCCTCTGTAATTTCTTTCATTCTAAAAGTAGGTTCTTAATTCTGACGGGATGTGACCTCATCAGATATAGGTACTTTTCTTACGCATTCATTATAATCATTTAAAATTCAATTTAAAAAAATTATTTCTTTACTTAAAATTCTTTTCTTCATTCTATCAATACCGTCTATCCGGTTGTAATAAAGTAATAATGGTGTGAAAATGAATGGCTCGTGGGTTTCAAGGTCATGGAAAATAATATAATAATTAATAGGAAAAATATTAAGCTAAATTTTTTAAAAGTAGGCCAAGGTCATTTTTAGATTAAAAATTAGGTTCAGGTCATTTTAAGATCAAAAACGTAGGTAAAGGTCATTTTAAGATCAAAAACGTAAGTAAAGGTCATTTTAAAGTCAAACAAGTAAGTAAAGGTAATTTTAAGGTCAACAAAGTAAGTCAAGGTAATTTGAAGGTCAAAAATTAGATCAAGGTAATTTTAAGAACAAAAAAGTAGGCTAAGATTCAAGATAATTTTAAAGTTAAACAAGTATGTCATGGTCATTTTAAGGTCAAAAACGTAGGTAAAGGTCATTTTAAAGTCAAACAAGTAAGTAAGCGTAATTTTAATGTCAAAACGTTAGTCAAGTTCATTTTAAGGTCAACAATGATTTGAGAATTTCACTTTACGTCAATTTTACGCCAACTTTGAGATCAATTGAGAGTTCCTGAGACCTTCACTCTATTCTACCTGTGTTTTGCCACCTACATAATAGAACCTTACAATTACAGATAGACTGTCAATAGAAACGTCCCTGTTGCTCTTGTGTAGAGTTTGTTTTCCTAGGGTGAGGTTTTTGCTTTGAGCCAGACAATTTCGATGCATAAATTATGTTAACAACAAATATAAATTTACCCAGCGGCCATACGATGTAGATGAATCAGAAATATAATCAGAATGCAAAAACCTTCATAATTCATACCTAGGAATGTTATCGTGTTTATAAATGCTTGCAATAATGCGTTTAAACAAATTTGACCTTGTTTAAAAATCACATTTAGTATATATTTTTTAATACAATTTCTTTGGGCGATTATTTACTTTTTTCCTAATTAAATTTTTCACCAATTTTTCCGACGCCATCATGGATTTCATTTCATTAATTAATTAATTCATTTTTATTAATTTATCATTTATTAGCACTTGTTGCTACATTTATGCGATTCATAATTAAATTGTTACATTTCCTCGCCATGATGAATTTTGCGACTTAAATACATTTTGTTGACTAATTTTGCTGGTATTTTTATTTTCCTTTATATTTTTTCTCTTACTATCGTTTTAACCTATTTTCTTATCTTTATGTCTGAGTTCGTCGTTTCAAAATCAAATTATTTACTATTCCCGTATAGTTTCATGCTGTACTTCTTGCTTTTTGTATTAATTTATATCTTACTTTTATTTCTGCTTAGTAATGTTTATTTCTCATATTTTTGGTTTGTTTACTAGCTGTATTATATTCGGAGTTTAGTTACTTTTTACTGGGTTTTTATGTCGTGTTACTGATCCGTTTAAACAAATTTCAAGCTATTGACAATTACAGTTCAAAGAATAACAATAAATAAATTAAGAAAAATCCCTCATCGAATTTAGTTGAAATTTATTGATAAACAATTTGGGAAATCATTATAAAGTTGCTGAGCACATGGTCTGGAATAAAAATTCAAACGCAACCACTTTCAAAGGGATTCCCATCAAATACGCGCATAAGCAAATATTTCCATTTGACTCCTGTCACAAATAACGTTGGAAATGTGTTCCAATGGGCGGTTACCAGTAAAAAGTGAGCCATATTGCCATGACTGTTAATACCTTTGCTACTCTTTTGGGTTCAAGAGCTACCATAGGTTTATTTATCCTTTAATTTATTGAATATTAGTTGAAACAATATCACATGAAAATAACGAAAGATAATTTCAAAATTTGGACTTGACACAACATAGACACAAAATGTACAGCATAAGATGCGTAGTCTTTTAATTTCGTAAGATGGTGGATGCCAACTTTAGAACTTGTTCCATTAACCTGATTGCTTCCAGCCTCCTCTTTCTTTCGCGTTCAGATTTGTCCGGATGAGAATTATTCTGTTGGACACGACGTTGCGATGTTAATGCCATCGGTCCTGTCCCAATGTCGTTAATAAGTTCCTGTTTTGCTGGATTTCAGATTCTTTTCTAGGTCCCATGAATGCTCTCCTTCAATATTAGCTAAGCATTTTCTTTAAAATCTGCCGCTTTCCGCCCAACTTCATGTTTAGCCGTTAATAACTCATTTTGTTGAATCAGCTTCTTTACTTGATCCGCCCCAAACATTTTATCTCTAAGCGCCAGCATCGGCTATACCCAGTAGGTTTCTATGTATATTTTGATGTATTAAAACAAAACGACTACAAGTTTTTTCCAAATTTCTTTAACTCGTTGTTGATCAAATTTCTATATTTTCTTTTTCATTAAAGTCTTTTATTCAAACTTATGTTTGATTCTAACATTATTTTCTTAAAACTTTACATTTTTCTTTAAATTTGAAGCCATTTTGGCATTTTTTTCGTAATTTTTTCAATTAATTTTTGTATTCCTTTTCTATTCTTTTTTGATGCCAATTAGTCATTTCAATGAGTCATTCTTTCCATTGATTATTTTTTACAGCTAGCAGTTTAAAATGTATTACCGTGCAAAAATCACAAAAATTTATACAATTTAGTTATTGCCCAACAAAATATTATAAAACATTAATATTATATTCGCCAGAGGTGATTAAAACAACATTTGGTAATTAAGTGTAAGAATAAATGTACAGAAATAACCAGAATATAATCGCATACGAGAGTTGCAAATTATACAGAACTATTACGTATCGCATTGAAATCAAAATTAAGATCGCCAGAAAATCAGTAAATTAGATTAGACTCAAACGAAATCAATATATCTTGAAGACCCTATATTAACAGTTATTAATACTGGAGAGAGTGCAAAATAAAATCATTATCTTCGAAATTTGAGTCGTCGAGTTCATCTGTTCCATATAGAGAACATCAAAGGTTCAAGCACAAAAGATACAATTAAATAGATAGGATTGATATATATTTTTCACCAAACATTTGTGACCCTTGGTTCTCTGATTCCAAGTGCTCACTAGATTGGGAAATCTACAATGCCATTGATTCATTGACTCATCACTGATCGATAATTATTCCGTCGCATATTTTCCTTATACGCTCGCCATATTCTTCCTGTCGAACTGGCGTAATTTATTATTCCGTTATACCATACGCATGTGATTGTTAATGATTGACCTGCTTTCTGGATGTATCTCAGGTGTTTAATATCAAATCTACGTTGACATTTCTTATATATACCGTTACTAAGGCTGTCTTTTATTTATGAGCTCGAGGATTTTCCAGACTACAATATTATCGTAATTTTCACATTGTATCGCTAGGTTCTTTTCATCCATCTACATTTTTTAATTCCAACGTCGAATGTTTTATGAGCAGGACGAGTCCTGTTGTGTCAGTCACAAATGCCGTAACCGGTTTGCTATTAATAAGCAGTAAAAGATGGCAAACTGATATCGATCTGTCGTATTCTGGCATGATATCCGTCAGCTTGATGCTACTATTGTGACTCAAAGTTTTCGCAATCAACATCTGTTTCTTTGTTCGGGATTCCCGTGCAATGTCCATAAAACCCAATGATTTGTTCGCCTGCAATTTTACTCTGCTATATGGGTAATTAACTCTTTTCTTGTGTTGTTGTTTATTAGTTGGGTTTAAACTTTAAACCAAACTAATAAACAACAACACAAGAAAAGAGTTAATTACCCATATAACCGAGTAAAATTGCAGGTGAACAAATTATTTTTTAAATTAATTAAGTTGGATAATATATTTCTATTATTTATACTAATAATTCTAATTATTATAATGGTGTAAGAAGTGGATGTTACTTTTGTCAACCATGTAAATTTAAATTAAACGGAGTATCAAAAAATCTAACAAAAATGTTTTGAAATCAATGTTGAAGGAATTTAAAGTTGAGAGGAGCATTTTTTTATAGAAAGTATCTCGGATCTGTGAACTCGATTTCATAAGGAAGATACATGATTAGACATGATTCCAGTTATTTAGAGATGTTGCCGTATACTTAGGATGGTATCTTCAATATATCATATGGTCATGAAATGTGTTTCATGAAAGAAATACTTTGCAGACTTTATGATCCAGTTTTTATCAAGCTTTCTGCTATTCCAAATTTGCCAATCGATCATCGTTACTAATTAACTTCATGGTCACTGGATTAGCCATCATTTGTTGTAAAGAGCCGCCTATAGCCCCGACAGGTATTCTCTTTTTAACCCCGTTTAAACCCAGTTTAAACTCCTGAATTCGTTTCTACCGAGTATATACACTTAAAGATTTTTTCATTTCTTAATCTTCTACTGCTTCTCCCCTCCACCCTGCAATTAGCAAATGATTTGGTGTAAGAACTGTATCTTCTTTCCACGGTCCTTTCACCTCAAAGGTCCATCTATTTTTATCATATCTGTTTTCATTTGCTCGTAAATCCCCTGTTCTATCGCCTTTAATACATTTTCCTCTGGCCACTTTCATCAATCTCCCGAAACCGTTGCATTTGTTCGTTCAAATCATCGCAATTACCAAAGAATGTTCTAATGAAATTTTTCTGGTGATTTTGCGTCCAACCAAGTGAAGTTAAAGGGGCAATCGGCTAATTCATTTTACCATCAATCTCTTTAAGTGCTCGTTGAAGTATCAGATGATCTGCACCGATTAAAACTTCAATTGCCTGCCTCGTTCAACATCGGAAAATCAATGTCTTTGAGATGAGTCCATTTAGACTTTTCATTCGCCCAATTTATTATTTTCATTTCTCCAGTAATATGTGCGTTAAAATCCTTTGCCAATCGACCATCGTTACTAATTAACTTGATGGTCACTGGAGTAGCCATCATTTGTTGTACATTTCCGCCTATAAATCCAATCGGTATTCTGTTTTCAAACCCGTTTAAACCCAGGTCATTTAAAATTCTTAGATTGATGTTACCGACAAAGCTGGCATCATCTAACAGAGCGTTTAAATTTATTTTCTTGTTCCCATTTTATAGATAGATTGTGATTGTCCTTAACCTGAGGTAAGATCTCGTATTCCCCTCTGATAACTTTCCGTGTCAACATTGTGTTGTTCCCCCTTTTCATGCTCAGCACTTCCTTGTTTGTCGTGTAACATTTCACTGTGGTTTTGGTTACATCCGGTAACATTTCAGAAAGATTCTTTCCTGCAGTCTTTTTTCTTCAATAAATCTTTTCTTTTTGAAGATTGAGAGTTCCTTAAATTTATCACATCGATCCAGATAATGTTGACCACCACATTGAGCACATTCTAGTCTCTAAATGTTGGTGTTATTTCTGTTCAACACTTTCATTTTTATTATCTTATAATCTATTCCCCTTGTAAAATGTGTTCGACCTCTCTGGTTGTTACTCTCTCCCTCCTTGACATACCGTCTACTCGTGGCAAATCGGATTGTCATGCATTTGATTAAGTTCCATGCACGACTTCGTTTGTTGATCTTATGATCTCCGCTTCTTGCTGTACCCATCTGCTTAATCCTTCTATCGTCTCATGTAATTCCTTTTCCATCTTGTCTTTTTTTCCATTTATAAACCTGTTAACTTTCGTCCATTAATATTATCTTCAAATAACCACATTTTCACCTTACGAACATAATCCTTTAAATTGACTGTATTATATCAAACAATTCTGACACATATTTTCAAAGCAATGTAACAAATAAAATCAAAAGAATTGAATACCATGTGAGTCTATTTTTGAACAATTTTAATCGAAATTTAAAAGAAACAATTTCCATACAACATCCATTTTTTTCACATAAATATCTTTTTAAAATCCAAAATTTTAAAATCAATATCACCTACTCAATACAATATACATCGACAATACAAATCAAACTAACAAACAATTTTCCATAGTTTCAAAAGTCAAAAAAGAAAAACCTAAAAAATCCCTCCAACCAAAATAATCGAATATGTAGTTTCGATTTTTGAATAAATGCCCGTTGTACCAATACTCTCTAGAAGGAATCAGGGAAAAAAGTATATAAACTAAAAAAGAGAATTTAGATTCAAATATGAAGAGCTCGTTAACTAAATAAATGCTAAAACAATTTTATCAAATGGTTTCGAGAAAAATTTCGATTAAGTTAATTGACAGAAATTTATAATAATAATATGGATTCTTATGTTTTAAGTAAAACAGCTTGTTCGTTTCACAAAAAAAGACATTTTTATTAAATGCTTTCAAACCTATTCTAGAAGATGTCAAGTTTTTAGAATTTCAATAATATCAAATATTTTCTCGTCGACGATTTGAATATCCTGACTGTCTACCATTGACTAATCAAGACTTCTTTGTTGAAATTAACCATTTCGATACTCTTAATAACGTCAAAAGAAATGCAAACAATTTTGGTCGATTAATTGATAAGTATTGGAATCTTTACGGTACTAAAAAACCCATAATTCTTTAAATATGGGATGAAACCACCGAAAAACTTTCAGAAAGAACCATCAGACAACGAAAGAACACTCCTTCACAGTTGACGCGCATAATCAAATGACCAGTTTCATAATAAAGCACTTCCAAAAACCTTGCTTTTTTCCCTTTTTTTCTTTTCAACACTGTTGCAAATTTGTACTTACATATAGATGTATACATAAATATAAGGTTAACTCGTTCAAAAGGATGGTTCTCAGATACTCCTCACTTTTTCGTGGGGCTATATGTAATTAACTTTTCACGTGTTGTTTATTAGTTTTGTTTAAACATTGCGTGTAAAAAGACGAAACAAAAATTTTATTAATCAATGCATTTTTAAATTAATTAAGTTGGTTAATATATTTATATTATAAAACGTTGATTCCTTGGTAGTAGCATAAATTAAAATATCAGATAAGTAAATAATAAAATAAACCCTTGCTGCAAAGTATTTATTATATTGATGAAATTGGTAATCGAAACTTTTTTTAAGTTGGTTAATATATTTATATTATAAAACGTTGATTCCTTGGTAGCAGCATAAATTAAAATACCAGATAAGTAAATAATAAAATAAGCCCTTGATGCAAAGTATTTATTATATTGATGAAATTGGTAATCGAAACTTTTTTCATCAATATAATAATTACTTTGCAGCAAAGGCTTATTTTATTATTTACTTATCTGATATATTTATATTACTTATACTAATAATACTAATTATTATGTTTCTCGAAATTCTTATATATTGGTTTTTCTTTGACGATTGTATTGACATATAACGTGCTGTCTCGTCTTTGGTATTGGAAACTGCATGGATTTTAATATCTAACATATATAAGATTAAGAATATTTATATGTCAATACATTCAAAAAGATTTGCATAATTCTTAATTTAAGGGATAACTATACGCAAAATTCGAATGCTACATAGAGTTATACATATTTATAGATTTTAAAATGATAATAAATATAGATATATAATTTCACAGTCGTGGTAGTCTGTAATTGTAAAATACCACTTTGTCCAAATACTAATGGTTACCAGAATAGTTGACTAATATGAGTTTATCTATATTCGAACAGTATTTTAAAATTATAAAGAATCCTACAATATTGTTTAGTAAATTTAATAATAATTAATTAAGTTATTAAGTAAATTATCTAACTAAATTTCAGTTTTAATTTGTTTGAATTTTGAAATATTTTCTTTTCTTTCTTATTGATTGATGCATGAATATCATGGTTGATTATCGATAATTTCCTACCCATTACTTAAATTTGATTGGTTGATGTATGTATTCATTTGATATATGAGCAAAATTATTATTTTTAATTATCAACAATCAAATTTTTCATTAACAAAACATTCATTACCTCTTAGCTTACTCTGAAAGTCAGTGAACTTTCCTTTTCATCAACAATTGAATCCATTTCCATTCTTTTCTCGTCCATTCTTTCATAATTTTTACTATACTATCTATTTCACTTTAAAACCATTCATTAACCCACTTATTTACTCTGAAATTGAGTAATTTCTCTTTTTCGTCCCTGTATTTTCATCATCATTGTTTTTTGTACCCATTTTTCATTTATTTTGTCAAATATGCCATTTCTAGCACTTACTACTACATCTGTTTTTATTTCATTTTTACTAATATTGTCATAATCATTGGATTTCATCCTGCATCTACCATTTCCTACGACATCAATATAATATTTATTTAATTTTCATCAATATTTTTATCACCAGTATCATAATTTCCACCATTCTTATCAGAGTTATTGCCTAAATAGATATCACATGAATAAAATTCCAATACATCACAGAAAATTTTTTATCAATCCAATAAATTCCTGAGTCCCCGAAGAAATTATTTATAGAAATAGCGGTTGCATTACAAATGAAATTCATCTGCAGCCATACGAAGAGTAATACATATTTTGCGATAGTTTGAAACTCTTGTACTTAAAGCAATCTAAATACATTTTACATACATCATTTTTATTTCTTTACTTATTCTCTAAATTTATTACCGACCACATTGGGAAACACAATCTAAACAAAAATATTTAATACAGAAACTAACTTCAGCATATTGTTATTTAAAAACAGCAATGCATGCAACTGAGTACTAACAAATACAATCACGGTCCTGTTTATTGATTTATATTTTATTCAACCTGCAAGTTGAAAATACTTTCTGGATATATTTTTATATAAAAATAATTACTTAGCTCGATATAAAATTTATTTCTAATAAATTGCTTAACTTATTACTTAGTACTTTCTAGTGGTTTTCGTCACATCAAAGCTAAACAAAAAAAATTAAAATAATTCTCAAATCGAAACACAATTTTCAATAACTGATTTACAAATATACTCGATATTTAGATCGACCATGTTTTCTTGTCTCTTATATCAAACATCCATAAATTTATCAAAGGTAGTACATTACAAATGCAACCCATGCATACAACTATAATTGAGAAGTAGCCGAATTATCATAGCAGAACTCATTTTGGAATGGTTCTTTGGCTTGAAACATGTTTACTGTGACTAACAAATTAAAATCACATTTCGCCACGTGAGTCATATTTGTCTGACACTAACAGTTTCTGGGAGCACCATGTATGACAGATGTCCAAAAGATGTGATTTTGGAGAAACATATGTCAGTCACATATGTTCGACTTTAAACACCAATTAACTTATCATTTGAAAGCATGGTCTAGTTGGAAAGAAACTTAAAAATTGCTTGGTTTTCTAAGAAAAAATAAATAAAATAAACTTGGTTACATAATGCTATATTGTTACAAAAAATACATTTCAATAATTTACATTATGAAAGAAAAATTATATAGATTTTTTATGTTGCCCAAAACAATCTAAGCAAAAGAAGAGCTTTTTGCTGTTTAAACAATAATTTGAAACTTTTTGTCCGTTTCTCCTCACAGCTTCTCGACTTTTTGTTTCTTTTATTTGGGCGTAACATCCGACGCACATTCTTCTTATTTCCTTCCTTTCGGAATCGCACATCGTTTGTAATGTATAGATTAGAGTTCTTGGGGTTTTAGTTATGTTCGAACCTAAGCTGAGCATGCCGTGACCAAATTGTCACAGAATTGTCTAATTCATATATTGCTTTTCACAGAAATTTTGTATATAATATAAGCATTTACCACTGATATTCCAAGAATATATTCAATCGCTAACTTGCAATACCATTTTATTCCTTTTCTAGGAGTAGTCACATTGGAACCTATTTTATCCAAAATATCTATTCCTGCTTTATTTTTTTATAAGCGCGAATCGAAAGTGGTTTTTTATTATTTTTATTCCTGCTTGTAATGACAAAAGCTGCGTTTATTACTATCTTTTCTGGAGCATGTTTTGTTGTCAATAATTTAACATTTCGAGTGTCTAGCCAGTTAAGTAATACAACAGAATTTTTGTCTTTCGTTACCATTTCTGCTTTTTTCAATTTTGAAGTCATAACTTTGATTCTTACTTACTCTTAGAGTGCTGTTAAAATGCATTTTCTGGCGAAGAAATGCCGATGCTAGCGGGTAGCTTGTGTAGAAGTTGTCTACGTACACCGATCTACCTTCATTTAGAAGCCCCTGTGAAATATCCTCACAGATCTTTGCAGCTAAACCGTAATTTTTTATCAAAAATATCTAATAGATTTTGGTTGCCTATTGTATCCTTCTCAAGTAAACAATTTTAAAAATTTAATTCCGTACTTGTGCGCTTTATTAGATATATATTGACGAAAAATTAACCCGCATCTCCAGGAAACTAGGCTTTTGTCAACAACGTAAACTTCGCCGGGAACACTGGTTTAATTTCTGCTTATCTGTCGCCATGAATAATGTTTTCATTGTTTTTTTGAAATTTTATAAGCTTGATAATAATTCAAATCTCTTCGGGACATAACAGTTAGGGCTATGCTATAACTAAAAATCTATTTCCTTGTATACTTAACTTAAACTGCACTCTAGTCTATTTTTGTTTTATTTTAACGATTGATAACATTTTTCAATAAATATAGCGATATTTTATTACACCAAACACATAATTAATAAATATATGTAGTTCAATTTATACAGTTATCCCCATTTGCCATTGTTTTCTCTACTTTTGGTTCGTCAACACTATCTCTTTTTGAGCATCGGTTTTTGGTTTCCTGTAATGAACTTAAATTCTCGTTTCTTTGTTGAATTGGCAGCAGATCCGCTCTATTTGGCCGAGCTTTCCGTTTTATGGGTGTAGAATCGCATTTGGCAACGGTATTCTATTCGTGATTTGTGGGAATTCCGTATTAATAACCTCGTTCCTGGATAATAATTTGCTGGTAAAGCCGTTGTTGACACATTTCTGGCGTTAGTTATAAGCGAACTATGCGACTGCCTAGAGTGGTATTTTTTGTGTGTCGGTAAATTTCCAACTAAATAACAATAAATAAAAGCAGCTATTAAAAACGAAGAAATAAATACATAATTTTATTTTATTATATTAATATATAATTTAATTAATACATAATTTTGTTATTTTTGTCTATATTTATAATTTAACAAATGCATATTTTTAATCAATTAAGAATTCAATAATAAAAATTCTTATCTTTCATTTTATCAATTCTATATTTGCAATTATGCAACAAAATAAAAAAAAACAATTTCTATGTAAAACTTAATACTAGACCAAAAATAGACTGTATATGGCAGAACTTTTGACCTTTCATATATTACAAAACTGTCTCACGTCGGCTCTGTGACACAGATATGGTTGTAATTGACTTTTCTTGATTGTCATTCACAGTTCTCGAATTACAACTAGATCTCGGTCAACTTGTTCTTTGAGCAACTCATTTGCTCGCTTTATTTTCTTCATTTGATCGGGTTTAAACCAAGTAGGTACTACGGTGAAGTATTTATTCTTTAATCACTCTTCTCGCTGTTGCTACTCTTCCTTTTCTCTGAGCAAACGGTTTAAGTCGGCTCGAAATTCTTCTATTAGTTTTCCTCTAAATGATATAAATAAAGGAAAATATAAATAAAGATGGGTTTTTAACTAATATATTTATATAGAGAAAAACTTGAATTCATTCAAATCTGTTCTTTCAGGTAAGATGTCAGTTAACTCGTCTTAATTGTTGCGTATTGGCAATTCTCACCATAATATAGAAATTCAAAATACTCTTATTTTCATAAAATATTTCGACAAAACATTTTATTATAAAACATTTTTTTAATAAAATGAAAACACCCTACTATAACACAAATAAGCAAAAACCAGAAAACGAAGAAAACATCAAAATTAATTAAAATATATAAAAAACTTGTTAATTAGTATTGATCGGGGAAACTGGCATGGTTCAACGCCAAATCTAGATTCCAACCCAAATCTAATAATAAAAACTTAATGAGGGATTCTCAGAGAGTTATAAATGAAAAAACAAACTAGTTAAAATGAATTTTTCCCCAAATGGAAAACCCCAGCTAATGGAAAGCCCAAGCCAATGGGAAACCCAAGACATATAGAGAGTCTAGCTATACGAGAAGCCTGGAAAATATATAAACCAATCAATTCGATTCAGGATAAATTACCCAAAGACCCAGACTAGGAAATTGAATGTTTGAAAAGCAGTTGCTTCGAATTTTGGATGGAAATAGACTCGAATTTTGAGAGTAATGGTTTGACAACAGTTAAAATGATTTTCGGAAAAAGAGTGTAAAATAAGAGCTTCAAATGATAAGAATTGCCTGTTGGCAGAAGAGAAGTACACGAAAAATTTAAAGAAATTGACTGACTTATTAAATATTAATCCAAAAAATATTATGAATATATACACAACATTGCGCTTCCTAAATGATTTTTACAAATAAGTCATAATGTATCCATCAAGTAATTTTATGAAATTTTTATCAACGTAATGAGGTTATAGAATTTATTTATACT
Source organism: Schmidtea mediterranea (assembly GCA_022537955.1). Taxonomy (NCBI): domain Eukaryota; kingdom Metazoa; phylum Platyhelminthes; order Tricladida; family Dugesiidae; genus Schmidtea; species Schmidtea mediterranea. The sequence continues at coordinate 28,551,704 of CM039681.1, forward strand.
CAAAATTATCTATTATAAAAATCCTTCACCCACACTATAAATTTGCAAATTTTATCAAATGTATACACCTGGAAAGGAATTCAATAATAAATGGAGGTTAGTGGACGTTTAATTTTGCTTTCCTGCAAGAATATTCATATTTTATAACATGATGAATGTCGACCTTTTATGCATTATATTTTTTAATTAAATTCTTTTATTTTTTTCTTAGCTATTTTATCTAGTTTCTGTTTTTTGTGTATTTTATAAAAAAACATTTTTCTTTTAATTTTATTTCTTTATTCAGCCACCATGATGAATTTCATGATCAACACACCTTATTTATTCGGTTTTTTAATTTGTCTTTGTGGCTAATTACCTTTTTATTACATCCTAATCCTTTTATCTTTTTTTATTTCAAAACCTCATTTTACTATTACCATGTTGAATTCCAAAAATTGCTTTATCTTGTTTTGTTTTGATTTAAATTTTATGCTTATCTTTCTTTTTTTGTTTGGTGTCTGATAGATACCAAATAGACACTGTCTATGTTTGAGTTTGAATTCGCTTCCTCCGTGTGTTCTTATGTTGTATTTTCGCTGCAACACAACAACTATTGGTTATTAAGTCTATGACCTAGTTTGGCCCAACATTATTAATATAAGGATATTTTAATAAAATAATGAAAAAAATAATATGAAAAAATATGACGAAATTACTTATATTAAAATTACGCATAATATCGGTTTAATATAATTTAATTAAACTTTGGATACCGCATTGAGAATCTTTTATGAATAGAAAAAACAATTAGTTTTTGATTGATGAGGTTATTTATTTATTTGCATGCTGATGGTTTTGGTGCATGACTGTAATCCAGCGAATCCTAAGTCTGAAAATATTTAGTTTAGTCTGACAAAAACTAATTAATTGGGTCGGAGCGTCCATGACGCTTTGTCGCATCTATGCATCAAATGATTTTGTTATGAAGTGGTGGTAATTGATTGCCACGATATACTATATTGAATACGATTTATTGAATAGTGTGATACCCAGATGCTATTGATCTCACTTTGGAGAAGGCACGAAAACTTTATGGATGCGAAAAAATACCCAGTATAACTTTCATGTACAGGCATTTGATCACCACTCATTAGGCTTGGCAATATCAAAATCATTACCTTTATCTTGTCTTCTCTTGCATTGATTTTTATTGTGTTTTAGCTATTGTTTTTTATCGGGTTAATGACATTTATGCATTTTCACCGCTTTTCCTACACAACTTTCTTCAACTTTCATATATCACACCATTTCACACCAACAGCAACTCTCATTTTACTCATTTCGACGCAACGACAACTCTCGCACAACCCTCAAAACTTCTGTATGATCTCATAACTTTTATGGGTTTATGGGTTTTGATTAAAAGATCTATAGTAGTGTTATTCTGAGAAAGCCATAAAAATGAAATGTTCATTTTATTACGAAAAATCTCTTAGTCCCATTAAGCCATTAACCTATGTAATTTATAAAATTCCATCAAACCCATAGAAAATATCTTTCATCATCACTTACTTTCGCCTCGATGCTCGTTGTGCACCAAGATATTATGCTCGCTTAATGTTGCCTTACATAACTTTCATATCCGTTACATGATTTAACTACTAAACCAGAGGCTAATTTAGGCCCTCACAAATCTTTTCATCTCATAGGGTATTATCTTCATACCAACAACTAAATTTACTTTAAATCTAATTTATAGAGTAATTCATTAGTTAGACATAATTGTACATAATAAGAATCAATGACAAATTGTGATTTTATTATAATTACCGATAAAATAAAATTAACTATCGATAAGAATTTCATAAGTTTACTCGTAAATATACGAAATTGTATATAAGATAAATTTTATTGAAAATCACTAATCAATTGACATTAAATACTAATAAAAATTCTAAGTTGTTGGCGCTAGGGTCTTTTAAAATGAAGTTATATAAACCTTAGGGGAATTGGTATAAAAAATGCTACACAAGACTATTAACTAACACCACTGTTTCCGTGAGTGTGAGTTGCACGACACCTGCTGTTGAAGCTGCACAATGTGGGCAGGAATACTTAACTGGGTGATTTCACATAGTAGTAATCTATTCGTATTTCTTCTTTCTATCGTCTTACTGATGGAAGGACTTATACGTAATGGTAAATTGACGATGCTTCATTAGGGTTGACCGCATCAGTTTTAGATTTCCGGAGTTGGTAATTTGTCGTCATAAAGTCGTGTTTAGTAAAAATAAACAGCACGATAAACTATCTGTTAAAGGCTCTTCAATTCCCATTCTTAGCCATTACTCTGTCACTTATTCTTATGAAGTCCATCTATTTCTATCGTATATTTTCTTTTTTTTCATTCATTTATTTATCGGTAAATATTCTCCTGCAATTAGTTCAAGTAGTCTATTTTAGCAGTTCTTAAACTTTTTTTTTTTCGGACCACTAACTAAAAATATGAAATTTGAGGACGACTTAATAAAGTTAGTTTGGTGTTCGTGGGTTTTTTTTGATTAAGTTTTATTTTTAAAACTAAACTATTTACAAAACATATTTAAACAAACTAAAATTTTTTTACACAAACTTAATTATTTATTTAACATAATTTCAAATTCTGGGAAAATTTCAGTAATTAATTAACCCAAGAAAAATTCATTTCTACTTTAATATAAGTTCTTCTAGAATCACAATTTTTCACAATTGATCTAGGTTTCACTGAGGTCGTTGATAAGTTCAACAAATTAGCCCCCACGGGAATTCGCGGAGTGCACCAGTACCCAGATATACAAATCATATAAAATATGCATAATTGAAAGTTAATTATTGACAGGAAACTTAATTTATGCATTTGGTTTTAACATCGTCAAATAAATTTCTAATTTAATTTTCATTGTGTCATACAACCAATACGAACTATAGACCTGCTATAAATTTAGAAATAGAGAAGTTTTGTTGTCGAAATTTAATACATAGGAAAATAATAATATATAATAGCATAGGTATATAATAGTCCCGATGATTCTATCTTTATTAATTGTTATGATAAATCTCTTGGCGTCAAAAATTGTTTTGTGGGGCTCCTTTATCTTTAGGTCTTTCGCAGTATACCCATTCCATCGTTCTGTATATGTAAATGCAACATGGTGTTGTGTGGTTTCCTTGCTCATTAGCCATGATTATTCTCAATAAATAGAACCAGTAAATTTAAAATATGAAACAAAATTAAGAGTACCGTCAAACTTTTATTAATATCTTTACTAGTTCAATTTCACAATCTTTACAATATCAAAATTTCAAAATTTAATAACAAGTAATTATTATTATTATTATTATTATTATTATTATTATTATTATTATTATTATTATTATTATTATTATTATTATTATTATTATTATTATTATTATTATTATTATTATTATTATTATTATTTAATTAACCAAACCCAATCAATAACTAAGTGAAAAAAAATATAAAAAAATCAATCACAAATCTAAAATAACAATTTTGGATTATGGAATTAAAATAATCATATGCAACAAAAAAAGAAAATAATTTAATAACTAAAAAATCATAAAACTTCCAATTCATAAACTTTACAAATTCATGAAAATAACATTACCCAATTTTCTTAACTTGATTAAATTCATAAATCACTTTACAATACCAAATTCACAAACAACTTTCACAAATTTATTCCAATTAAAAATCTAAAGCAAAAAATATTCTCCCAAAAAATTCACAATTTTTAACATTAAAGTTAATTAAATTCAATTTTAATTCAAAACTCCCACAAACTCTACCAATTATGTTTAGAATATTTTAATATTTCTTACTACCGCTATATGTTGCTAAAAATTAATTAATTTATTGACCTGCTATTATTATGTGTTGCTTATTTAAAAAAATGTGTTAATTATTTTTTTCACTTTTCAATATTTACTCCATGAAATATATTAATTTATTTTAAATTGCATGTTATTGCTACATTATGAATTTTTAGGTCTTAATTAAAACTTTAATTTAACTAATAATTAATGAATTTTTATGCTAAAAGTATCTCGCTTTTTATTTATTATATTTACGTGTAAAAGAAGGAAATAAAAATTAAAAATATATGGGTTAAAATAAGGCAAAGAATGAAATACAGTAAATAAAATACCATAAAAATTATAATCAGAATACATTAATGAAATAAGCCGATCATAATAGTCATATATATTGAGTTGGGATTTGAATTTTGGGAATTTAATTGGATTGGGAATTTGGTTAGAGTCTGGGGAAATTATATTCTGCCTTCTGCATGTACATCTATCCTATAACTTCTAGGCCCCCGTTCTGTAATACTTATTCAGGACGAATGTGGTGATAGGTTTGCCCTCATCATTCAACAATAGCTTAAGAATCGCTAGTCTATTTCACTTGTCTGCCATCTTCACATTTACTCCGCATTTTAATGGTAAATATATTGTGTTAAATTCAATTATTTCTTCTCTTCCATGATGGTATTAAGTAGCATCTTTGTTACTGTTCAAAACAGTCTTTATGTTGAGGTCTCAAAATATTTCTCAACGTGCACTGGTTGCTTATATAGATAACAACAAATAAGTTTAATCAAATATAAGCTGTTTTATACAATGTTCAAAATGAACTGGGTGCTTGGTTTGTGAAATGTTATACTGTATGTTGTAACTGCTGTGTTAATCCTATGCTTTCGTTCCCTTTTTGTGTAACGTTTTTGTCCGTTATATTTTTTGATATCTTAAAGAGTAACTTTTAAAAAGACCTTATGAAATTGGAATTATTTTCTCGCTATTTAAACTAAAATTTATTAAAGGAAAACGGGAAATTAATTAATTTTTTTAATTATTTTATTGGTTGTTTTAAAGGAGAAATTGATTATTTTATTTTTTATTAGATTATTTTATATATTTTTATTGTAGATTATTTTCCATTCTAACGGAAATTATTTTTATTTTTCAGCTGGCGATATTAAATTATTTTCAAACTTAGAATTTATTGTAGATTATTTTCCGCTATACCGGAAATTATTTTTATTTTTCAGCTAAATTAGAAATTATTTATTTATATAATTTTAAAAATGTTATTAATTATTTTTCCTTAATGTAATATTTAAATGTACAACAAATAAAATATGAAATCATATATTGTTATTTACATAATAAAAAAATAAGATACACAACTAAATAATAACCACATATGATAAAAAATAGTCAAAATAATAAATACTATAAGATAAAATAGTCATTATTAATTTAACCTTATATTCATCATTAGAGTTATTGTTTCTTATTGTTCACATGGAATATTAGGACTTGATTTGAATCATTGGGAATTGGTTTGAATTGCTAGCGTTGGGATGTTGGGAGTTGATTTGATCTATCTTTTTTTAAAGATCGCTCTTCTGCGTACACGTTAACTCTATACTTTTTTGACCCTGTTCTATAATATTTATTTAGCATAAATGTGGTGATAGGTTTACTCTCATCATCCAACATTTAAACTAAGCCGTCACTTTTTGAATAATATAGAGAAGTAATGGTTTTATAATTTATACGGGAATCGTTTTTTTGACATTGAATGATCGAGCTATTAAATGAGCTAAGTAATATGCAGTGAGAACCCCAGCGCACTTTGACCTCAAACAACTTTCAAGGTCATCATAAAGTTAATAATGGTTTTTAATATATAACCTACTTGAATCATTTGTTTTAATTTTTAATTAATTATATTTAATATTTAATTATTTCCTTTAATTTTCGATATTTTTTAATATTTCGTGAGCATTCTTTCCATTTTTATCTTTATTTTCTCGAATTAATAATCGAATAATTAAATCTATCATATGAATCAAAGTAATCAATGTTGATAAAGTTTTTAAGTGGTTTTAAGAGTTCAGTTTCAAAATCTTCACTAATCTGACAATTTGAAGCTATTTTTTTTAAATTAAAAAAGTTATTATTTGATGTTTAAAATGATATTAAATTAGAATAAACAAAAGTGTGAATGTCTAAACAAATTTGATTAATAAATTTTATAAAGCTGAAAATAGAATAAAATTCAATAAATCGAAGAGTAAAATTCAAAGAATTAATTGGATTATTTGTCGAGAATTCCAAGAAAGTTCCGAACAATATCATTTCCCATATGACACAAACGAAAATATCCATGTTAAAAAAAGTACCAGTAATTTAAGTAATAATTTAAACAATCAAAGATTGAAAAATGTATAATAATCCTAATTAATAATTTTAACGAATATTTTACCATGCTTTATCACAATCGAACTTCTATTCTCTAATGCGGTTGATCTTTTCTAGATGACTTTATTTCTGCAGTTACACTTTTATTATTACATAAATTTAAAATCTTTAAAATTTTTTTCAATCTTTCTTTTATTTTTTAAAACAGTTACATTTTTTATATTTCTCAGAGGAGTTGAAATTATTTTTTTCTTTTATTTACCAAAATCCTATTTATATTTCGTTTTAAATACCGTAATTATAATTATCATTTGATTTTACAACTATCAAATATTACGGATAATTTGATTTTTATCTTTAAAGTTGTGGTGTTACTCAACATTTAAATCTTGAAACTAATTACAATTATAAAACAGTATAATTAAGGCAAGGAGGTAATATTTAAAAAAAATAATTTTGATTAAGTCAAATGAATTAAAATGAATTTTATATTTTAAAATATTTAAATTTTTTCGATTTGGGATAATATTTAATGTTTTTAAAACTTTCGTAATTTCTGGTTTTTGTTCAATAAACTTATAATTAATATATTTCGTATTTCATTTGTACTCACTGATACGTTTTCATAAAGTGATTTGATTTTATCGGGAAAAGTATAAAGGTGCTAATTACAGTTTTGCACACAGGCATCGGACACTATATGAGCGCCCTGATTATGCCAGTGGTTCTTATCGTTTTTAGTGATCGGGATCCTTTTGAATCTAAAAATAAGTTCTCGCATTCTTGAAAATTAGGTGAATTAAATAACATTAGTGTTAGTTTCTTCGTCAAACTACACAGTTGACATTCGTACTCAGATTTTGAATACGCGCGCGTGCATATCAACCAGTTTCTTATTCTCTTAAAACGTCGTTGATAAGTGTGATAGGTTGAAGGCAAAGGTAGATTGTCGATCTCTAATTTCTACATAACGTTCATTCTTTCTCTCATTCTGTCGCGTCTCAAGTTATGAACCACTTATATAAGCTAAACTATTTTATCAGGTTTTTATATATTAATGCGGTTTATGAAGGAGGATTGTTCTACCTGCATACTTGGTGTGAGTGCACTTTGGAACCTTTATAACAAGATTGATACATAATAATCATCTTTTAAATTGAGTAGTTAAAATAAAATTAGCAGAAAAGATCGAGCGCCCTCCTACCCATATCATAAATACTAATTAGTCATGCTGGTAGAACTTTCCTTCTCACTTAAAGAGTATAAAATTATAATTTTCAATTATATTTACATAATTTCATTAGTGGATTGAACAAATTTACGATATTCCTGTAATTTTACGGCACGGGTTTCGACATATGCTTGACGGAAGCAGTATCAGTATTATCCATCGGTTGAGGATCACTGTTCTCTCAATTATCGTAATAGGTTATTGTTTATCGCCTCTCGACATTATTCCCGAATCGGGATTCGGGGTACTCGGAATATTAGATGACATATTAATTTTAATCACGTTTCTCATGTACATATTGGTTTTTTTTCGACGAGCAGTAGGAGGAAATGTTTAATGATTTCGCACTCTTTTCTCCAATAAAGATATAATTTATTGTTTGTTTTGATATATTATTGGATAACTTTTATTGGTTAAAATTTTGCACTCAATAATAACATCAATTTTCATTAGAAATTTATAATTTTTAGGTTTATATGATTGTTAATTTTCATAATAATTTCCAAACTTAATTTTTAGCGATAATAAGTGAGGAAGGACAAAATAAACTAAATTAAATAAATCGGATCTTTTGTTGTTTTTATATTCTAAATTTAGATTTAATATTACGATTTTTTTAAATTAAACAAAACCCCAATCATGACACCATCTATTTACACGGAAATACTTGAACCTTTACTGGATACAATAAGAGAAAAATAGTGGGGAAAAAACAACAAGTGAATCAATCAAATTTATCCTAGCAATCAAAAATTAATTGAGTTATTAGAGAAACGGAGCTTGTGGAAGCTTTGTATTTTGTTCATTTAAATTTTGATATTGCGAATAAGATCAAACAATGATAGAATGCCATTAAAAAATATAGACTTAATATAGAATTAAGTCTTCTGACATCAATTTAATAGATTAAATGAACTATTAAATAAGTATGAATTCAAAAGATGGCTATATATTAAAAATTAAATAAATCAATATAATTTATCTTATCAATCAAAAATTAATTGAGTTATTAAAACACTACAGATAGAACCACCGATTAATGAGCGCTGATGCTTTCTAGGACGTTAAGGCACTGTAAGTGTAGAAAAAATTAATAATAAATACTTTAAAATCCATAACTTTTGGTTTTGTAATAGGAAAATCTTTAAATATTTAAATTCTGCATTATAAGTCATCTTAGTACATACGCGTAGCAAAAGAGTCTCATTAAGTGAATATGCTAAAAAACTAATAGGTATAGCACGTTATATAGCGAGGAATATAGGTGTTTGCCAAATATATAAGACTGTTTGAACTAGGAAAATTGTTATAATTGGGGCTTGAAAGTCGGCGTTGGTCTCATGAAGTTTTGGATCCTATGATCTAACTTATATGATTAAATAAAATAATTACCAGACTCAAATAATTTAGTGAAACAAAACATTACTGATAATTCTGAAGTGAACTTTGAATAGGAATTTGAAGATAGTGATGAAATTAAGTTTTTTGGTTATGTTGATGTGCAGAAGTAACATTTAATTTTACAAGAATCCAGTGCAAAATTAATTAAAATTCAAAAGGTGCAAAATCAAAATTTAAGTGCAATAATTAATTAAACGATTAAAAAAATCTAAAAATTAATATTTATTGGAAGAGAAAAGTTTGTCAAGATAACAGATTAAAATTTAATTAGTTTATATTATTTTTGATCATAAAACCACTTTTGCGCATTTACGACGAGCAATATATATATATATATATATATATATATATATATATTCACAATATAAATAAATTTCAGTATTTGTTCAGATGCAGCAGTAAAAAATGTCACCGACTAATTTATCATTACGGAAATACACATAAAATACAAATATTCCGTAAATATGCAATAAATAATAATAAAAACAAAAAATGTAAATTCTTATGATAATAATTCCTTATAAATTATAAATACTTTAGAATTAAATACTATATTTCCTTATAAATTTAACAAAAATATAAAACACTCAAATTTTTAATTTTAAACATGATTCAAGATTTTCATCGTTCAGAGAACTTCTGATATTACTTTTTATTAAATTCATGCTGGAAAAGGTTTGCTCAATAAAATACGTCTAACCAAATATCGTCAAAAGAGCAAATGAATATTTTTTTAATTGGTTATAGCACTCAGGAGGACAATTCCAGCTATCAAATACAGTTTTGTTAAAAATTTTTAGATTATGTAATTCTGACCACTTATGTAGTGAAGACAATACGTTTTTCTTTCGAGATTTTCTAATTCACTATTAGGATTGATAAATTTGTTAGTCCACATATCCATAGATTTTAAATCCATTAACTGCAACTCGAATTGAGCTCGATTGATTGATGGTAATAATAAAATATTTAACTTTTTTACATCAGCTCCAACAGGTTTTATTATAAATTTTAAATTTGATTTGTGCTCTCATCGAATCGATATTGGAATTTTCTTTAAGTTTCTTAAGAAGACCTCGGAAAAAATTGTCATCGAAAAAACTGTTATATTCTGCTTTATATTTATGTAAAATGGAAAATGCAACATTTCTTTCTTGGACAAATCTTCTTCCAGTAAGGATAATAATTTTTTCAAAAAAATAACTTCTTCTAAAAGCTGTATTGCAATGTTCCCTTTTCCCTGCAATTTTATGTTTTGTTACATCTACCATGAAGTTAAATTTCTGTAACCAATCATCATTTGTGAGTTCTGCATACTGTATTCCTTCCTGGTTCATAATGCAAATCGTTTCAAACTTCACTTCTTGAAAGCCAGCGTCATTTTTTTTGCATCAAATGGTAGCCATATTGGCAGTTAAACATCGCCAATTTCAAGCATTTCTTTAAGAAATTAAGTCCTTTTGCCATTATTTTATTGTAATTCGTGGAGTCATGAGGTTTTTAAATAATTCTTTAACTTTTTAAATATAATACTTAATTAAATTGATATTTATTAATTTTTTTTGCCATTATACTATTTACAATCGATGACTAAAGTCATCATTTTACATATTTCATCTGGGAATGTTTGAGAACTTAAGGCTTCTTGGTGAACTATGCGGTGAAACATAAATATATAATGGTTCACATGCTCTTTAAATTGACAAACCAAGCCTTTATGTTTTCTCTTCATACTTGGTGCTCCCTCTGTAGCAATAGAAACTAATTATAGCAGCAAATTCTATATATGTACCAGTGGTTTGTCCTTTGAGCGACAACAAAGTTAGCAATTCTTCTTAGGTTCATCAAATGATACATATCTTCCGATCAGACATATTTGGACAGTACCCTTTATATCGCAGGACTCATCTATAGTAATAGAAAATGTTCCCGATGATTTTATATCATTAAATTGTTTTGTGCCATTTTAGTGATTCAATCCCAAATTGTTTTTGCAGAAGTCAGCACATTTTGAATCATTTTTATGATTTCATTCTTATTTTTAAAATAATGCAAATTTTCTTCCGAGATTTTCATAATAAATTCTTTCAAATATTACCCATCTGCAAATGGATTTACACGTTTAGCAACTATAAAATTAACAGGCATTGTATTGGAAGAGTAAATCCATTTGTTAAATACAGAAGTTGATAGATGCATCTTTTCCTGGAGTTCTACTACTGCCTTTTTCCTACATTCTCCTGGATAATTTTGCGAAAATGTTTAAAGCTTGTTAAAAAAATGTCTCTGGGCATTTGATTTTTTATTAGAAAGTTTTTCTTGACAAATTAGGCATGATGGCAATCCTTCTGAATTACGTACAAATGCTAATCTATATGTCCAATCCAAGTTAAATTCTCGATTTTCGTCATTTATCACTCTTCTTTTTGCTTGTGGACATTTTATATTTCCTGCATTTATATTAATTTTAAAATTTTTATTTACCTTAAAAATGAATATAAATTTGATAAAATCAATATTTTCTTCTAATTTAAAATATTTCAGAATTATTAAATATGCATTTAAACTACAAAATATATTTATTAGAGGTGAATTATTTTAATTATCTTTGGATTTGAGTTAAAATTTTACTTTGAAATGAATTTTGAAGGAAAAAAAATTAAAAGTTTGTAAATAACACCAAGAGAAAAATTGCGACTTTTCAACTTGCGAATCCATGGCATCACGGAAGTTGCCAGTGTTGGTCAAAAACTGAGGTATAAAAAATTGTGCTTATTTGACACGACATCCAATAAAATTGGATGTGCGGAAAATTCAAATACACGAAAAATATCCAATATCGTCTATTTAGCGTTAAATGAGATAAAAATTATAAAAAAGGTAAAAAAAAAGATGTAAAAATAAATAAACATTAAAAATAAATTGGAAAACAATAAAAATTAACAAAATCATCCAATTTCATCAAATTAGCTTATATTTTCGAAAATAACTATGTTGGGGTATCACGAAAAAGCACAGTAAAATTGATAAAACACAAAAATGATAAAAGTGCAGTATTAATTAAAAAATTTATAAAAATTCTAAAGTAATATTGATCGGGGGAAATTGGTATGGTTGAACGCCGAATTGAGAGACGAGTCCAGAAATAATAATAAAAATTTAGTGAGGGGTCCCTAGAAAATAACATAAGATAAAAAAGGAAATTAATTAAGAAAAATTAATTACTAATGGGAAGCCCGAGTCAATGGGAAACCCGAGAGATGTGGAAAATCCGAGAAATGAGGAAAACCCGAGAGATGAGGAAAATCCGGCGTATAGACGGAATAATATAGCAGGGTAAATTGGCCTAAACAACATTAAATGGGCGCCACTGAGTTACGGAGAGGTAATTATTTCGTAATTTAGTAATGGACCAAACGTTGTTGACAAATGTCGGTCTGGAAAGTAATTATGGTTAATAATTTAATAATGTAGAAAATGTTGTTGACAAGTGTCGGAAAACAATCTGAGCAGGAGTATAAAAGAAAAAGGGGAAAACACGAAAGGACAGTCATTATTAACCGGACACGAAAGGGCAGACATTATTAACCAGAGTGGATCGACGTGAACGAGCAGTAACTAGGTTAGTGGAGAAATCTAAATCCAAGTAAAGTCAAAGTTATCTATCAGAAAGGGTGGTTCTCCCTTGGACAACCTACCCTAAGATAATCAGAGTCATACGGTGGTTAAAAGGTGCACATAAATTAATGAAATTGTGATTACAAACATTGAAATACCAAGTACAAATTAATTAAGTATTTTTCAAGTGACCAATGAACATCAGTGGTTAGTTCTCCCTCTGTCAGAGTCAGGTATCAGTGGTTAGTTCTCCCTCTGTCAGAGTCAGGCATCAGTGGTTAGTTCTCCCTCTGTGAAAGTCAGGTATCAGTGGTTAATTCTCTCCCTGTGTGTGTGCGGGGGGTTGCGCATGAATTTTCGCAGACATTCTCTTGCTGTTTGTCTTGCATTGGTTTGTCTGAGGCATCAATTTTCTATCCGAGGAGTGTTTTTCTGTCATCATGTGGCGGTGGGATTTCGTTTGGTGCCGGCGGTGATTAGTGGTTGTTTTTGGAAATTGTCGCAACAAATCTCTTGATACTGATGAGGTCTCGTTTATTGTGACTTGGCGCTGTTGTCGTCATTGGTTTCTGAAAGTTAATTTAGCCACTGGCTAATGATATTAACGATATTATTATTATTATTATTATTATTATTATTATTATTATTATTATTATTATTATTATTATTATTATTATTATTATTATTATTATTATTATTATTATTATTATTATATGAATTATTTATTTAGCCTATGGCTAATTATAATTATATTATTATTATTATTAATTATTATTATTATTATAATTGCGCAATCACTAGTAATAATATTTAGCAACAAATTATATTTTAAAATCGAGGAGTCAGAGGGAACCGACTTTCAATAATAATAACCCAACAATAAGGTGACCAGGTAAAATTTTAAGAAAATCAAGAAATTTCCAGAAAAAATAAGAACATTTTAAAAAGTTTCATATTTGAAAATTTTTATGTTCCAAATATTATAAAATTACACATTTTATTATAGTTTTTATTGATTAGTTAAGGTATTTTTCTTCAGATATTACATTATTTAAAAACTTGGTATCCTTCTTTATCATGTCAAAGAAGTCTAGACAGCTCATTTTTGAATTGAACTGAATTGAAAGTATTGCATTCATCGTATAAATATTCAAGCGACTCTTATGATCATCCCAAACATTATTCATAAGTGAAAAAATTCTTTCACATTCAGTAGATGTGCCAGGAAGACAAAATGCAAATTGTAACAATTTCTCCATATTAACCAGAGAAGTCGAGCGTTCACGAAAATTGGTAAAAATTTTTATCCAAATATTTTCAGGTGTCAATTTTGCGTCCATCCAGCTTGAAATGTTATCTTCAATAAAATTTCTCATTAATCCATATTCATCAAAAAGTACATCTCTATTAATAATGTCATAAAATTTATCACTATATTTATCAGCTGCATATGAAGTGGACAAATCTATTTCTTCCCATGATGGATATTTAAACATTAGCATCCACATAAAGACATCTGATCCATCTAGAGCACCTTCCCAAAGCTTAAGATAATCCAAAATGGTAGCATAAAATTCCGAAACTTTCTCCTTTACACGATTTTGGTGCTTAAATGAGAATTTGTCATATTCCTTTTTTGATTCATGAGGCAAAAATCCAAAATTTTTCCGGTTAACCAATTTTTCCTTTGGTATTTTCATATGATTTGCCACTTCAAAAGATGTAATATTTGATGATTCCATGGCACGTATCGATTCATTAAAAAGTTTGAGATTGTTGCAAATAAACAAAATCCAAAATTTACTTGTTGGATCATTAAAGAAGTTTTGAATTGAAACAGGACAGCTTTTTAAAGTTCCAAAATATTCCATCAATGGCTCAAACAACTCAATAAGTCTCTGAACTGCAGGTTCTAAAGAAAGAAAGCGAGTACTTGAATGATTCAAAAGTGGCATATAAATTTGTTCCATCTCTTCGCATAGTGACTTAAAACTTTCAGTTCGAACGGAATATATGCTGAAGTGTTTGTAAAGTTTTTCTATAATAGCTTCCAAATCAACTTCCTAAATTTCACAACCAGCACTTGATGCATTATGAGCGATGTGTGCACAACATCCATTTCCAACTATATTTCTTCCAAGGTCTCTCTGAAGTTTTCTCCAAACATTATTTTGACCGTTTCTTTGTACACCGCCAAAGTTCATATTTGTATTGTCTGCTGAATAAGCAACGATCATGTCACACAAATTATTTTTTTGAATCACGTCCATTTTAGTGTTACATACTGTCGATGATTGATTATTTGGAATTGATGTAATTGTAATCTTCCAATTAATGATTCCCTGAGTTGGATCAAAACAACGGAGCACAACTGGCAACATTTTTATATTTTTGTGATTAGAAGCATCGGTTTGTATAGAGGCGAAACTAATAATATCCATCCCTTTAAGAATTTTGTTGTCAATGAATGGTGCAATAACCTTTGTAATAATTGCTGCCGTTTTCGTCCGTCCTAATGAGAATTTTCTGTCAAAGAAATGTCTTATGATGTTTGATGAGCAGTCATTTGATCGAAATGAAATGTTATGTTTAGCAGCGTGATATGCTAAAGCGGACTCTTTTGCAGCAATAATCAAGTCTTCATTGGATCCTTCAATTCTCTTAAAAAAATCGCTAACTTTTTGACTTGATGATCCAGCGGCAACAGATGATTTGTGGTTTTTAGTTTCAATATGCTTCATAATGTCACTACGGCCTCCACTTGCTATTGAAAATTCTGTAGAACAAATAGTACAAAATGCTTTAGATTCATCCTTGTCGACTTTTTTGAGAAATCCAAATTCCGTGGAGTACTTTTCATTCCATGATGTTTTTCTTTTCTTTGCCGACATTTTAGTCTTAAAATAATTAAAAAAAACTTTTTTTAGATTATAACTTAAGTAAGAAGCAATTATTTAAGTTTATTTTACTTACTTTGAAATTTTCTTATGCTTTTCTCTTCAATTTATTCAAATCTATACTAAAATCAACACTTTATTTACATTTTATAACGAATTAAAAGCTCAGTTAATATAGTAAGAGTTCTGTATTACTTATATAAAATTCAAAATTTAGAAAACTGATAACTATACTTCTATATAACAACATTCACTAAATTAATTTACCGTAATGGAGAGTTAAATTTATAGATAAAAATTGCAAAACTTCATCTACTTGTTCTTGTTAAAAAAGCAAAGAATTAAAATTTTACTATAAATTTCAAAAAATTCTTTGATAATTAAAAAATAAAGAAGTTGTCATTCAAAAATAAATTACTAATAAGTAATAAGATTAGGAATTTTGCTATCACGAAAAAAAATTCAAAAATCAGGACAAATTCTTGTAAAATCAGGACGCAGGACATTTTGCAAAAAATCAGGTCTGTCCCGCTCAAAAACAAGCAGATGGTCACACTACCCAACAACTATGAGAATTAAGCTTAAATGTAATTAGAAACTTTAATGAAAAAAGAATCATGAAAATCAGACAACTTTTGGGAAATGATGAAATATGGTAAAAACGTGTAGGCGTTTTGTTTTATCGCATCAAAAAATATGCGTGTAAAACCATGCCAGATCGACAGAAAATAATAATTTAAAAAAAATTCTTACACGATTTTGATTAATTCTACCAAAATTTATCGGAAACCCATTAGCAGTAAGAAGTTAATTTCATTTTTTAATTTTTATTATTATTAACCTGTATTGTTATTAATGATAATTTTTTTTGTTAAATATGTAAAATTTGAATAGGTGGAACACCTTTTATGCTCACATATAGGGAATTTGGAGAAAGAATTAAAACGCTTATTTTCAAATATGATTGTGTTTTGATTTAATTGCTATAATTGAAAATTTATTATATGAATCATTTCCCTATTTTATATAAACATGATTTTCCTCGCATTGATTAAGTCCCCTGAAAGTCTCGCTTCTATGGTACTTGACCGAAGCGAGATGCCTCATGATTAAATTCAAATCTTCTTATTGATCGACAAGGTCAAAATTACTAAAAATTTTAAAATTGACTATTATTAATAATTTTATCACGATTATTGCAATTATTATTATCATTATTTTTTTGTCTTATTGTTAAAAGAAATAGCCGATTTTGCCATTACATTTATTATATTTATTATCATGATTAATTATTATCATTAATTGGACTGTAATTGAAAATTAAAACATGCATGCAAGAAAATGAAAGGAATTTCACCAAACTAGTCTCGAGCTAATGCTTAGTAGGAGAGACACCCGTATTGAAAGGTTGTTCACCGGGTTATATCTCTACCCCAAGAACTTCAAAGTCAGACATTCAGTGAAGAGCAACTGATCATGAGAAAGATCTAAATACTACTCAAAAGTAAAAGATGTAAAAGTAATATATGCACTAGGAAAAAAAGAAGGATTTTAAAAACTAGAAAACGAAGAAAACGAAGAATATTAAGAGAATGCAAATAATGTTAATAAATTGTAGGAAGAAATTACATAAATGAAAGTACGAAATGATTCTACCAAAATATATAGAAAGATAAAATCGAGAATATTATGGTCGAATTGTTTCAAATTACCATCGAAAGTATGTCAAATTGGCACGCAAGCTGGTTTAATTTTTGTTATCATATTAAACAAAATTTTTCCTCAGCCTCAGTGTTGATCATTTAGAGAGATTATTATTAAAATTTCATAATTTTAATCTGATTTTTAATGAATTTTATATCGAGTGACTAGGTTCGAATGAGACCCTCATTCAATGTTTATCTAGATCGCCCGATTTTAGAAAGATGGAAATGATTTTATTTAAAAATAAATAATCGAAATATTTATTCTTATTATTCTATCATGTATCGTGGTTAAAAAGTGTAAATATAAATTGCTCGATTATAAGCTCAATAAATTACACCATTTCAAATAAATTATTAAAGGTAAAGAATAAATAAATTTTATTACTTAATAAATAAATCATGACAAGTAATCGTACCTAAATGAAATATTGATAAAGAAATTTACAACTTAACAAAAAGAAAGTTTTTTTGCAAATAAAATCCAAAATTTGGTGAAATCTGCTGAAAAAATAAATCAATAAGTGGAAAATAATATTTTAAATTATAGCACTCACTTTGAGCAAGCATGGAAAATCAAGAAATTCCATTCTAAAAATAGAACTGAATTTCTTGTTTTAATCAATAAAATTTAAAAATTGAGCTTTTGAAGAGGAATCTTGCGTTGACAAATAATTCATTAATGATATTGAAGAACAAAAAAAATCAAGATTATTATAAATTTTATTCATTTAATCAAATTTCAAGTCAAAGCATTCTAATAAACTGACCCAGCAAAACAAAGTTCAAATTATAAGTAATTTTTACAATAAACAATAAAAAAAATATTTTTTACAAATTAAAATAAAAATATTGCTATTCAAATTTATGTTTTGACATTTTATATTTTACAAATTTTATAAATTATACTATTATTTTAGATTTATTAATTGTATTTATTTTAAACCAATAAAGTGAGACAATTTAGTTAATAAATTGTGGGGTTAGTGGTGTTTATGATCTTGACTCCTTACATATAATGCTATGCGACTGCCACTGGTTACCCGTTGCTAAGCAACGTTGGTAATGGAACCAATGGTTCTGAGACCGTCAGAGGTTAGCTTTGTTACCAAAACTGCTAAGACCCGTTCTACAGCTGGTTCAGCGAGCTACCGATAGAAGGTATATGCTCGTCTTGCTTTTAGGTCCTTTACTTTCTTCAAATTTTTACTCGAGTAATTCAAGACTCGCATTCCATATAAAATTCACTTTCCTTAGTACAATGTTTGAATTAGAAGACAACCAAATTAAAACACCAAAATGTTTATTTATGCTACAGAACAAATTACATTAAATATCAAAGAAAGGTCACAAGGATCGTTCAGCGAGTTTGATTTTGGCGAATATTAATTTTTTCGGCTAATTTTCTTTATTTAATGGTTGATTGTGTCGCATCTGAGTTACTCTAAGCTTAATTTAGATTAAAAAAGCTTAATTTATATTTTCTTTGATATTTTCATTCGTATATTAATAATTATTTTCCTTCGTGGTTTAACAGATAAACTCGATTCCCAACTTATAAATTTCGCAAATGTTCAACGTTAATCAGAAGCATAAACAATAAAAGTTTGATTCAAACATTTATTTCACAACAAAGATATTAGTCCTTCGTCTCTACAATCAGTGCTGTATTTTCTTGAGATAATTTGTGGCTTGAGTCTCTTTCCGGAACGGGGGTCGGGCATACGCGTGTTCCTCAACTCGTTTGTCCAGATTTCGTAGAATTTCCGGCTGTAATATTTTCTTTGGTACGACCAGATGTACCGGCATATTTATCTTGAGTAGCATAGGGTCTTCAGGATCGAAAGCCACTGGATAATTGGGAAGATGGCCATTGGAGCTCGGGATCAAGCCGTTAGAGATGTCAGTGTTGATCCTCGCCAGTCTTCGGCGCTGGTTATCGGCCTTCCAACGGTATTTCCTTTCGAAGTATTCGTACTGTTGAAGTTGAAACTCGGCTTCGTGCCGTATCTCACGAGCCGGATTGTCCCCTGGCTCCCTTTTGATATCCATACTGGGAATCTCGACATCTTGATTCGATATTGATTTTCGATGGCGCCACCCTGGGGTTCCGTACGTCGCGAGTGAGTAGACCCGATCCCGTAGCGCTTGACGATATCTTCTGGCGAATCTGCTAGTGATCGTTAGTGTGATTCTATTGTCGTCATCACAATCGTGTTGAGAATTACCTGCCGATACATGGTCCTCCAGCGTATAGTGAGGTCCTTCATTCTTCATGGAACTGGCTTCGTGATGGTTCACGTCCCGCTTCTTCGATCGAATAATACTAGTATTTGGCATTTCTTGAGTAAAAGATAAAATGTCAGTTACCAAGTCCGTTAGGTTTTTATACCGAGGTTTGTGGTGGAAATGACTCAGATCACTCGTGATATGATCAGGAGAATTTTCTGTCTATTATTCGTGGCCGCTGCTTATTGGTTATCTCGGAGTTACTGCTCTCCAATTTCCTACGAAAGATTTCTGTGATGCTTAGAGAATTTCAATTACGTCAGTAGTTGTAGCTCTGAATGGGTGTGCGCTACTAATACATTTTCTACCTTCTTCCAAAGAGACACACATGTGTAATTCAGATTTATACGATTAGGTAATTTATCATTACGTCATCGTTTCTTAGAATATATTTATCGCTTTTAGATATCGATTTGGAATTTTAATCTGCTTTCCATCGCTAATTTGTTTCTGAATATTATTCAGCTTCCGTTAACCATTTGATGATGTACCTCCTTCGATGTCGGATTTGCTCCGATCAATACCTTCGGGGCAGTTATTAGCCTCTACGTTACATCGATTTCCGCAAGCCCCCTTCCCTTTAACCACAAGTTGACCCTAAGATGTTTATATGTTAATATTAGATTTTAGGAGTGCCCACTGGACTACTCAGTGTAGTAATTTTAGCCGATATGTTTTTGAAATTTGGGTCGATTTTTCGGGAGTGAGGGGAAAAGGAGTCAGCCAAAAGACTGGTCCCGATCTTCCCACTGCCCCAATAAGCGAAAATAATTTGACATTCGAGCTCGTCGTTACGCACGGCGAGGTCTCTCACGGGCACGAGCTATTGGTGGATGAACCACACTTACACCGCTCGATAGGGATGTATGATTTTAATTACTTGCTGTTGTGTGGCTGTGGCCGGAAAAATTTTGACAGTAGTAAAACAAATCCATTTTCTCGAATCATATAATTGCTCATAATATACATCGAATAGTTACATCATTCATATGGCATACTCATAATAATCGTTCCTGCTCATTTCGATAGTTCCTGGTAAATAATAGTTCTAGACTTTTTTTCCGGACGCTTTGTGATTCAATACTGTTTTTTTCTGTTAAAAAACGCAAGAGCTTTTTAAGAGAAAAAGTGATACCTCACAAGTGGTTAAATTTGTGCGAAAATGAATTGGTATTTATACCTATTCTGTGACCCTAACCTTGCGTGTTAAATTTAATGCGATAAAACAAAATTTGACCTTGGAATTATTTGTCTAATCTAACTCTAATTTTTATTATTTTCTCGATTTAATTCGACAATTCATTTCTTAAATTTTTAATTGAATTATTTCTAAATAAAATTATTTTTATTTTACTTCAACTTTTTCGTTAAATTTCTGTTTTTACGTAAATTGTCTATTTTTTTGGTCAAATCTTATGTTATTTTGTTATTTTTATGTTATTTCGTGCGGATCTTGATGCATTTTGTTATTATTTTAATTATATCTTTCTCGGATTTTAAGGTGTTTATTTGATGTTTTATGGGTCTGATTTTAAATCTGCATGTTATGCATGCGTGCTATTTCCAATTCATTTAAACAAAACTCAGTGCTGGCCTAACAAAATTAAATTACTATCGATTTTCATTAAATTACATAAAAATATTATTAGTGGTATCGTTATACATCATATACGTTCTAAGGTCTCTCAATCTAGATAAATTAATTATATTATATATCTGATAGGTAAAGGAGACCTGCAAGACCAAGCAAATAATAAGCAATTAGTAACTTCCTTTTCTGGTCGCGCAGCAGTCATGGATTATAAAGACAATCTCTGTGGTCATTTAATTGAAACGATTTTAGAAAATATTTCGTTTTGTTTTTATATTGTTAAATTGCTTTTCCCTAATTTATCCATGGATCGAGTTGAGGAAATCGAGTCAAGAGCTTCATTAAAAAACCGGAAAGCCAGGCGCTCTATTCTAGCGGAAATAAGAGAATATGAAGAAATAAAATCTTTGGGTAGTGAAAAATCCCAAATTGTCATCAAAACGCTCACAGGATTGCTGTTGGTCAGCGGAAATATATATCACTCATCTTCAACTGTTTGACCTTTCTGAAGGTGACCGGCGAATTTTGAACATCTATTTCGACTTTAATTATTTACAATTCGACTTTAGTTGGTTCAAATGATTCTGAATATTAAGTAGGAAAATTGAAAGGTTTCAAAATAAATGATCCAAAAATTATTAAATTCTCATCAAATGTTCAAAGTTTATTCTTTCTCTGTCACCGGAATATGCCGAGGGTTTAATAAAGCCCATTGAACGCATGGAAGAAATTTTCAAAGAATTGAGCGAATTTGATAAATTCTCAAATGTTCTGGAGTGCCTTGGACGGCTGAAATCAACTACCAAAAGTGTGGATTATTTAATAAATAAATAATAATATTATTCTTTTTATTATCCTTTATTATATACTAATCTAAGTCGGCATGTCACTAATGAGTATTTATTTTACAAATGTTTGGTTTCTATTAGCATCTGATTTAGGTAATAATTAATTTTTTGTTTTAATTAAATGACGAGCATTAATTGTTTAAGTCTTAAATGAATTTATATAAATGTTTTTAATGAATAAAAATGTTTTAATCTTTTGCTGGACCAAGCATTTAATCTAATTTCCCCAAAATGGAAACTCTTATGTTGATGATGTCGTTTCTGAGCTTTTTTGTGATTAAGGTTGATGTAGTGTCAGAAGCCGGTACATTCATTGTTATTTACATTTTTAAATTTTGTTTATTAATAATCTTAAAATGTTATTAATATACAATTAAAAACAACAATTTTGTTTTAATAACCATTTTCGCTATGTTTTTAGACTGCTCCAAAAGAATAAAAATCCATTATTCACAATCTGAAGAAAAATTAGTTCAATGATCAACGTCTGAGATGAGAAAATTAGACTTTCACAATTCAAATTCATATTACACCAATAACTTCTTTCCGTATCTTCAGCAATAATGCTAATTTTGCAATTGAATTGATCGCTATATTTTTCTAAATCTTCATACTGCAGCTGATGCATCCTAAGTTTAGATAGATCTACGAGCTCCAAAATCCACTGGACAGGAAAAGCTGATAATACTTTCTGGTTAATTAAAACTAGTTTGTAAAACATTGTCATACTTAATTTCCAAAATTAAAAATAAACTCTTAAACTTACAACAGAAGCGTCCAACATAGCTATTTGCGCTGTGCTAACTCGATTGTGAAACCATATACCAGAATCTGTAAAATTCTTCTTGCAAAATTTAAGTTCAGTTTAAACTCGCTACTCTACTTTTGATCGAGAACTCATTGGACTACACCTTGTAGTTAAACATTTCGAAAACCTACTCATAGGCATGAAATTCACAATGGTCACAGACCACAAGTCTCTGATTTAATGCCTTGTCATGAAAAATCCACCACTCAAGCAACATAGAGCGATCAGCTATATTTCGGAATTTGACTTAAAAATTGAATATATTTCTGGGGCAAATAATGTAACGGCAGACTGTCTCTCGTATCAAAATCTGTGACATCTCATTCGAGCAATTATTTGACTTGCATACACTACGCAATAACCCGAACATCAAGTGGAAGTGAATAAATTTAAAAACAAGCCAATTTTTCGCGACGGTATACTATTTGGCACATCTCCCACAGGATGCTCATGTCCAATTCTAGGTAAAGCTATTAGACTACAAGCATTCAATGAAATTCACGATATCACTCACTGTGATGTCCGAGCAACTTATGAGTTATTAAGAATAAAAAATCTTCTCACCCTCCATGCGCAAAGACGTCAATTTGTAGTGCAAATCCTGCACTCACTATCAAAAAAATCAAGGTAACCAGACATACACGTCCACCAATCATCAACTACTCAACCAGTAGTTGATTCAATTGTTTATATCGTTATAGTAGAGCCGCTACCACCATCAAAATGGGACTCATAGATTTTGACAATGATCAATCGGAATACAAGTTGGCCAAAGGCATTTCCATTACGTTCAACGAACACTGAAAAAATCGCTGAACTTTTTATAAGTAACTGGTTTTCATGTCCCAAGGTTCATCATAACTGATTAGGGGAGGCAATTCGAGTCTCAGATATTCAACTCACTCATAAAATCACTGGGATCTCAAAGACTTTGCAGTGTGATATTCCAGTTTTTGGGTGGGAAAATCCTGGTTTGGCAATTAGTGTAATGATTTATAATAACAGATACCTTGTGGATAAAGAAGAAATTACAGTAAAGTATCCTTATTGTAATATAATTCACCGAACAAAGGTAACTGAAGTGGATCCAATTTCTTTTTGATAAAAGAATATGAAAGATATCATTATACTACAGTAACTAATCTATAATCGTTGATGAATTGCAATATAAAATAATGATTATAATGTTCGACTCTGTTGCAAATGATGTGGAAATTGTTTAAATGGATTTCGAAAGCCAAAAGCCTTTGAAAAACATCAAGAATTATGTAAGAAAAATTAGTTGGGTACTACACTATTTACATTACCAAAATATAAAGATAAAAATTTGAAGTTTATAAACTGGTCAAAAACCATAACTCCTCGGCTCGTTGCCTACGCAAATTTTGAATGAATTTTACCAAAAATTGACATTTATTTTCAAAAACATTTGCCAATTTCTGCTAAACTTTTATTAATAAACAATTTTAGTCGAATTTCAAGTTACCATCATTTCATTGGTCAAAACTGCGTTTATGAACAAACATTGTCAAAACGATTAAAGTCAGAAAATCCAATCGATTTAATCGGGATTTGAATTTAATATTGCCAGAAGTAAGGAAATATTCACCGAGGAATTTGTCGTAGTATAGTAATGAAGCTGTTTATCCAACAATTCATCCAAAAGCACATCCAACATCATATCCAACAGCTCATCTAACAGTTAATCTAACACCTCATCCGACTGTTCATTGAATTTATAAATGTATACCTACATGTTTTTTGTTACTCGTTATTTTTGTAATTGTCATGTTTATATATTATGTGAATATTGTAATTTGTGCAAGAAGACAGTAGATAAATTTAGTGACCACACCACTTTACAGGCAAATATATTGGTTAATGTTAATAGAATAATCGAATAATTATTACCTGAGGTTTTTCATAATTTACGGGAATATGACTTACATCACATTCTTAAGTATAGAATATATCAATTTTTTAATTAAAACTTAACTTGTATTCCAATTGGAAATGCAAAGTTCTTATCTGTTATGATATATGATGGTAACCTTAGAATACGTTTCATCGACTCTTATAGCTCCGTTAATGACTCTTTAGCTATCTGGACGAAACGACAAAAAATTTCGTACAAACGAATTTTTTGCGAAATAATTTAACTACCGAGTCGCCGATTTTCCAAAATTTTGACAACCGACTCGCACGAGCCAGCTCAATCACAACTATATTGGAAACTTTGGTTACTTTGCAATTTGTTTCTATTATTCGTATAATTTTCCAACTACTTTCTAATTCTGTTCAATCAACAATCTTTTCATTTATTTTATTTAAACCATCTTCAAAAAACGTCTTAGTCACTGAAGTAGCATGATTTGATATACTAACTACTTTGAGGCCTCTGATCGGGCCTAAAATTATTAATTAATTTGGTTCTTGCAAATTTACAAACATTAAACATAACTTTGATGTTATAAATAACATATGGATATATAGATATGATCAACAAATTGATCATAAGAAATCATATGTTGATAAAATTATTTATAGAATTTTGTAGTATTAAAAATTGAACTTATTTTCATTTGTTTTATTTAAAAAAATGCTTTTCTTGCTTTTATTCAGAAAAAACCGTTATTATTTCAGAAAAATTTCGTTTTCGTACAATGTCACAGTTTATGTTTATCAAAGCAAGCCGGTTTAATCGTTCTTGTCCCATAGTCATCACAAGACATTACAATAAATTTGAACTTGAAAATATCTTTTTATTGTTCAAATGAAAATAATGAGCAGATTACATAGATTGTTATCCCATACTATAATGTAATGCACTCTGTTTTGCATATTTCTCCATTTGATAGAATTTTAATAACTAAATGATAAGAAAATATATGATTATTGGCCTTTTCGAAATATTAGACGGAATCTCCAAAAAAGTATTTTTAAAAAAATAATGCATTTGAGCAGAATTATTCCTGTCGATAATTCCAATATCACTTACAATTGATCGATCACCACTAATTTTCTTCTCATGTTAGTCCATTTTCATACTTTCAACATTGTGTCGTGCGACGTCAAGTTCAGGTTCTTACTGGCTTTCAATATTCATATTTTGTTCATTTTCGTTAGTCTGTTCAGTGACTTCAGCCTGCTTAACCTTTTAAATAATAAAACTGGCACTCTTGGCGAAAACACAGCTGATATATTAGTTCCCTCCTTGCTGCCAAATTCAGTTGTATTATTTGGGTCAAGTGCACTTTCTGATAGTTTTACAAACGAAAATATTGTCCTGGAAACAGTTTAGACAGAAATGATGTAATATTGAGTTATTGATGGTTATACGTAGTATTATTGTAACATAGATGTTCAATCTATAAGTCAGAATCCGATTTGTACTTTATCCAGAAATAGCTAAACTGCGTTCAGACAAAAATTAGATGTTGCTATATGTTTTATTCTGGTTTAATGGTTACAACCATATTATTAGAGTTACAAATACTAAAATTAACTTCTACTACTTTAAAATACTAGTCAAGTAACTGATATCTACTTTTATGTCTTCCATAATTAATATTTAATAAGGCATTTAGTTTTTTCAAAATGAGAGGCCCTTTTGAGGCCGTTTTTGAAGTGGAGGCCTGGGTCAGGTGACCCCATATGAGAGGGCTTGGCCATTATATGATAGAGAGTAGTAACGAATAAATAGAAGCGTCTTATCCAACAACTCATCCAATAGCACATCCAACAGTTAATCTAACAACTTATCTGACTGTTCATTGAATTAATAAATGTATACCTATGTGTTTTTTGTTATTCATTATTTTGTAATTGCCATGTTTATATAATATTTTAGTTTGTGGTAAAATAGTGGGTTAAGTAGCACAAATCTACATACTGTTTTAAATTTAAATTACTTCAAAGAACCTCTAGTTATTAAAAAAAAATGTTTAACGCATATCCAATATTTGCAAAGAATTTAAAATATTTATTCTATTTTCCATTACTTACTGTAAGAGTAAATATTTAAAGAATTTAAGATTATTAATGTTTAATTAATAACTTCAGTTGTTTTAAAATTTATTTAAATATACTATTAATGATAAATTATAAGTACGCAACAATTCAAAGTAAAATTTAATGCCTGATTGGGAGGTAATGCTTTGTTAATATTTATATCAATTTTGTAGTATTTTAATGTAATTTTGAACCAAGTGTTAAATTATTTTCTATCATCTAAAAAAATTTTTAATAGTATTTTTTGAATATGCAATTAAAATATAAATTGAAACATAATTTCCTTGGTAATTGTATTTAACTTTTAATCAAAATATCGTTATTTAGAAAATAGAATTTAATGGAAAATCATTAAAGCGAAAAGGAACATACAATGAATTTGGCAGGAAAACCCGATTCGAACCATTGGAATCTATTCCAAAATTTAAGCGACTTTGTATGCCTTTAGAAAACTATCAAAATTGTCGTGAAACTTTGATATGGAAGGAAGACGAATATTTGTCAGACAAAACATCCGAATTCATCAAATTTGCAATAGAAAAAGGGTAAAATAAAGATATTTTCTTATTTCATATTTCATTGATTATAGTTTAAAAATGGTAAATATTTTTCATAAATATCCATTAAATGCACTTTAATACATTCAATTAACAAAATAAATTTAATTGACCAATTAAAACGTGTTACTAATTTGAGAAACATTTTCTTCTTACTTTCTAATCTTGTGTAGATTTTGAAAATGTTTAATTTTCTGATTAGATTTACCGAAGAGCAAGCCTTGCATATTATTAAATTCAATAATTTCGATTTGACATTATCTGAATGCGATTTGGAGATTTACAAACCTCTCAATGGCATGAGAACCAATCAGAATCGAGATATTATTAAAATGATAATCGAAACGATTAAAGCCAGAAAATCCAATCGATTTAATCGGGATTTGAATTTGATACTGTCAGAAGTAAGAAAATATTCGCTGGGAAATTTGTCTAATAAACGGTTTTCAGTTTCCAGCTCATACAATGGGAGAATTATTGGATTTTTATGCCAATAATCGAATGAGTATTAAACGAAAAACAGTGAAATGCAAATCCGAATCCAAGGGAATCAAGAGGAAAAATGTTGTCGATTATCTTTCTCAAATTAATCCTTTGTTGTGCGGCTGGAATCTTTTCGAATATTTCTCAATGAACAATCCCGAATTGTCCAATGATAACATCGATTTGTCGGATTTACTCGATTTGAATCGCGATAAACTCGATAAAGCTCTAGGGAAATTTTCCTTTCATAAACCAATGGAAGCTGTCGACAATGAAGAAAAGGCGGAGAAGATTTTGGCAGTGTTGGAAAATCGATCGATTGAAATCGTTCGGCAACCGGACGAGGAAGAAGATTTGACAGAAAATATCAATCGAATCTTCAGTGAGCTGGATAAGTTGGAAACCTGGATGAAACCGATCGGAGAAATCGAGCAGAATATTCGACACAAATGGGACAATGCCGATATCGGCCTGTTGCTTTTGGGATTGCAGGAATTTGGACCGAATTTCGATTTGCTGGCCGACGCTATTGCCACGAAAACATCGGCAATGGTGAAATCTTTCTTTCTCATATTCAAAGACAAATATCAACTGGATAAAATTGCGCTCCAAATCGGTTCAATTGAGCCTGTTTGATTGTTTTCGTCTTCCATTTTTAGAGACTATTTGATTATTTTGTACATTTGTGACAAATACATTTATTTTAAAAGTTGTCTTATTCGGTGAATTTCATTGGCTGATTGGAATTGATTATGTCGAGTGTGCTTGTTAGTGTGCGACTGCTTGCTGCCTGTCAGTGCATGTGTGCATTTATGTGTGTGTGTCTCTGTTGATTTGTAATTTATATTGACATTGTATATTATCCATGAAATGCAAACTTTGTCTACAATTTGAAATTGCGTTTAAATAAATTATTTCGTAAAAAATGAACCAGCACGAAAAAACTGAAAATTGAATAATATAGGAAAGGTAAATATCTATAAAAATATTTGTTTAGCTCCTGTTTTTTCAACCTTTAAAGACGAATAACAAAATTCGATGTACTTATGTAATAAATAATTTTACAATAACTTTTTGTTTTAATCGACACAAAAACATTTTTATTCCATCTATAAGAAAATTGACTTTATTTAAATGAAATTTAACGTTTATTTTTAACAAGAATCTTATAATATAAATGTTCCCAACATTTCTGGTGCTGTGACATTTGCCAAGTTGTGGCGACCCCCAAAAAAAATTAATAGGGTTGCTCTTCAGTCACTGCATTTTTGTAGCTAACTATTATATTTTTAACTTCTAAATATCTGATTTTATTTATATTTTATAATTTATACTATAAAGTCAAAGTAGGAGTATCGCTTAAATTTAAAATGATAGTAAGAAACCACTGTGTAGCATAAACAAATTATTTTCAGAAGGTCTTAGGCGATCCCTGGCAAATTGTCAGGCGAACCCCAGGTTGGGAACTGCTGTTATAATTAGAAATTTATTTTAGTTAAATAATTTCATAAAAACATGAATTAATTACATAAATAATAAAATAAAAATAAATTTATTAAAATTATTGAAATTCATTATTTAAAAAGAATTTATTTAGCTACTGTCGAAATCAACGTTTTTTTCCTTTACTAATTTGTTAACGTATTTTATTATATAAACTTTTTGGCGAGAGAGAAATAAATTTTCTCTGACCAAGTTTGAATCCTATTATAAACATACTGTCCAATATAAGATGATTTTCAGCGCAAAGGCAATTTTGTGTTTCATTTTTATTATTAAATTTATTGATTTTTTTAATTATAGAAATTATTGCATTCTGATCAAAGAAATATGCTAAAATGTCAGAATATACTGTACTTCTTTCTTATTCGGACACTGTTTTAAGTAAATAATAAGTAATTTGTTGGGTGTCTTATAAATAAAATTAACCTCCTTTAGACAATGATACGAAGACACAGGTGAAGCTGCTGAGGCGCATGATGCTGTTCAAGTTACTGAAGAAGCAGAAGCTGACAAAGAAGTAATATCCGAAGAAGCTGCAGCATCTGAATAACTCTTTAATCTTTAAATTTGTTATATTGAAACTTTAATAAAAATGTAAAATTGAAATGTGAAAAATTTAAAAGTTTAATGTTTTAAAATGTAAAAATTTGTATGTATTAAGTTGGTAATTGTAAATTGTTAAAAATGTAAAGTATGTTTTAATAATAGGTATGTAAATTTCGGGTTTTGCAGATTTTGAGAATTTAAAATGTAAATAAAAAATGTATTAATAATTTAAAAATAAATAATTAAAATGAGCGATTTAAATTACTTTAATTTTTAGGAATGAATGTTTAATTTGTTATCTGAAATTAAAATAAAAAGAAAAGATGCTGTTCAAAATCAAATTGAAATTGAGAAGCTTTTGACTGAAATTTTGGTATTGAAATGCAAATTATCAGAAGTGAAATCAAAACAAGATTGTACAAAATCATATGCAAAGGAAAATACTTCAGAGTCGTCTTATCAAAATGTTATTAATGAATACTAGATGAAATTTCGATGAAATTTTGAAACAAAATAAAGAAACCTTGTGTTTAATTCACTTGAAAATTACAAGCAAAGTTGTACAATTATGGAATTGGAAATTACAAATAAGCGATTGAAAGCTCATATTGAATTATTAAACGGTACGATTTCTAAATTGAAAGATTATGTTTTGGAGATACCGGATAAAACGAAACATTTTGAAATATTCTTTAACAATATAAATGCACTCGTTCAAAAATATCAAATACAATGTTCAAAACTCCAAGTTACAATGAATTGTGGGGTAAGTGAGTATCTTAACCTTGACCCCTTACACACAATGCTATGCGACTGCCACTGGTTACTCGTTGCTAGGCAACGTCGGCACTGTAGCCAATTGTTCTGTGACCGTCAAAGGCGAGCTTTGTTACCAAAACGGCTAAAACTCGGTCTACAGCTGGTTCAGTGAGCTACCGATAGAAAGTATATGGTCGTCTTGTTTTTAGGTCCTTTACTTTCTTCACATTATTACTCACACGCTCCACGACTCACTTTTTATATAAGATTCGCTTTTCTTAGCACGATGTTTGAATTATAAGACAACCAAATTAAACACAAAACATTTATTTATGCTACAAGACCAATTGCATTTACACCTTAAATATTAACTAAAGGTCACCAAGATCGTTCATCGAGTTTGATTTTGGCGCTTTCTGCGATCACTCTCGGCTTTTCCCGGCCTTGTGTGCATTTTTGGCTTGCCTGGTGCCTTCCTCGGCTAGTCCGGTCCCTTGTAGGTCACTTGGGCGGGTGCAAACACCAAGGGGTAAGTGACGGCACTCCCCTCTTGGCTTGCTGCGACGGCTGCTTCCAATCCCCGAATTTGTACTCTCTGGCCTGGTTCAAGGTCTTCTCTTCTTGCCAGCCCTTTTGATCCGCCGTCAATCTTTGGTAGAGTTTCTTTGTCCGCGAAGGCTCTACCCAGGTTGCCTTTGTCTTTTGCAGCTCTTGACTGAGCTGAATGCACTGTTGGTGGAGGCTGATGTTCTCTTTCCTCAACTTCCTCAGTTCATTGCTAATATCTCATCGCATCCATGGCTAAATTGAAATTAAAATCAATAATTTATCTCGATGCATATGCTTTAATCCTCAACACTCAACTTCAATATTCAGAGCAACCATTTATATTGAAGGTATATAATTTAATAATAATCACAACGTTATCCCACACCTTACATGTGCATACTTGGTTGGTAATACCCTTTTCCCCTTCAATAGCTGATATATTGACTAGTAATTTCTTCGGCTAATTTTCTTTGTTTTAATAATCGATTGTGTCGTAGATAGGTTACTATAATTTTAATTTAAATTAAGAGTTTAATTTGTAATTTCTTTGATTTTTACAGTCATATTGATAATTAACTTTAATTATGGTTTGATAGGCTACCTCAATCCCCGACTTATTAGTGCAAGTACTTTATGAATTCGCAAATATTTAACACTGACCAAAAGTATGAACAACAAAAATTTGGTTTTAAACATATTTCACAATAATGAGTTTAGTTTTTCGTTTACACAATTAGTGACGGATTTTCTTGTGGTAATTTGTAGCTTGAGTTTCTTTCCGTAAAGGGTGTCGAGCATACGCGTGTTCATCATCTTGTTCGGTTAAATTTCGAAGGATTTCAGGTTTCAATATTTTCTTCGGTACGACCAGGTGTGCCGGTACATCCATCTTGAGCAACATCGGGTCCTCCGGATCAAAAGCCACTGGATAATTGCGAAGATGGCCATCTGAACTCGGGATTCAGCCGCTAGCGATGTTGGCATTGATCCTCGCCAGTCTTCGGCGCTGCCTAGGCGACCTTCCAGCCATATTTCCGTTCGAAATACTCGTACTGCTGGAGCTAAAATTCGGCCTCATGCCGTATCTCACGAGCCGGATTCCGCACGGGCTCCTTTTTGATAGCCACGCTGGGTATTTCGATATCTTGGTTCGATACTGATTTTCGATGGTGCCACTCTGGAGTCCCGTATGTAGCGAGCGAATAACCGTGATCCCATAGCGCCTGTCAATATCTTCCAGCGAATCGGCTAGGGATCGTTAGCGTGGTTTTATTGTCGTCCTTCCAACATTTCCGAGAATTTCCTGATGCTCGTAAAGTTAAATATTATTCGTATCTTCCACATGCATTGTTATAAATTATAGGATCCTAATAGTTTACGCACAAAACGAAAAACGTTTCATGGTTAGATAAGTATTTACAGAGGTTTAGAAACAAAATTACCTTACTCTTTGGCAAAAATGTAAAAACTAGCCGACATTTACGTTACTATCAATCCGATACACCTAGAAGGACTTAAAATTAGGTAAGATGACTTCATCTTTGAGTAAATATACCTATAGGTTAAAAGCATACAACGCCGCTTCATTATTACTCAAATGTGTTAATACTCTAAGGCTAGGTAAACTTACTCTCGTGCTGATTAAACATGATAAAATCATTTCATTCTGGATCAAATACACTTATAATTTAAGAACGGACCAAACACTTCACCATTAGTCAGCTAAAATTACAATGCATAAAACATTTAACAACATTCGATGTTATCCATTTATGGAACTCCTATCAGGTGTGAAAAATAACTTTATTTATCGGTTAATACTACTATTATGAATTAAAAATAAAACTAAATTTACATTATTTATTGATTGAAACTTAACTCTAAATATAAACAGTAAAATGGTCCTTACCGGACACATGGACCTCTGGAGCATACTGGGATTCTTCCTTCTTCATGGGACTGACTTCATGATGGATTATGTCCCACTTCTTCGATCGGTTTACGCTAGTGTTTGGCATTTCTTGAGAAAATAATGGAAATTACCAAGTCAGCTAAATATTTATACTTTTTACCGGGTTCTGTGGCGGAAATGATTCAGACCACTCGTGATATGTACAGTCATGAGAATTTTCCGTCCATTGCTCGTGGCCGCTGCTTATTGGCTATATTGGAGCTGCTGTTTTCCAATTTCTCTACAAATGATTGCCGTGCTATTTTGAGAATTTCTATTAATTACTCCACCAGCGACAGTTCTGAGCGGGTGTGCGGGTAGGCACCACTGGCAGACCTCCTACGTTCCTCCAATGCGATAAACACTGAGTTTCGGGAGCGTTGTGTAGTGTGTGAATGTTCAAAATCACGTGGGTTAAGTAATACATTATTACATAATATTTTATTAGAGTATATTTACCAATTTTTAGTTATCAATGTGGAATTGAAATTCAACTACAACTGACTCATCTCCGAATATACCGGATTTTTCAGCTCAATCCTTCGATGAATTCATTTTCAATGCCTGATTTGTCACAATCTCTGATACGAATAAAAATTCTCAAATGCCCCAAATGACAAATAATTATGATTCTAAAACAAAACATGACTAATTGATGTGGATTGGAAATTATTTGTGGGGTTAATCGGATGATAACCCTCCCTTTAACGTTTTCCATAACAGATACACTAATACAACATTGTATGTGAGTAAACCTTCCAACGGGAATTCGCAATGGTCGTTCGGTATATTAGTTTGGAGCAATCCAACTAATAATTCTTCTGCAGTGACATCGTGAAGATCTCTCTTTCTTAACTATTAAACTCCATACCCTCCCGTTGCTCTCTTCCAAGGTTGCGGCATCATACCATATTATCGTTAATAACTGGATCGTGGATTTTATCCACGTCGGCATTGTCGATTGCATCAAAGATATCAATATCGGAATTGTGGTGGAAAAGATGACATTCACTATCAAATTTTTCTAGCTTCAAGCTCTCATTAGCAATGGGAGATTCGATGAGGCCATCAAAATGTTTATCCATCTGCTCGAGTCGCAATGGGTTTCTCAGCCTAACAATTTCAATTAAATCAGTCAAACCAGACTGATTGGACTATTATTCTAAATCCATATTCGCTTCTTTCGAGTCCGAATCAGATTTAAATGGTGTTTTTTCATTTATGTCTTCTTCATTTTCGGAAAACAATTATTGCTATAAAGTATTTTTATAACGGCCAATTGCATAACATTTAGTTGGTTCTAGCTACCTGTTGCATGATTGCCTCTCCATCCGTGATCATAGCAATAAATTCTTTGAAACATATGTTAAATTCTTTTTCGAATAGAGTAATACATTTTTCTGCTGGTAGATGCACTAAAACAAGCGTTAAGCCAATATTCCAAT
Source organism: Schmidtea mediterranea (assembly GCA_022537955.1). NCBI lineage: Eukaryota > Metazoa > Platyhelminthes > Tricladida > Dugesiidae > Schmidtea > Schmidtea mediterranea. Next base: position 28,586,146 of record CM039681.1, read on the forward strand.
AATTGTCAGCTGCATGAATTATAATTTTACTATTTTAGCTCAAAATACCAGATATACCGGATATACCGGATACTGGTATTTTGATACCTAATTATATCTTATCCCAGTTGGTAGATCGTCTTTCTTTAAGAACGCTTGAAATGATTCCTTCCGCAATTTGTAATAATCTCTCAAGCAATCCATTACTAGTAAGTAAAACCCAGGGCCGAAGAGAAACAGCACAGGCCCCTTTTTAATGAAAAATAAAAAAAAAGTTAGCAACAAAAGAATACAAAAGCAAATTTTATTATATTAAAGGTTTTCGAGCTTTTGAAATTGCAAATTTATCAGTTATTTCACTATAATAGAGGTTGCCAATCCGTTTGGCCGCTCTTGTAGATCTCTAGAAATTCTTAATACGTGTTTGAGCTGACAACGTAAGTTCAGACTCGGCTACAGAAAACGGTATTGTCAAAAAAATTATTAACACAACTTCAAGATTTGGAAAAATTTATTCCAAATTCATTTTACTTATAGATTTAAGCACTTCTTTTTGCTTTGATGATTTAAAGTTAGTTGCGTAAATGCTTTTAAAAAGATCATTTCATCATATAGATCTGTTTAAATCTCATCAGAAAATTTACTTTTAATCTTGTCGCACTGAGTTTTCAATATGCCATCATTTTTGATATTGAATGTCGACAGGAATTTAAACTCATCACAAATTTCAATCATTCTCGAAAAGCGAGTTTGCAATGAATTTTTTAAAACTGAAATGATTTTATTGAATATTTGCTGAAAATTTATTTTATTTTCTAAAATATTTTTCTTCAAATTAAATGTCAAAGATTTATCGCCCAATAGTAAAGCCTCTCCTAAGGTCTGGAAATGCCTCTCTTAGGGTCTGGTAATGCCTCTCCTAGGGTCTGGTAATGCCTCTCCTAAGGTCTGGAAATGCCTCTCCTAAGGCCTGATAATGCCTCAAAAAGATTACTGTTAAAGCTAGAATTGACCAAAAAATGATTTGTTTTAATTGATGAAAATTTCCTTATATTTATTTGTTGAAATTAGAATGAAATTAATTTATACTTCATAAAAATTTATATTATTTTTTTAGTTTACTAACTCAAATTCTCAAAAAATATTTGGACAGTCTAATAAAAAATAGTTTAAATAAATAATAATTTAAAAAAAAATTCTCTTCAACTAGGATGGAAAATGAAATATTTATTTGATTTTAAATTTATTCTTAGCTAAAACTTTTAATTTTATTTTAATTTACTAATTTATTTTCATTCCTCGATTTAAAGAAAAATATTTTAAATGAAATATGTAACTCATATAAAATTTTTAATGAAAATAAAAATAATCATACAATTATAAAATAATTATTATTAATATATTATTTTATTAACTAATTAGTGCACTGAAAATTAAAAATGTATTGTACTAATAGTATTGATTCTAATTTTGGAATACCAAATTTCTATTCTTGGAATATTCTTAATTTGTCAATATAAATATGTGACATATGTTTTGTGATTATATATTATTTGACAATGGAGAAAATTATATTATTTAATATCATGATAAATATCATGTTGGTGCATGCTCCAGGAAGGGGAGACTCAATGGTTGTGAAGAGAACGTTAAGAAATGTTTGTAACTCAAAGTACGAATATTTAATTATGAACTCAGAATGCGTGGAATGCTCTAAGATCTGTGGACCTAAGTCAAATTCCTCATTCAAATCATTTTGCCCAGAAGCCAGGAAGCACCGAAAGTGTTTGAATGTTTAATAAGTCTGTTTCTAAAAATGTCATATTTTTTTATATTTGATTTTGTAAATAAATTATTTGTTTTATTGCGTGTTCTGATGTGTAGGCGATAGACAAATGGAATGAGGCTTTGATTTTGGGATATTTTACTTTTTCTGAAGAGTCAAAGTTACTTTCCAAAAATTACGATTTGACAGAACATATTACGTCCCAAGAAGAATATACAAGAATATTTCAAAATACTCATAGGGATATTTTATCAACAAATAAACTTTAAGTATATAGAGGTATACTATCAATTTCCAACCTTTCCGATATAAGAAAAATTTCACTACAAAAGGTTGCCAAATCAAAATTACCCAAAAATTTAAAATGCTCAGAATATCTTCTAGACAGTAAGTCACGACATTTCTGTTTCAGGATAGGTTTTATTAATTTATACATTCAATAGATTTTTACACTACCGAGAGTCAAAATATTTTCTTCGTTGACAAAAACATTTCTATATGATTCAGTAAAACTATGAAATTTGTATGCATATTTGTTAACACGTTGACGGACAATTGCGGCTATAGCCGTCAAAGCGAAGTTCACAATGTGGCATGACTGCTATAGCCGTCCAAAACGAAACGGTCGTTTTTAGACACTACGGCTATAGCAGCACAAATGTGCACTTACTGGCGTATACGTAGAAGCATAGTGTCGTGTTTTGAAAACATCTTTTTAGGTTGAAGTTCATATTTCACCTGTTATACGAGTTGCAGATTCAGTATGCACGTGGTTGTGAAAAATCACAAAAACATATAGTGTCAATTTTCGAACTTCGCTTGTTCCTACTGTCCGTCAACGTGTTAAATATTCTTGCAATCTTATTTTTTTAATATTAAAAGTTGTAATTTTCTAAATGACGAGATTTATTACCCGTTTAAATTAACTCAACTCCCTCGCACCCGACCTCCGTAAACCCAAAAGGGCTGGCGTTGTGATTTGTAAATTCAAATCATTACAACATAGTTTATTAAGATTCTTTTATATTTTAATCACATAAATATAATATTTTTTTATATTTAAATCAATCATATTCTGTTTTAAAAATATACTCAACGGCAATAATATAAATAAACATACATTTTAACAATTAATTATAAATATCAAGCAAAATATTTTATCAAACAAAGAAAATGATGAATTGATTTGATCTACAATTACTTGTCAATCGCATAGATAAAATAGTTGACAATATACCTATCGAGAATAATATCATTCTTAAGTAAGAGACAACAGAACAAAAAATCATCCAAAGGAACATTTTATGGATTATTTGATTATGAAAATAAATGGTCACTAAACATATTTTTGCGAAAATTTGACTCGGACTTTGCAAATTATTTTCAATGGTCCATAGACGTACATCATTATTATTTTTAAATTATTATCTTTTATTTTTAAGGTAATTGAATCACGAATAGCGCCATTGGTTGATTCCAACAGTGAATGGAATATGATGACTGAACTCGCTGCAGAAGCAAATGAGATTGATACCAAATATGTAAAACTAAAGGATTTATTGCAATTAATGACTGTATTAAGTTACAATTCTTTGTATAAAAGAATATCAAAAACTTTAATAAATGTTCAAATGTATTTTTTATTGTTTTATTCAAAAATAAAATAAAAATAAAGATTTAATAATTATTGCATGTACAATTTTAATCTTCGCAAATTTCGTTCATTGTGTCTGGTTAATCTTGGCTCTGTTGCTCACGTCTGTTTCCGCGTTATTTATTACTTTGTATGCTCCTTATTATTTCTTGGATATAAATGTTTCTGTGTGTTATCGATTTAAATTTTGGATTTTGTCGAAAGTGTGACGTTATTTTCGTGTTTTTTAAGTTTTGCAATTTTTTGGTCGTAAGAAAATTTTTATCGAACTAAATTGAAAATTTATGCTATGTTTTTCCTTTTAGAATTTGTCAAGTTTTGTTAGTTAAATTTGTGATTTAAATGGAATTTAAATTGAATTTTATGATTTTAATTTTTTTGTTTGTTTTTTTTGGCTAAAATGGGTTTAAATGGCAGAATTTTTAAATTGTTAAATCAACTTTTTGGATTTGTTTATTTTTAATTTTGATGTTTTTTTGAAGTTATTAATTTAGCTTTGCCAAATTAATTAAATTTCTCAAATGTATTTTAATTTCATCTCAACAGTTCCTCCTGACGTCAGATTGAAGCATTACTTTAATGAAATAGATTTAAATGTATTAAAGGAAACCTTTTCAAATTTTCAAGTTGTTAATTTAGCTATAGATATTGGTGGATCTTTTGCTAAACTGGTCTATCAAACTACTTAGCAATTTAAAAGAAATGCACCGGTTTGTGAAGAAATTTCATATAAATATGTTATTAGTGAAGCTGAGCGAAATTCTTTTTGCCTTTTTAAATTTAAAAGAATTTTTTACCAAAATGCTTTTATTTTATTATAGAAAATATAGTACCACCGTCATTTATGAATGAAAATAAAGATTATAAACCAAGTGATTATAAATATCTTAATCATCCATGGCTGATCAAAGAATATGAAGGTCAAACGAAAAAGATTCCGAATAGTAAATATGAGAAATTTTGACAGAGAATGCACTATAGAATTGGTTAACAATGGAATCACATTGCAGATTATAGTTCTGTGGGGAAGAATATAATACTGAATGAATCCAAGTTTGTTTGATTTCCTCAAGATATTAATATCAAATAGATATTAAACATATAAAATAAGAGTAATACACGTATAACAAAAAATATATATAAATTCTTTACTGATTATTTGTTTTCTATTTTTAACTTCGTTATTCCACGTACAATCTAAGATTTAAACAACAACAATTATAAAAATAAGAGTTTCATCTGAAAGAAGCTGGTCTACGAGTTATCAGAAGTCCTGTGTATCAACACTGATATTAATCAATTCATTCAGTCGACATATTATAACATCAAAATAGAGTATAAGGATAGAAATTGACAAGAAAGATATTTAGAAAGTAGTAAAACCGTTGTGAGTCAAACAGAAAAAAACTTGGGGAATGAATGAAGTGCAAAATCTGTATAAAAATCTTAAATGATTCATTTTATTAATGTGAAATTGAATCGTAGATTGCGAGTATCACTTTAATTTTCTAATGATTATAAAACCACATTTGCTCGTATAAACTGATAAATGAAAGCAATAAATTTGGTAAAAATGGTTTCATTTTCATTAATTATTATTAATGAATAAATGAATATCTTAATAGAATTATATTTAAATTTTTTGGCTTGATTATAATGCATGAACAAGACAAACTCAAATTGCATAACACATGTTAGAGAATTGGTGGTTAGGGGATTGGTGGGAGTGCTGTGATGGATACTGATGATCAACATGGGGAACACTGTACAATCAACTAAAAGTAGAACCATAAAAGCAGCTGAAACCGCCAGATTTCTGCTTATCCTTATGAATTATGCCTACTCTTAGGAAATGTTGGTAAAACCAAGCTTCGGGAGATACATTCAGCGCTGCTTTCCATTCGGTTCACACCGGTTCACGCGAACCGTTTGTTGTAAATCTTATGGTTCTTGCTAACTAGCTATTAATAATGATCACATAAAATAAATTTACTTTTTTAAATTCAAAAAAGTACACAAATTTTCATAGTTTTCATGTTTATTTTCTTTTATATTTTACTTCGAATTTTAGTTTCAAAAGATATGAACTAGGACTTCCAATTCCGGTCATCAATTCCGATCCCGGGTTTTCGGGATTGCATTTTATAAATCCCGGGATTGACTTCTGCTGATAAGAAAATAATATAAAGTAAAAACTAATAAAAAACTAGCATTTTATTTTTAAATTCAATATGACATTAATTTTTTTATATAAATTATTAATAATATATATTATATTAGTAATTAGTAACTTCATATATTAAGTAATTAATAATAAAATTATTGATTAAGGTTTTTTGTTGTTGGAAGTGGCATCTGAGGAAACAGTGTTCATCTAGAACCTTATCATCCAAAGAACTTCGTAATTTATTACAAAATAAACTTCCAAAAGAAAAGGCTCTTTCTGACTCGATGCTGAATGGTTTTATGGTTTTTAAATATTTATATGCACACTTCAAATAATGGCCATATGAGCTTCCATTTTCAAATAGAGCTATCTCTTATTGAAGTTTGGAGACTAACTATTCGCATCGATGTGGTACCACTCGTGGACGTTATATGCCATCATTTATTACTTTATTACAGAAATAACTTCAGCAATTTCCTCCTACACAGAAAAATCTTGAAATTCATCAACTTCCGTAACTATTGTAGAACATCCTGTTATGGAAGTTGAATTCAATCAAGAAGATCTACAATTTATTTACGGATCCTAGTTGGTGTTGGTACTATAATGAAATCTTTGTAGGAGTTAGAGATTCCATTCAAGCCATTATGTATGTAATACAAAAGTCCGCTTAAATCCGTAGGCGATTTAAGCCAATTTTTATTTTTTAGGCTTTTAAAACGAGAAAAAATACTTAGACTTTTTTATCATGAATTAAAAATTTTAAAAAATTTTAAATTTGAACATTTAAACAAAAATTGTTTAAAAAAAAAATTTCGTTCATTAAAACAAAAAATTTTAAAAAAATTTTCATTCATTAAAACAAATAATTCAAAAAAAGTTAACACCCCCCCCCCTCCCACTAAAAAAAATTTATGGGGTGGTCTCGGGATTTTTTCAAGCCAAATATCCACGGGGCATAGTCCTCATATGCCTATACTTGAAACCTATGATAATTAGTGACCATTTATTTTCATAATCAAATAATCCATAAAATGTTCCTTTGGATGATTTTTTGTTCTGTTGTCTCTTACTTAAGAATGATATTATTCTCGATAGGTATATTGTCAACTATTTTATCTATGCGATTGACAAGTAATTGTAGATCAAATCAATTCATCATTTTCTTTGTTTGATAAAATATTTTGCTTGATATTTATAATTAATTGTTAAAATGTATGTTTATTTATATTATTGCCGTTGAGTATATTTTTAAAACAGAATATGATTGATTTAAATATAAAAAAATATTATATTTATGTGATTAAAATATAAAAGAATCTTAATAAACGATGTTGTAATGATTTGAATTTACAAATCACAACGCCAGCCCTTTTGGGTTTACGGAGGTTGGGAGCGCGGGAGTTGAGTTAATTTAAACGGGTAATAAATCTCGTCATTTAGAAAATTACAACTTTTAATATTAAAACAATAAGATTGCAAGAATATTTAACAAATATGCATACAAATTTCATAATTTTACTGAATCATATAGAAATGTTTTTGTCAACGAAGAAAATATTTTGACTCTCGGTAGTGTAAAAATCTATTGAATGTATAAATTAATAAAACCTATCCTGAAACAGAAATGTCGTGACTTACGGTCTAGAAGATATTCTGAGCATTTTAAATTTTTGGGTAATTTTGATTTGGCAACCTTTTGTAGTGAAATTTTTCTTATATCGGAAAGGTTGGAAATTGATAGTATACCTCTATATACTTAAAGTTTATTTGTTGATAAAATATCCCTATGAGTATTTTGAAATATTCTTGTATATTCTTCTTGGGAAGTAATATGTTCTGTCAAATCGTAATTTTTGGAAAGTAACTTTGACTCTTCAGAAAAAGTAAAATATCCCAAAATCAAAGCCTCATTCCATTTGTCTATCGCCTACACATCAGAACACGCAATAAAACAAATAATTTATTTACAAAATCAAATATAAAAAATATGACATTTTTAGAAACAGACTTATTAAACATTCAAACACTTTCGGTGCTTCCTGGCTTCTGGGCAAAATGATTTGAATGAGGAATTTGACTTAGGTCCACAGATCTTAGAGCATTCCACGCATTCTGAGTTCATAATTAAATATTCGTACTTTGAGTTACAAACATTTCTTAACGTTCTCTTCACAACCCTTGAGTCTCCCCTTCCTGGAGCATGCACCAACATGATATTTATCATGATATTAAATAATATAATTTTCTCCATTGTCAAATAATATATAATCACAAAACATATGTCACATATTTATATTGACAAATTAAGAATATTCCAAGAATAGAAATTTGGTATTCCAAAATTAGAATCAATAATATTAGTACAATACATTTTTAATTTTCAGTGCACTAATTAGTTAATAAAATAATATATTAATAATAATTATTTTATAATTGTATAATTATTTTTATTTTCATTAAAAATTTTATATGAGTTACATATTTCATTTAAAATATTTTTCTTTAAATCGAGGAATGAAAATAAATTAGTAAATTACAATAAAATTAAAAGTTTTAGCTAAGAATAAATTTAAAATCAAATAAATATTTCATTTTCCATCCTAGTTGAAGAGAATTTTTTTGAATATTATAATTGTCCACGATCTGACTTGAAAAATTTTTTTTTAAAATTATTATTTATTTAAACTATTTTTTATTAGACTGTCCAAATATTTTTTGAGAATTTGAGTTAGTAAATTAAAAAAATAATATAAATTTTTATGAAGTATAAATTAATTTCATTCTAATTTCAACAAATAAATATAAGGAAATTTTCATCAATTAAAACAAATCATTTTTTGGTCAATTCTAGCTTTAACAGTAATCTTTTTGAGGCATTACCAGGCCTTAGGAGAGGCATTTCCAGACCTTAGGAGACTAATAATATTATCCGCATCTTCCAGTTTCTTCAACATAAAACTAATAGCGATATCGGCCGTAATAAGGTTTGAGTCTTGGTGACAAAGAGCTTCAACAGTAGCCTTGATAAGTTTTAAAGCACCAACAATTATAACAATTATAAAAATAAGAGTTTCATCTGAAAGAAGCTGGTCTACGAGTTATCAAAAGTCCTGTGTATCAAAACTGATATTAATTTCTGAAATCGCTTGGATTTCATTTTGAGATATATATCTGTAGATATATTTAGTTTTACATATATAAGAGCTTTCTGGACACAGTTTCTTAATAAGTGAAAACGTTCTAACATATCCAATAGAATACTCCATTTAGTCTTGCAATCCTTTGCTAAGGGAATTTCTTCCGCGAAATCTTCTCGGACATATTTTTGCAAAAGAAAAATCATTTTTGGTGGGTGAGAGCTTATACTATTCCTCGAACTTTCTTTATTAGTAGCCCGAACGAAGTATCATTTAGTTCACATTGCGACAAACAGGTACGATCTACAAATTCTGCTACGTCATATTCCAACTCCTCACATATTTCAGGTTCAGTCTTACTTTCTGAAAGGTTATCCACTAGAGTATCTTCTTCTGATAAGGCTCTTTGATCTGAGTTTTTGTATAACACGTCAATAACTGAAAGTTGTATAGCGTGTGCCGAACATAATTGAACATAATTGTTAATGTACTGATAATAACTTTCCAACTTTTGTCATAACACTGGCTATATCTGTCATAATAGAGATAATATCCTAATGCAAATTTAGTCCATGTTCATTTAACTTCTCTACTAATAAGTCTATACACTTTTCTATAGGCACTGTACCACTAATAGGAACTAGACTCAAGCTGCAGAGTTTTGATTCTTTAGCATGTACGTTTATGTAAATCCCTGGATTTCTGTACCATAATCCCGGTATTCCGGGATTAAAAAAACCTCAAAATACCTTCTCTACTGAAATAATATCATTCTATTCATTTATTTTTGAGTTACTTTCTTTTTATCGATTATGTCAGTGATATCGGAGTTGAATGTTAGGCATGGTCTGATATCGTCACGGGAACGTTGGACTCATTATGATTGTTAGTAAATATTTTCATATGAAAGGTCGTATAGAAGAACCTGTAAATATTTTCAACTAAAAGAACCAACGGCGCTTGTTTAGAATTGCCCCACATTTTTTAAATAAATTTTATTTTAAATAATAAACTTTTAATACAAGCTTTTATTATTAAAGATAGCTAGCATGACTGTAAAAACAGTTATCTAACTCGATCATTGGGCAGGTGACCAGTATTCACGGATATCATGTAAAATCTTTTCAAATGGATTTGCACCATTAACGTTGTTTTTTCTCCTGGTAAATAGAGATTCATCAATCTCTACAGTTTCTACAGGTTTTTTTCGTACATCTCCATCTTTCTCTTTCATCTGTAATCGATAAAATAATTTCGTGGTTGTTTAGGCATGCTTTGCGTCGATTTAATATACCTCTATCTTGCAAAAATCTAATGGCACCTTCCTTGGTTCGAACAATGTCATAAAGTGACAATAAGTTCAAATTAATCATTGATTTTTTGTTAGGTTGATAATCCATCTTTAAAAGTATTAAATGCCCTATAATAAAATTTATTTAAAAAATGCGGGGCAATTCTAAACAAGTGCCGAACCAACTACTAAAAATAACTGTTATTGAAATTTTATGGAAAAATAGAATTTGGTCTCTCGTCAAATGATAAATTAATCTATTAATATTAATTTGTAAGAAAAAATAATTATTTAGTGAACCAAAGTTTCGTCGGATAAGACCATTGGTGGGTTTCTGGGTATTATGCTTTGTTTTAATCTCCCTGTGGTTGCCCAGGTAACGCCATATAAATATTTTCTTTACTGCCACTCGACACCCGTTGCTAAGCAACGTTGGAAATGTGCTCGAGCGGGTAGGTCGTTCGCAAAAAGTGAGCGCTATTTCTAATGCTGTAATTGTTCAAACGATCTCTGGGTCCAACAAGCTGTCGTTAGAAGACTTGTGCTCGCTTTAGGTCATTTGGTCCCCTTTAAGTCGTAGGCTTTATCACTCATTTTCCCTGAGTTCTTTAGTCAAAGTAAAAAAAAATATTAACGAATATATGTTGAGAATAAAACTAGTGAACACTTATTAATGAATGAAAAACGACTAAAATATACTAGATAAAACAAATTTTTTACAAGAAGTGAATCAATTTCAGTTTGTAGGCTGCGTTATATTTAGCAGTCGCGCGGCCCGTCGTTTGGCCCGCTCCTTGCGTCCTGGACGATAACTGTTCTTTATTATTGTCGGGGTTGAAGGTGTGGTCGTCATTGGAGTTTCCGCCGTCTCTCGGTAAGCCAATTGGGCGGGGGCAAAGACAAGGGGGTACGTTACAGCGGCTCCTTCTTGGCAGGCTGATTAGGCGACCTCCAGTCCCCTTATCTGAGTCCTGAGGCTCTGGTTCAATTGTTTTTCGTCGGCCCATCCCTTTTGAGCTGCTGTAATTCTTTGGTACATTGATCGGGCCTTCTTTGGGTCCACCCATGTAGCCTTTATATGTTGAATTTCGCGGGATAGTTGTATAATCTGATCGTAGAGGTTTTTATTGGTTTGTCTTGAGTGGGTCAGCTCCGTTTGTATTGTCTGTAGGGGTTCCATTTCTATAACAACAAAATTAAATTCTTTTACTATACCCAAAAATGTTAAACTTGACTTGATTTCCAAACATAAAATCTGTGAAGTTACACTATTAAACAAATAACAAGAGAAATCTTAATTAACAGTCGTTTATTAAAATCGCATTCCTACAAAATTAAAAGGTCCATAGCTAATAGCTCGGTGAGATCAGGGCTCTTAGAGGAACCTTTTCACTCCCTCTTCCGCGGAGTAGCCCGGGTATATGAATACGGGGCGTCTCGTATTTCAGGCCGGTCTGGAGTTGGGCGGTGGCATACACGGGTAGATGTCCGCAATTCGTCTGGCAGAGATATCGTCCTCCCCGTTGGCCAGGTATTGTCTGGCCCTGAACACGTGGAATTCGACCTGCCGCTGATGGTCCTCTAGGCGTGCGAGGAGCTTGCTGGCGTGTTCCCGAATTTCCCAGGCCGGATACTGCTCGCCTTTTTGTCCATTTCGCAGTAACGGCCTCTCGTCCAACCCTAGCAATTGTCCGATGGTCTGTTTAGGCCCTCTTGGTTGGGGCTCCTCGCCGCCACTCGCTTGCCAGGCTTGTCTCCAAGCCTGTCGCCATTGGTCGGCGACGTGCGTGGGGACATAGATTAGAGATTCTGATTCTCCTACAAAATATCACAATCAGGAAGGTTTTATTTATTACTACATTTAGCGCTTTTATAGTAAAATGAGAATGAGATTGATTGCAATTTCCCAAAAAAAATTGCCCACTGGGGAATGTACCTCGTGGGTTCCTTTATTGTCTGACACTAACCGTCTTAGGATTATTTGAAGGGGAATTTATTTATTGAACAAATAATTGTTAAAATTTTACCTACTAAATGGAAGGTATATTAAAATTTGTTTACCATAATGATTATTAAGATTATAAAAAAAAATCAATCTTTGGCTAACTCATGATAGTTAATAAACTTACTTACTAAATCTAATCAAAAGTCAAGATCTGGCTGTCGGAAGGTAATCAATCCGCAATTCTGTTCCTTCTAAATACCTTAGAGATTTTTCAGTAAATAGTCTCCATTTTCGTTTATCGGTCACGCATTTTTATATAAACTCTAAACAAAAATCTCCCTTGATGTACAAACCTCCTCAAAAATTATTGGTCACTGTATTTCCGAGCGCAGTAATAAAATAAAACTAGAAGATTCACCTATTTTCAATTTATTTAAGAAATTTATTTTAATGGAAAAAAATTCTTCAGCAATTTTCGAGGATTATGATTGTTAACATTAATAATAATAATAGTAACAACAATAATAATAATAATAACAATAACTATAATAATAAAGTAATAATAATAATAATAATAATAATAATAATAATAATAATAATAATAATAATAATAATAATAATAATAATAATGACAATAAATGATAGTGACAATAATAAAATAGTAATAATAATATTAGTTAATAATATTAACGGGGTTTAACCAAATTAAGGTATAATAATAACGATACTTAAAAGGATTAAATTAAAGTGGTTCATAGGATATCAAATTTACCTGAATTACGAACTCCTGAACTTAGATACGCGTCTTCGTCGAGTGACCCGGACGACGGAGTCCAGTAGGTAGTTAGTAGCACACGGGAACATAAAAAAAACATAGGGGGAGGGGGGGGGTATGTAATAGCGGATTAAATTTCGGATTATCTTGATTACATAATGATGTAATCAACTTAATTAATTTTGTGTGTATTTTTTTAATTAAATTTTTGGCGCGATTTTTTTTTTCGAGTTTTTGGCGCGATTTTTTTTTTGAATTCAAATTTTTGGAACATTTTTTTAAATTCAAATTTTGGCGAATTTTTGAAATAAAATTGAAATATTTTTTTGAATAAATTTTTTTTTTTTAATCATACTATAGTCAGGGGGTATTTTTGAAAAAGACTAAAATAAATTGGCTTGAATTGCCTAACGATAAAAAAAAAGCATAAAATTAAAATTGGCTCAAATCGCCTCAAACGGTCAGAGAGGGTATTTTCATTCACAAATTTTTTTTAATCACACTATAGTCAGGGGGTATTTTTGAAAAAGACTAAAATAAATTGGCTTGAATTGCCTAACGATAAAAAAAAAGCATAAAATTAAAATTGGCTCAAATCGCCTAAAATGGTCAGAGAGGGTATTTTCATTCACAAATTTTTTTTTAATCACACTATAGTCAGGGGGTATTTTTGAAAAAGACTAAAATAAATTGGCTTGAATTGCCTAACGATAAAAAAAAAGCATAAAATTAAAATTGGCTCAAATCGCCTAAGATGTGATATAGTCAGGGATGTTTTAAATTCGTAATAAAAACTAATGCAATATTTGGTCTCAATACTTTCTATAGGTAAATATTGACATAAAATAAAAATGGCTTGAAACGCCTACTGATAAAAAAAATTGACAGGGGTATTTTATAGGCTTGTTAAAAAAAAACACTTGAAATATTTGTTCACACAATTTTCATAGACAAATTTAGGCTCTAGATAAAAATAATTTAAAATACCTAAAGTAAATTAAAGTACATTAGAATACATTAAAGTATATTAAAGTAAATTTAGATAAATTAAAGTACATTAGAATACATTTAAGTATATTAGAGTAAATTAAGGTTCCTCTAGTAAATTAAGATACATTAGAGTACATTAAGGTAAATTAAAGTAAATTAAAGGGTCGAAAGTCAATTTAAGTACATTGGGGTACATTTAAGTAAATTATGGTTCATAAAGTAAATTAAGGTACATCAGAGTAATTTAAAGTACGTTAGAATAAATTTAAGTAAATTAAGGTTCTTAAAGTAATCTAAGGTACCTAGAGTAAAGTATGGTAGGTTAGGTAAGAATTTTTTAAAATTAAATAGAGAGTCAACAGTTAAGTTACATAAGGGTAATTTTTAAAGCTGAAAATTTTAAAAGCAGTTATAGTAGGCAAATTATATAAGGTAAGAATTTTTTAAAAGTAAATAGAGGGTCAAAAGGTAAATTACATAAGGTAAGAATTTTTAAAGTTAAAGAGTCGACAATATTGCATGATAAAATTTATTAAATAAAATTTTTAGTATAGTTTTATCGATCAATTTTTATACATATTTTTAAATGATAAAATTTTTAACATAATTTTACAATGCAATTTTTTATACATGATTTTTAAAGATGAAATTTTTAGAATAATTTTACAATGAAATTTTTTATACATATTTTTAAATAATAAAACTTTTAACATAATTTTACAATGACATTTTTTATACATGATTTTAAGTAGAATTTTTAGTATAATTATATCGATGAATTTTTTATATATAATTTTTAAAGATGAAATTTTTAGGATAATTTTACAATGAAATTTTTATACATGTTTTTAATTGAAAAAATTTTGAATGTAATCTTACAATGAAATTTTTTAGTATAATTGGTACAATGACTTTTTTTATACATATTGATAACGATCAAATTTTCAAAGAAATTTTTCAAAAACTTTTTTCAAAGAATTTTATTAAATTAAATTTTTGAGTTTCAGTGTTACATAGTATTGCCTAAGGTAGGTAGTAGTCATTCGCAAGAGCAACCCATCTCCTCCACTCTGCAGCAACCCATCCTTAAAAAAAAATAATAAAATAATAATAATAAATAATAATATTAATAAAATAATAATAATAATAATAATAATAATAATAATAATAATAATAATAATAATAATAATAATAATAATAATAATAATAATAATACTTTCAGAAAACATAAAAAGTTAACTTACTTGGTATCAACTTCTGAACATTGATAACCCATACACAGTGAATAATTCATTAATAACTGAACAACAATCACTAGGTACTGTATACAAATAACCGAGTACTGTACAGCTCTCTATATACATATTAGGCATTGAATAATTTACTTATTCATTAAAATGACATATTTAAATAATATTTACTCTTTCAACACAGATATTGAATCAACTCAACCCACTTAAAAAATAAAGTTTTCTCTCAATCATTTCCCTTTAAAATACTTGGTTATTCACACACTCACAATATGTTATCAATAACTAGTTACTGAACAAATCAATATCAAAAACTAATTACTGAACCAATAAATATTAATGATCGGTTACTGACCAACTAATTTTGAAATAAATCACGTAAAAGGTTAACAAAAAGAAATACAAGTTGAAATTTTATTAACTTTTTCACTATTTTATCGATCATTGATGTTTCCAAATTTTTTGGTTGCTTAGTTACCTTGTCGTTATCAGGTGATAATTAATCAAATTCATTGAAACCAAATCCATTGCTATATTTACTTGGTATCAAGTTCTGAATACTGATACACACTGAATAATCCATTAATAACTGAACAACAATCACTAGGTACTGTATACAAATAACCGAGTACTGTACAACTCTCTATATACATACTAAGCATTGAATAATTTACTTATTTATTAAAATGCCATATTTAAATAATATTTGCTCTTTGAACACCGATATTCAACCAACTTAACTCACTTAAAAAATCAAATTTTCTCTCAATCATTTCCCTTAAAATACTTGGTTATTCACACACTCACAATATGTTATCAATAACTAGTTACTGAACAAATGAATATCAAAAAACTTTTACTGACCAAGAAATCTTTAAATAAAAGCACATATAAATTTGAACAATCAAAAGAAATACAATTTTAATAACTTCTCGACTTTTTTATCGATCATTGATGTCTCCAAATTGTTTTGTTGTTTAGTTACCTGATTGCTATCAAGAAACTATTAATCATTGAAGCTCAATCAATTGTTATATTTTCTCTGTATAAAAATTTATTTCTTTACAGTGTTGTATGTGATTTATTGAAATTATTTTGTAAAACATTGAAATTTTTCTACCATTTTTGTAATATTTTTAATTGCGTCCAACAATGAACAATTACTAAACGTTATTTTCAAAGATGAATGCCAACCTTTTCATTTATTTTTCACACGTCCCTAAATAAATTAATTGCTAACTCATCAAATAATTACTTAAATTTATTTTTATAGATTTTCTATTCACCCCCAACTCTTATTGTTTACTGAATGATAAATTAATTAGTAACTACAAGTAGTGGTTAATCTAATTGCTAGTGAAAAGAAACTTGATGAGAAAAAGATACTTAAATTAATTTCTCGAAACATATATTACTTTCATTGTACTTGGAATAAATTTTCATATATTTATTGAAAATGATTCGACTCTTTAAATTATTAACTCAAAGATGCTAAAGGTTTGAATAAAACTGATAGAAAAAAAAATTAATATCTACAGCATTACTAAAATCAAATAACTATAATTTCTGATACCATGCTTCAATACATACATAGGTTCTTGTGTACTGATATCACTTACTGAAAACCCAAACTTATAGGAAAAATGTATGTGATTGTCTATTAGTCTTTGTAGAAATTATTTTTATTAAATTGTGGTTAGCTGGTGAATAGAATTTGATTAAAGTAGTGGGAAAGATGTAAATTTTAAATAAATTTGATTAAATTTGTTAATTTTTAAATAAAATTTTTTAAAGAAAGCTTCAACATAGTAGCAATTTTAAAGAGAATAGTACTTATCAATTAAAAATTAAATTAAATTAACTAAGTTGTAAGATAATTGAAAAATTTATTAGATCATTTTTTAAAATTTTATAAGGTTGTTAGGTAATTATTCTAGGTACTTGTTGAATGAAAATTAGTGTATGTTATCGACTGCTCATAATATTTAATTCTACAATTTCCGGATAAATAACTATTAAATTCTTGATTCCTGGAAATAATCGTAAATATTTAAATTATTCAGAAAATTGTCAAAAAAAAACCTAAATAATGGGTAACAAAAAGTTTTAAATACTAGTCAATTTTAGTTTTTAATGTAATTGAGTTACAAATATTTTAATAAAATCAAATAAATAGTTACATGAATCAAACAATTTCTTAGAACTGAAATATTATCGATATATCTAGATTAACCTTAAATCAATGAAAAAAGTAACAATTTTCCTAAGTATGTTATAAATTCAACCAACTCAATCCCCTTAAAAATACTATAAATTCGCCTCTCAACCAATCATTTCTCTTCAAATGTCATTTTTCACTCCATTATATCAACTATATTCATACTTTTCATAAAAACCTATCAAGTAGATAATATTTACCCTTTGAACACTAATATTCATTCTAGTAAATTCCTTTAAAAATATTATAAATTCCTCTCTTGACCAATCATTTTCCAAAAAATAACAATATTTCAAGCCATATTCAATATTTTTCATAAAAATCATAACAATACCCATTTCTATAATATTTACCCTTTAAATAACAATATTTAACTAACTCAAGCCCCTTAAAATGACAACAAACTTGTTCTTAATCGACTATTTTTCACTAAATAAATTCCACTCTTGACCAATCTTTTCCCATCAAATAACACTTTCCCCTACTCTACCAACTATATTCATTATTTTATAAAAATCACCTATTAAATAACAATACCTAACCGACTAAACACCTTAAAAATATCAACAAATTTGCTGTTAATCGATTATTTCCCTTTAAAAAATCATAAATTCTCTTCTTAGCCAATTGTTTTCCCCTAAAATAAAATTTACTCTCAACGAATCATTTCTCTTTAAATGAGATTAATCCCAGTTATATTCATTATTTTCATAAAAAATCACCGACATATCGATATTCAACCGAATAAATCTCTTGAAATCATCTTAAAATAAAATTACTCTCTTGACCAATCAAATCCCCTTAAAAATATTATAAATTCGCCTCTCAACCAATCATTTCTCTTTAAATTACAATAATCCCCGCTATATTCATTATTTTCATAAAAATCACCAACATATCGATATTCAACAGGATAAATTTCTTGAAATCCATCTCGTGACCAATTATTTCCCCTTAAAAGATCATAAATTCTCTTCTTAACCAATCATTTCTCTTTAAATGACAATATTTCCAATCTCTTAAAAGATTTACACACATATTGATATCTATCTGAACAAAACCCCTTAAAAATATTATAAATTCCTCCTCTATATTCTCCATATCTCAAAATTTCCTCTTAACCAATCATTTCCCTTGAAATCACATTTTCATTCACTGCACCAACAATACACATATTTTTGGTAATAACCTACAAGGTAAAATTTCTTTAGAAATCTGTATTTAACCAAATAAGATCTTTAAAAATTCATCATTTGGATCATATTTACTATATGTATTCAACCAATCAAATTCCCTTAAAATAAAAATCTGAATTTTACCAATAAAAATAAATTTTCTTTAAAGTATTACAAAATTGTTATCGATACCCAACATTTTCCGTCGAAAATCGCCACAATTTGATTCTGGCAACAAATTCAATCAAAAATGACTAAAATCGAATAAAGTCTATGTTTCCCACATAAATTTAATTTCACTACATTAATGTAAAATCATAAAATATATATCATGTTGCTCAAATAATTAAAATTAATCAGTAAATCAAGTATAAATTCAATAAAAATTACCAGTCAACCCATAGATATAATTCAACGATTTTCATATGTATATTGTTAACCACACTGAGCATCCTCTTAAAAATCTCTACAATATACTACTTTTGTGATTGATATCCACGAAATCAATAAATGGAAAAATGATAATAATTAATTGACCATCCTTTTTTTTACTGTAAAATCAATTAAAATTTTCGGTTTCACTAAAATATTTTTAAAAATCAACTGATTTAATAAACTTTTTAAATATATCATAAAATTATAATTTAAATATCATTTACTATTCAAAATCTATCAGTCAAATTGGAATCTAATTGGTAAATAATTATCATAAATATGTTTCATAAACATTTTGTTCCTAAAATAAACTTTTATTTAAAATCATCCTAAAATCAAGTAAAGTTTATTAAATTATCAAGAAATTAAGTGCTTCTAAAATTATAGATTTACCCTCATTTCTTCAATATTTTCTACAAAAACATAATAGTCCCCAAATCCATTAACATTCAAATGAAAACCATAAAATTCACATAGATGATTAAAATTTACTAAAATAAATACCTCGTAAAACTAGATATCACTTAAATTATCATAAAATTTCCCTAAAATCTCTAATTAATTTACATAGCCTAAAAATATTTTATTTTTGTCGATTACAACCTAATCTATTTAAGTGTGTAATTAAATTCATTAAAAGTTAATTAAATTTCCAGTGAAGAAGTAATATTGGTGGGAGAGTACATTAAGTGTCTAAAATCGTTGAAATTACTGGAAAAAGTGGGATAGCTAAAGATATCTACTAAATAGATGAAATATCAATTGATATATTAAAACCTTACAAGGGTAATATACTTTGAATGAAGAAAATATACATCGAAGAAGAAAAATATTCATTAAAGTGAGAAATTATTCATTGAAGAGGAAAATATTCATTAAGAGAAATTATTCATTGGAGAGAAAACATATTTATTGAAGAGGGAAAACAATCATTGAATAACGTAAAATATTGATTGAAGCTAAGAAATATTCAGTGAATCGAGAATTGCATATAATAAATTAGACGGTAAAATTTCTCAATGATGAGATGAAATATCAATTAAATATTGGAAATACTTGAAATAAATGGAGTCTGTATTATTCACTGTTCAACAAATATACTTAAAAGATGAAAATATTCACTGAAAATGAATTGTACTTTAAGAGTGGATGAATTAAAAATTCAATTAAAAATTATTAACAATTGAGTAGATTTTGTCGGTTAATTATATTTAAATAGGGATATATGTTGTTGATGGGTGCGCGGATGAATAGTTATTAAAAAACGCGCGCGCGTATATTAATCCAACGAATATTCAACAAATCTGGCGAATATATTCAAATCCGGCGAATATTCCAATCCGGCGAATATTCCAATCCGGCGAATATACCAATCCGGCGAATATTCAACAAATCCGGCGAATATACCAATCCGGCGAATATATATTTGGTTAAATACAGATTTCTAAAGAAATTTTACCTTGTAGGTTATTACCAAAAATATGTGTATTGTTGGTGCAGTGAATGAAAATGTGATTTCAAGGGAAATGATTGGTTAAGAGGAAATTTTGAGATATGGAGAATATAGAGGAGGAATTTATAATATTTTTAAGGGGTTTTGTTCAGATAGATATCAATATGTGTGTAAATCTTTTAAGAGATTGGAAATATTGTCATTTAAAGAGAAATGATTGGTTAAGAAGAGAATTTATGATCTTTTAAGGGGAAATAATTGGTCACGAGATGGATTTCAAGAAATTTATCCTGTTGAATATCGATATGTTGGTGATTTTTATGAAAATAATGAATATAGCGGGGATTATTGTAATTTAAAGAGAAATGATTGGTTGAGAGGCGAATTTATAATATTTTTAAGGGGATTTGATTGGTCAAGAGAGTAATTTTATTTTAAGATGATTTCAAGAGATTTATTCGGTTGAATATCGATATGTCGGTGATTTTTTATGAAAATAATGAATATAACTGGGATTAATCTCATTTAAAGAGAAATGATTCGTTGAGAGTAAATTTTATTTTAGGGGAAAACAATTGGCTAAGAAGAGAATTTATGATTTTTTAAAGGGAAATAATCGATTAACAGCAAATTTGTTGATATTTTTAAGGTGTTTAGTCGGTTAGGTATTGTTATTTAATAGGTGATTTTTATAAAATAATGAATATAGTTGGTAGAGTAGGGGAAAGTGTTATTTGATGGGAAAAGATTGGTCAAGAGTGGAATTTATTTAGTGAAAAATAGTCGATTAAGAACAAGTTTGTTGTCATTTTAAGGGGCTTGAGTTAGTTAAATATTGTTATTTAAAGGGTAAATATTATAGAAATGGGTATTGTTATGATTTTTATGAAAAATATTGAATATGGCTTGAAATATTGTTATTTTTTGGAAAATGATTGGTCAAGAGAGGAATTTATAATATTTTTAAAGGAATTTACTAGAATGAATATTAGTGTTCAAAGGGTAAATATTATCTACTTGATAGGTTTTTATGAAAAGTATGAATATAGTTGATATAATGGAGTGAAAAATGACATTTGAAGAGAAATGATTGGTTGAGAGGCGAATTTATAGTATTTTTAAGGGGATTGAGTTGGTTGAATTTATAACATACTTAGGAAAATTGTTACTTTTTTCATTGATTTAAGGTTAATCTAGATATATCGATAATATTTCAGTTCTAAGAAATTGTTTGATTCATGTAACTATTTATTTGATTTTATTAAAATATTTGTAACTCAATTACATTAAAAACTAAAATTGACTAGTATTTAAAACTTTTTGTTACCCATTATTTAGGTTTTTTTTTGACAATTTTCTGAATAATTTAAATATTTACGATTATTTCCAGGAATCAAGAATTTAATAGTTATTTATCCGGAAATTGTAGAATTAAATATTATGAGCAGTCGATAACATACACTAATTTTCATTCAACAAGTACCTAGAATAATTACCTAACAACCTTATAAAATTTTAAAAAATGATCTAATAAATTTTTCAATTATCTTACAACTTAGTTAATTTAATTTAATTTTTAATTGATAAGTACTATTCTCTTTAAAATTGCTACTATGTTGAAGCTTTCTTTAAAAAATTTTATTTAAAAATTAACAAATTTAATCAAATTTATTTAAAATTTACATCTTTCCCACTACTTTAATCAAATTCTATTCACCAGCTAACCACAATTTAATAAAAATAATTTCTACAAAGACTAATAGACAATCACATACATTTTTCCTATAAGTTTGGGTTTTCAGTAAGTGATATCAGTACACAAGAACCTATGTATGTATTGAAGCATGGTATCAGAAATTATAGTTATTTGATTTTAGTAATGCTGTAGATATTAATTTTTTTTTCTATCAGTTTTATTCAAACCTTTAGCATCTTTGAGTTAATAATTTAAAGAGTCGAATCATTTTCAATAAATATATGAAAATTTATTCCAAGTACAATGAAAGTAATATATGTTTCGAGAAATTAATTTAAGTATCTTTTTCTCATCAAGTTTCTTTTCACTAGCAATTAGATTAACCACTACTTGTAGTTACTAATTAATTTATCATTCAGTAAACAATAAGAGTTGGGGGTGAATAGAAAATCTATAAAAATAAATTTAAGTAATTATTTGATGAGTTAGCAATTAATTTATTTAGGGACGTGTGAAAAATAAATGAAAAGGTTGGCATTCATCTTTGAAAATAACGTTTAGTAATTGTTCATTGTTGGACGCAATTAAAAATATTACAAAAATGGTAGAAAAATTTCAATGTTTTACAAAATAATTTCAATAAATCACATACAACACTGTAAAGAAATAAATTTTTATACAGAGAAAATACAACAATTGATTGAGCTTCAATGATTAATAGTTTCTTGATAGCAATCAGGTAACTAAACAACAAAACAATTTGGAGACATCAATGATCGATAAAAAAGTCGAGAAGTTATTAAAATTGTATTTCTTTTGATTGTTCAAATTTATATGTGCTTTTATTTAAAGATTTCTTGGTCAGTAAAAGTTTTTTGATATTCATTTGTTCAGTAACTAGTTATTGATAACATATTGTGAGTGTGTGAATAACCAAGTATTTTAAGGGGAAATGATTGAGAGAAAATTTGATTTTTTAAGTGAGTTAAGTTGGTTGAATATCGGTGTTCAAAGAGCAAATATTATTTAAATATGGCATTTTAATAAATAAGTAAATTATTCAATGCTTAGTATGTATATAGAGAGTTGTACAGTACTCGGTTATTTGTATACAGTACCTAGTGATTGTTGTTCAGTTATTAATGGATTATTCAGTGTGTATCAGTATTCAGAACTTGATACCAAGTAAATATAGCAATGGATTTGGTTTCAATGAATTTGATTAATTATCACCTGATAACGACAAGGTAACTAAGCAACCAAAAAATTTGGAAACATCAATGATCGATAAAATAGTGAAAAAGTTAATAAAATTTCAACTTGTATTTCTTTTTGTTAACCTTTTACGTGATTTATTTCAAAATTAGTTGGTCAGTAACCGATCATTAATATTTATTGGTTCAGTAATTAGTTTTTGATATTGATTTGTTCAGTAACTAGTTATTGATAACATATTGTGAGTGTGTGAATAACCAAGTATTTTAAAGGGAAATGATTGAGAGAAAACTTTATTTTTTAAGTGGGTTGAGTTGATTCAATATCTGTGTTGAAAGAGTAAATATTATTTAAATATGTCATTTTAATGAATAAGTAAATTATTCAATGCCTAATATGTATATAGAGAGCTGTACAGTACTCGGTTATTTGTATACAGTACCTAGTGATTGTTGTTCAGTTATTAATGAATTATTCACTGTGTATGGGTTATCAATGTTCAGAAGTTGATACCAAGTAAGTTAACTTTTTATGTTTTCTGAAAGTATTATTATTATTATTATTATTATTATTATTATTATTATTATTATTATTATTATTATTATTATTATTATTATTATTTTATTAATATTATTATTTATTATTATTATTTTATTATTTTTTTTTTAAGGATGGGTTGCTGCAGAGTGGAGGAGATGGGTTGCTCTTGCGAATGACTACTACCTACCTTAGGCAATACTATGTAACACTGAAACTCAAAAATTTAATTTAATAAAATTCTTTGAAAAAAGTTTTTGAAAAATTTCTTTGAAAATTTGATCGTTATCAATATGTATAAAAAAAGTCATTGTACCAATTATACTAAAAAATTTCATTGTAAGATTACATTCAAAATTTTTTCAATTAAAAACATGTATAAAAATTTCATTGTAAAATTATCCTAAAAATTTCATCTTTAAAAATTATATATAAAAAATTCATCGATATAATTATACTAAAAATTCTACTTAAAATCATGTATAAAAAATGTCATTGTAAAATTATGTTAAAAGTTTTATTATTTAAAAATATGTATAAAAAATTTCATTGTAAAATTATTCTAAAAATTTCATCTTTAAAAATCATGTATAAAAAATTGCATTGTAAAATTATGTTAAAAATTTTATCATTTAAAAATATGTATAAAAATTGATCGATAAAACTATACTAAAAATTTTATTTAATAAATTTTATCATGCAATATTGTCGACTCTTTAACTTTAAAAATTCTTACCTTATGTAATTTACCTTTTGACCCTCTATTTACTTTTAAAAAATTCTTACCTTATATAATTTGCCTACTATAACTGCTTTTAAAATTTTCAGCTTTAAAAATTACCCTTATGTAACTTAACTGTTGACTCTCTATTTAATTTTAAAAAATTCTTACCTAACCTACCATACTTTACTCTAGGTACCTTAGATTACTTTAAGAACCTTAATTTACTTAAATTTATTCTAACGTACTTTAAATTACTCTGATGTACCTTAATTTACTTTATGAACCATAATTTACTTAAATGTACCCCAATGTACTTAAATTGACTTTCGACCCTTTAATTTACTTTAATTTACCTTAATGTACTCTAATGTATCTTAATTTACTAGAGGAACCTTAATTTACTCTAATATACTTAAATGTATTCTAATGTACTTTAATTTATCTAAATTTACTTTAATATACTTTAATGTATTCTAATGTACTTTAATTTACTTTAGGTATTTTAAATTATTTTTATCTAGAGCCTAAATTTGTCTATGAAAATTGTGTGAACAAATATTTCAAGTGTTTTTTTTTAACAAGCCTATAAAATACCCCTGTCAATTTTTTTTATCAGTAGGCGTTTCAAGCCATTTTTATTTTATGTCAATATTTACCTATAGAAAGTATTGAGACCAAATATTGCATTAGTTTTTATTACGAATTTAAAACATCCCTGACTATATCACATCTTAGGCGATTTGAGCCAATTTTAATTTTATGCTTTTTTTTTTATCGTTAGGCAATTCAAGCTAATTTATTTTAGTCTTTTTCAAAAATACCCCCTGACTATAGTGTGATTAAAAAAAAAATTTGTGAATGAAAATACCCTCTCTGACCATTTTAGGCGATTTGAGCCAATTTTAATTTTATGCTTTTTTTATCGTTAGGCGATTCAAGCCAATTTATTTTAGTCTTTTTCAAAAATACCCCCTGACTATAGTGTGATTAAAAAAAAAATTTGTGAATGAAAATACCCTCTCTGACCATTTTAGGCGATTTGAGCCAATTTTAATTTTATGCTTTTTTTTTATCGTTAGGCAATTCAAGCCAATTTATTTTAGTCTTTTTCAAAAATACCCCCTGACTATAGTGTGATTAAAAAAAATTTGTGAATGAAAATACCCTCTCTGACCATTTGAGGCGATTTGAGCCAATTTTAATTTTATGCTTTTTTTTTTATCGTTAGGCAATTCAAGCCAATTTATTTTAGTCTTTTTCAAAAATACCCCCTGACTATAGTATGATTAAAAAAAAAAAATTTATTCAAAAAAATATTTCAATTTTATTTCAAAAATTCGCCAAAATTTGAATTTAAAAAAATGTTCCAAAAATTTGAATTCAAAAAAAAAATCGCGCCAAAAACTCGAAAAAAAAATTCGAAAAAAAAAAATCGCGCCAAAAATTTAATTAAAAAAATACACACAAAATTAATTAAGTTGATTACATCATTATGTAATCAAGATAATCCGAAATTTAATCCGCTATTACATACCCCCCCCCCTTCCCCCTATGTTTTTTTTATGTTCCCGTGTGCTACTAACTACCTACTGAGTCCCATTAACATGATTCGGACGGTAGTACATTTTGGATAATTGTCTCCACAAAAAAATACTATTCCTTCTGTCCTGATGCGCTCCTTATGTAGTCCGGCATTGATCGGGGGAATCGCGTGTGTGCAATTCTCTCAGCGTGGTCGACCACTACAGCAGACCTGTTGCCGGTAGGTCATCACGACATGCAGGTGTCGTGTTGATTTCGGTTCCTGTTTCACGGATTCGTCGTGTCGGTGTGTGTGACATTTAACTTTGTGCATGCTGGTGGAATTTAGTGACGCATTATTCGGCATGTGAGATGATACGTATTGATTTATTATGTGGTAAGTTTTCAATTTTATTTTCGCTGATTTTATTTAGCAACTTATTCCTTGTAGATTCAGGCTTACTCGCGGTTTGGAAATGATCGAGTTAACTGCAGGCATTAATTGGGTTTTTAAATCTTATTAATTCTAACTTTATTCCTATAGCAGTTTATCACCCTAAGCTAGGGATGGGTTGTTTAATTCCACTTGGAATCATCCGTCATATTTTGATATGGGGAAGGTAATTTAAATTTATACGCAATAGTTATTTCATTAATTTCTAGATCTACGCTTGCTTGGTCAGGGTTGATGGACAAATCGGGTGGGACGCGATGTGAATACAGGTATTAGTGAACGGCTGGTAGTCTTTATTTTTTAACATAATTTGTCCGTTCAGGATTGATAGTAAAGGTATTGGCTAGATGGAAGAGATCCGTAGTTAGAACTATTCCGTCGTTTGTGGATTTTCCTGTTAATAGTTCATTCGCTAGTCGCTGTTGGGAACCATTTTGATAATGAGGCTAGTCAAAAGAAAAATGTTTATTTTCGTTTTATCAGATAAGCTAGTAATTTTTTACTAGTGCGGGTTTTGGGTAAGTGTTCTTTAATTTATTTGACGATCACCGTATTAAACAATCTTTAGTTTAGTTATACTTTTGGTTAGTGAATTAGAACATTTGCGTTATCACCGTGAAATCTTGCCACATGGGGAAGTGGGAACCGTGATTTCTCATTAGTTTCTTCTCACAAATTTGGTACCCACAATGGCTTCCAGGTTGGGTCAGTTAAATGGGACTTAAATTATCGGACGTTTTCTCCCTATGAAGTTGGGAATTTTATTACCTGCAGATCTTGGTGGTTCGAGTGTGATCCAGGAGTTTCTTGGCGTGATGGAATTTTGCTTTATTGCTAAATATTTTGATTGTGGTAATCTATTTTAATTACGTTCTCATGATAGCGCAGTAGTAGTTGGCGTTATTATGGTTTTCCGTTTTTCTGTTTTTATGCGTAACGTTTTAATTGTGTGTCAAGTTTTTGGGCTAACAGCCTTGTTAATGTAAATTTTTGCAAGCCCGAAACCCTCGGAATCGAATGTTCATCGGATGAGTAAGTGAGTTTCTATGAACTTGATTTAAATTAATTATCTTATTTTACTTCATCTTGTCTCCTTTTAACTGAATCAGGATAAATGTTCAAATCTTTTCCCTTTTGAAATTTTTATGTACTATATTTTTAAGCTAAATTCTAAGGTAATTGCATCAGTTGATTAATTATACATCAAGATTTAATTATGTTTAAGTATCTAAACTTCGCAAAACAATTATAGGATCTCAAGCAAATCGTTTGATTTGTTAATTGTGCTTATACGGAAGGACGAAGTGCTAAATATTTTCTATTTGGACTAAGAGTTGCCTCCCTTATTTGACCTGTCAGTTGTGGTTAAGCGATCACGGGTCTTCTGGGTTTAAGTGGGGTTATTATTTAATCTGTTTGCTTGCAGTATAATTAAATCTCGGTGGTTTGGAGGGTGATTGAAAACTTAAATATGGTAGCTAGTTATTTTCCATTTAGATTTCTCGATTTTACTCAATGAATCGGAAATCGAATTTAGTACTCGTTAAAAAAATTGGATCATTAAAACGTGCCTTGGGTATTCGCTATGTAGGGATATATAATTCACTGAATTCTTAATTTTAATGATATTGATTCATGATTATCATATTAGAAATTTCTTACGTCGATTTATTGAACTTTATGTACGAATGATTTTGAGCTATTTTATCGGATGAAAGATTTATAACAACGATTTCATTTTTTTATTTATTCCCGTCACCTTCCCCTTGGTTGACCTTAGGCGCATTATGTTCATATTACAGTTAATGAGTGCCCACTGGACTACTCGGTGTGGTGATTTTGAGCCGTGTGTAGAATAATTTAGGTCGAATTTGAAGAAAACGAGAGACGAGGAAGTAGCCAAAAAACCGCTTCCTTATTTCTCCTTTCTTCTATATGGGATAATATTGACGTTCCAGCTCCTGCGTTCCGCACGCCGGGCCTTCAAGGACACGAATCATTGGCGATATTCCACGCACTTACAAGAGTTCGAATAATAGGTTGATTTTAATGACTTGTGATGTGTCTTTGGCTTTGGGCCGGAAAAATTTCGACAATAATAAAAAAAAAATTTATGAATTATGAATAATTTATTAAAATAATATTAAAAATTTACCGATCCAAGTATCCATAAAAATATCATAAAAATATCACTCTCCCCACGCCGACACCCAAGCAGAGCTCTATCGAGGTTGCGAGGATGCGACCTGGAGAGAGTTTTCAAATAAAACTCTCACTTACATAGATTTTTAAAAATTACTTAATGACTTTCAAAAAACGATTAAAAATTATGTGAAAATGCATCGGTATATATACCTATGTTTTGGCCCTAACCTTGCGTGTTCTTTTTGATGTAGTAAAACAAAATTTGACCTTGGGATTTTCTAGTGTATTCTAATCTTAATTTTTATTATTTTGCAATTTTATTTGATAATTTTTCTTTTAAAATTTTTATTGAATTATTTTTAATTCCAATTCTTTGAATTTTATTTCCTTTTTATGAAATTTCACATTTTTGTTAAATTACCAATTTCGGTCAAATTTGTTAGGTTTTCGTGTTACGTTTATATTTATATCGTGCGGATCTTGTTGCCTTTTGTTATTATTTTAATTTATTTTTATGTTTATTATTTTATATGTAATTGTCTTCTTTCTCATATTTTGATAGGGTTTAATTAGTGTTTTAATAGGTTTGAATTTAAATCTGCATGTTATATTTGCATGTGTGTTACCGATTCATTTAAACATTTACAAGGCCGTTTGTGTTCTGGCCCAACACAATATATCACGATAAAGACGTGAAGCAAACTTTGATCCAGTCAAGAAATTACATCAGCAGATCGAACTGCTCAAATCTCAATACAATGAAGAACTTAATATATCGAGAGAACTATGGGTACAAATCTGAGAACAGCACACCTAATCGCAAAACTTGAAGCATGGTGCCACATTCAGAGAGACTTTTCGGATCAGCAAACTTATTCGAAATTGGAACTTTTTCTTGCAGGCGATGATTTTGTCATCGAAGTATCAATCTCAGTTCAATCAGCACAGATACCTTAGACCAATGGTTTTGTGGTGACAATAAGAAGATCCATACCGCTAAAACCCCTACCTGGGAAACATGAACGAGTTCGTATTCGGAAACTTAAAGTAGCCCGACTATTGGGAAAGACCGTTCCACAATTCTAAATTAAACATTTAGTGAACTAATTTATTGATGCGAATTTTCTTGAAATTATAATTGTTATTTCTATATTATTTAGTATTTCAGTTTCCTGAGAAATGAAATGTTGTTAATTTGAATCAACATTAGTTAAGCATGGACCTCATATTGGTTAGGACATAAAACCCAAATTATTGTTGGGGTATTAATGGTCTTGGCTAAAAGAATCACCTTTACTAACAACCATCCGCTAGAACAAAGTACCAACGTTATTTTTAACGAGCGTCTAGTGGTAATGTCTTGTTATGTGCGTAAAATATAGGAATTCTGTAGGAAATACTTGAGTGAGTTCTAGTTAGTACCTAGCAATATATATTAATAGATAATGATCAAAATCACTTGATAAAGGCTGTGTCAAAAATTTGTGAATATCAAAAAACATTGATATCTTTACTGATTCATAGTCAAATATTTTTTTAATATATATATGTGTTCAATCAACAATTCATGGTGTTATTGCTATATTCTGTATATGGTTTTAAAATAATATTATCATCCAAGTTATTTTGAGACTTTATTATTTCTATTTATCAAAATTAAAAAAACACGTAAGTAAAAACTTTTTTAATTTGTGCAACACTTATCATCAAACTTTACTTTTGTCTTTATAATCTTCCAAATTAGCTTGATTCAGTCTCTGGTTCCATTAAATCTTTGAAAGTGCACTGTAATCATGTACATGAGTATGCTCATCTTCTCTCCATTGGGAATACTATCCCAGTTGTATTTTATAAACATGCTATTTTCACTAAATTCAATATCTTCGTGCATTTTTGCGAAAGAATGACCTAATATCATTTTGTCTTCAAAGTTATTCTTTGCTAATCTGACCTTGTTGTAAAAATATCTTTCCAAAATAACTTGTTTCTAGCAACAAACTAAATACAAAATAATTAATTAATTAATTCAAATTGAGCTTAAATTTATAAATAATCGGGCAGTACAAAAAATGTAATTTGCACTGTAAATATTGTACCCTCTTTTTTGTATCCATTCAAACAAATAATAAAGCATCCAGTGACAAATTCATATCTTTATATTTCCGTCTTTCATTTTCTTATTTTTCATCACCTAAGTTCTGCCATTTAAATATTCCTAAATTAAATATAAAATGTATTTTTTAAAAGAAAACACCACCTTTATTTTGATGATCCATTGTGGTTGTATTTTGTGGTGTTTTGAACCTGCTATTTATACTATTTCAGTTTTAACCAAGATATGATTCACTACGGAAAAGTGATAAAAACAGAATATATATTTTCGTGACCTACATAAAACTTCGATTCAACCTAGTAATTTTCTAAGGAGGTTTGTGGAGTACTGTGCAAGCGGACCAATCCCTCTACTCAGTCTCCAATCATTTGAATAATGACATCCATATGCCTCTTTGTCGTTATCCATAGTTGTAACTGGTCTCTGATATTGTCGGTCACTATTATTTAGATTCATTATTCTTGGCCATTTTTTCTCACGTCTCACTTTTCATTTCTCTGAAAGCATCTGTAATTGAAAATGTTCTGCTTTATGACAATGAGGAAATTTCCCAATCATACACTCTGTTCTCTTATGGCCCTCTTCAAACCATGACCAGCATTTGAATTTTTGTTGGCTATTACTCTATATGAATTTCTTGTTAAAATTGTATTGTTTTTTGGGTTTTCTCTGTTCTGTCTCTGTATATCTGTTATGAACATTGGTATATCTTTGTGACATTAGTTGTGCTGAAATATCTAGCGTTTCTCGCTACATCTGCGTATCTTCTATCGGTTCTCATAAATGTCATTGAGATATATTTTTTCGATTTTATTATTCATTTACCTTCTCATGTTTTTAAATTCTTTTTTTCTTTTTCTTTACCGATTTATACTCGTTCAATAATAAATCTTTATAAATCTTGGTTTTCCAGCGCATTGAATATAATAAATTTTTGTAGCTTTTTTTTCTTCATTTAAAGCATATTTCAGAATTAATTTCTCTGATTTCGCTATTTTTCACAAATATTATCTACAAAATCTTCACCTTGTCTTCATTCTAGAGTTTCATTTAAAACTTCAAACAGATTCATTGGTTTTCTGAAATATTATTTCAATCTGTCCACATAACTCTGCTTCTTATCGGTGCTGTCATATTTCTTGATTGCTTCTGTTGATAAGAATGACTTTATAAATCTTTTTTTTGAAATCATCAGTTATTGACATTGATTCAAAGAATCTCACTGCTTCTTTGATGAAATCTTAGATTCCAGTTCTCATTTCGAAGTTTTCCGGTGCTTTGAAAAATCGGCAATCGTGGTCGCCATATTAGTTGCTTGATTTCGTAAATTGATAACATCCATAAATAGTAACTAAATAATAACTTACAAGCTTTGTTTTTTCTATTTAACAACAAATGCAATATTTACACAAAGATATTCATTTTGTTTTTGTATCATAAAAATTTATTGTGTATTTTGAGGATATTTTAGCAAGCATGAGTTAACAATTGAATAAGGAATAATAATAAACAAGCATTCAATAAATATTTTATATTTTTATATTATAAACATTCTTAAATAATAATTTTATTCAAAATGTCCCGAGAACAATGTAACTATTATCTAAATGTTTCGAGGCTAATTATGGCACTTGTGGCAGCAATAAAAAAATTTGTGAGATAATATGATTTCAAATGAACGTCGAATAAATGTTGAATTCAACCTAATCAGTCATTTCAGCTTCAAATGGACATAAAGTTAAAGCACGTGGAACTAATAAACATTTTATTGAAGTATTTGAGTATTTCCGATTTTTGTTGATGGGTTTCACGTTTAGCGGGATTTCCAAGCCTTACAATGCGATCACTTAGATAAATGATCAGTTCCTTTAAAAAAAATTATATTTATTGAGGAGCGGATTTAAGCTTTTCACGGTCCCCGTAGTTAATATAAAACTGACCCTTTCACTACTTTTGTAAGCTTAATTATATTTCTTAAAAACGAATTGTTGAAATTATAAAATGAGTCCCCTCTATGATCAACTGATAATATAATTAAAATAACTAAATATATAAAAAAGGCACATTTTTATAGAAAACCAAACTTAACAAGAATAAAAAATATTCATTGCATAAAAAGTTAATAATTATATATTTAGTAACAATTATAAATTGATTATTTCTAAATTAAAGATATAAGATTTCTTGTTTTAGTCGAAAATAGTATATAATCTGTAGAACTATGAAAGCCACAGGTTACGCATGCTTGATTTAAACTACATAAAAGTAAATTGAACATTTAAACAAAAACAAATACATTTAAATAAAACAATATTTTATCACTACATATCATATATTATTTTTGTGTCGAATAACTTGCTCATCATTCTTTAGATTCTGGATTGGACAATTTTTGGACTCCATTTTCGTCATCTTGAAATCTTCCAGATCTAAATAAATAACAAACGGAAAGAGTAGGTATAGAATATAAAGAATACTATATAATAACTCAATAGTATAAAAAAGGTTTTACAAAAGCAGTGCTCTAGCCCCCCCAGATGGGTTAACTGTTCCTATATTAGGTTCCCAAAGGAACTCTTGGAATCATTTAATGTCAAATTTGTAAAAAAAAACTCGCTAAAATAAGTCATCGATAAAATTACACATTTAGAATGCGTAAACTGCATGGAATTTGTATGACGTAATTTTCACAATTTTTTCAAGATTTCATTGATAAATATCACCATTTCATTCTACGACGTCAATGGCTTCCCATAGATTAACGCAAAACAATTGTATTATTCAATACCAAATTACGTAACCGGATGAGTAATAATTTATATAATAACATTAAAAAAAGAGGGGAGGGGATGGGGAGGAGGAAGTAAAATCTTTTATTGTAACAATAAAGTTATTTCATCATATATAATCAGGACTTTCAATCTTGGCCAGTTCTGTAAAAAAATATGTATATAAAAACTAATAAATGCTATTTATTAAAAATAAAATTGTAAAAAATTACAGAATACAAAATTTAAACAAAAATTCCAAAACCCTTCTACCATCATTGAGCTTTCATAAAATTACAAATTCTTGTTTCTTTTATCTTTTTTTTTGTCTACTTTTGTAATTTATCATCCAATGAAATATATTTGAAATATAACAAATTTTTTTTCTATTTGAGTAAATAAAGATTGGACCTAAGGGTAAACTTCCTAAAACAAGGTAAATAGGTATCTAGAAAAGATTGTGTTGTGTGAGAACGTGTTTTACTAGACTAAGAGCCAATACAAAATCGAGTGATATGTTCCAAAACTTCTTAAAAATATATTTTTTTTTCAATCTAACAATTATTAAAAATATAAACATGTGTAAAAAAAATAAGTAGACAAATTTTTTTGTTCTCATTTAAGAATAAAAATTTGCATTTTCAAAAACACGTTATTAACTACTTTCTTTTATTAGTAAAATATGAAAAATTAATTCTATGTAACACAAATTTTAATCTTTTGTCCGAATGAAAATAAATGAAATATATTAGATTTTGAGTTTCTCTTTGAATTTTTTTATTTTTCCATTACTTTTATCTAAAAAAGGCAAATGTCTTTCTTTAATCTTAATTACCAAATCTTACTTGGCATTAAGTACTTTGGATTCCAGATTTTTTTGATTAGCATGATCCTTCCGAAAAATAGAGTTCATTTAGTCTCCACGTCTAATATTTCTGAATATGTTCAGGAGGTTTACATCTATTCTGAATTTGATACTTCATTGAAGAATTTTGCTTCATCCTATCTTTATTTATGTTT
Organism: Schmidtea mediterranea; assembly: GCA_022537955.1. NCBI lineage: Eukaryota > Metazoa > Platyhelminthes > Tricladida > Dugesiidae > Schmidtea > Schmidtea mediterranea. Next base: position 28,620,597 of record CM039681.1, read on the forward strand.
ACTATTTTCTGAATTCATTCAACATTAGAAGAGAGCGATGCGCTTGGTCCAAGTGACCCAGGTATATACGAAGAATTGCGATTGACTATACCATTCAGACTATAGATCAATATTTTGTTTTATATTTTAAAACAAATGAATATAATGAAATCGAAAACAGATAGTGAAACAAATAACAAATTTCACCGATAACTTGTCACATTAAAAAATTCATTTATGTTACGCCATTTAAACAAAAAATTTGTTTTTTTAATCAGCCTTATAAAAAATTCCCCATTTTTAGGTCACAAAGCATACTGATATAAAGTACAACATTTTCAACTTGACGTCCAATTAAAAGTACCGATTTCGCCCTAAACATGATTTATGACATATATAAATAACAAAATTAAACTCCCATTTCTGCCACATATAATTCAGGTGATTATTAATCAAAAATTTTATTTCTTTCCATTGAAATTTGTTACAAATTCTTGTGGTAATTAAATCCCTCAATTATATAAAAATTCAAAGTTTATGCAAATAATTTATAATTAATTAATAGTTTATAATATAAGCTATTATTTAATATATCATTATTATAAAACGATAATTTCCCGGCAGCAGCATCAATTACAGTAAAACAATCAACCAATGATAAAATAAGCCTTTACTGTGACCTTCAATTTTATTAAAAACAAAAATTAGAATTTTTAGAAATAGTCAACTAAAAATTTTGCCAATAAAATTGATTTATTTTATAAAAAATCTGAGATGTAAAATGAAATTAAAAACTTTATTGATAATTTAATTTAATACTAAATATGATCTAAAATTCATATAAATATCTATTAATTTAATATTTTTATTTTTTCCCAAATATTTTGTTTTCAAATGGGGTATTTTTAGATGATTTAAAGGAAAATATTAATTATTTTATATTTAATAAATAAATTATTATTATTATGCAATCTTTTTAAAGATGTGCTTTTCCCTCTGAAAAAGTACTTGAAAAATTCTTTTGTCAAATTTTTTTATAAAACTATTATGTAATCAAATAATGGGGAAAACATTTTAATTAATAATTATTCATCAAAATTTGTCATCCCACAGTCAATCATGTTTATGATTGATGCTAAACGGAGTCGGTAAGTATCAAAAAACCACCCAAAATCTGAGCATAATAAAAATATAATCACCGCCTCGGAAAGCCAGGGAAAATTGGTTCATAGTAGTCATTCGGATCCAATGCAGGTCGACATGATTACATTCAGCATGGGACAGAATTATTCACAAAGATGACCGCCGATTTGTGCATTAGTCAGCGATGGGATCTGTTTCCCTATCACTACTCACACAAGATTCGGCACTCCACCTACTTTTGTCTCACAAATACACTGCACACATCTGACCTTGTAAGCGTCTTAATTTTGCTGGCTAGAACAGTTGACTAGCGTAATTGGACAACTCTCATTGGCTACGATGAAATTCCATTACTATATATGTAGAAAAACACAAAATACCTTGAATTTTATTATCTCAAACCTTGCCATTGTGAAATCAAACCATGAATATCCGTCGATACGAAACGGGCAGCTTTGACGATGACAAACCAAATGGAAAGAGCCGATTCTCTGCAACTGAACCGATAAGTGGCACCTCAACAAACTTCAGCAATTCCAACAGTTTGATATCCTTCAAAACCTCCCAACCAGTGACGAATTCTGTGGCGGGAGACTCAAATAATCAGACCATGAATTTCTCTTCCCTTTCAAAATGTATCAGATGCAATCAACCGAAAAAGGATGGCGATGCGTCAAATCTATGCGCCAAATGCAAAATAATTCCAGTTTCCTCATATGATTTCTGTCGCCAAGCCACCTATATGCACCGGAATTGGCAGTGCCCTCCCCGATAACGAAAAAGAAAAAAAACCAAGAGAAAATTTTAAGTAAACTTTTTTTTATTTCTTTGTTTCATTTCGAGTTGAATTTTATTTTCCGTTTGTCGGTTTTCTAATAAATTTGTTGATATTTGTTTTTATTTTTGTGTCGGTTGTGAAATATTTCATTAGCACTTTTCGGCAGTTTGTTACGTAATCATTCTCACATACGAATGGATAACAACTTGACCTCTTTAAGATAATGAAATTTAAGTCGCATTCCAGAGAGTTCCACTGTCAGGCTTTGACCGGAAGAGGTTTTGCGAAATGAATTTACGCATTCCAACCATGAATGTGAATGGCAGTCATTACTTAATCAATCGAAGCGTGACACTGATCAGCCAATAGGAAAGCGGCATTTGTTAATACTGCGGATAATTAAATATTTTAATTAATTTTATAATTTTAATTATCATTTATTTAACAACCAATTAAAATTAGATAATATAGATCAAACAGTCTTTCAGCTTCCTAAAAGTTCGTAGAATTTTTTGGATATTTTTTTTGTCAAAACTAAAGATGAAATTTTATATTAATTATTTCTTTTATTGATTAATTAAAAATTAATATCTAAGATTAAGCGGGTACCCATCACGTTACCAAAGGTATAGACAAAAAAGGTACTTATCAAGGAACAATGAAGACAAGAATACATAATAGATAATGTTAATATTCATTGTTAATCATCTCCATGACAAAAAACAAATTCCCGCCTCTTAAACATTTTTAAAATATATGAAATTTACAGTTAATTAATATAAAACTAAAAATTTAAAATGTGCCTCCACCCAGGGATGGCCACTAAATCAAACAAAACGTATTCTATTACTCAAATAGTCAAAATGTCTTTCTTAAGATTTTCCACCTCGGTTGTCCATCTCTAGAACAGGCTCTGTAATAATGTTGTTTAAATTAAGTTATTTGGTTAAACCTGATTGTCAGAGGGATCAAATTAAGCCTGCGTGATGTGGAAATGTTCATGTTTTACAGAAAAAGTCCTTTTTGAAAATGTCAAATAAATTTATAATAAAATAAATTGCAATTTATTATTATTTGCTCACCTATCAGTTATTTAGAATTTAAATTATTCTATTTTAAATGGACTGAATTCTAAGAACAATCCATGAGTGAGCGACGGGGGCCCCACCCTCCCCCCGTCAAAACGGTCAAAATATGACAATCATAATTATTTTTGTGTACACAACTTTACATATTACTCATCAGAAAACAAACAAGATAAAAAAACAATCATCATATATTAGGGTTAATTTTTATTACTCAACATAGAGTAGTGTACGCTACACAGGATGCATCAGACAACTTTAACATAAACAAATCGTTATTTTTTTGCAGTCTTATAAATATGGTTCGTTTTTATCCCATAACACGTGTTTTTGTTTTGTGTTATTTCAGACTTAAAGGTGGTTCCATGTTTATTGCAATGAAAAATTGGCATTTTTCTGTGCAATAAAATATATTTAAAATTTTTTTAATTAACCTAACTCCTTGAACCAGTGTGAAAAAATATTCTTTATGAAGTTTTTTCACACACGTTCTGACTCCCTCATGTACCAAATTGTTGTGAAAAAGTTGATTGAGAACAAAACTGAGGAGGTTCTCACCTTCTCCACACAAAAATCACAAATCCGCCCTTGATTCAATTTATAATAAGCAAGTCAATAGTCGTGGTATCCATAAACCTAATTATAAAAGTTTCTATATTCGAGTGTGTGTATGAATTTCAAGGAGTCTCATAAAGTTAAAGGTCGATCATGTTTTACTAGTGACATGTGTCCCACCTGGCGCACGTTTTGGTACCTCCTTTACTACTTATTAGAATATTTTTAAAGTGTGATATTATGTATTTAATTTCCAATTATGAACATAATTTTTATTTAATTATTTATTATTATTTTTATTAATTTATTCATTTTAATCATTTAATTATTTATTTATATTTAATTATTTATTTAATTTAATTTTCATTTAATTATTTTTTATTTATTTAATTTTTAATTTAATTTATTATTATTTTTATTTATTTATTATTTTAATAAATTATTTTTTTAAATTTTAAATAATTATAACACATTCATTAATTTATTTATTTTAATCATTTAATTATTTATTTAATTTAATTTTCATTTAATTATTTTTTAATTTATTTTAATAAATTATTTTTTTTCATTTTAAATAATTATAACACATTCATAATGGGTAGTCGATTTATATACCAAATTTTTTGGAAATCGAATATATGAGCTTCAATATGTAGAATTAGCAAAAATATTGAAATCAGTTCAATTGCAGTATAAACATTGTCGCTGGAGATACAGATTCCTTTTTCTTAGATATTAATAATTGCAAATTAGATATCAGTTGTATAGATTCAAAACAACTATATTCACACATACAATGACGATAAAAGGGTTTGGGTTGGAAAGAATGAAAGTCTGGCATATGATCATAATATGATAGAGAATATCAATAAACTTACAGAATAATCATACAACTGTGCATGGTCAGATCTTCAAATCGATTATCAAGCTACTCATCAAAATGATTATCAAGATACTCATCAAACTCATCATCAAACTGTTCATCGAATTGATCATCAAAATATTTATCAAAATTTTCATTGCCATACTTGTGATTATCATCGTTCTATCTATTTAATAGATTTATATTGGTTTCTCACGTTAATTATTTATTGTTATAATCGTGATAAAAATTTTATATATAAATTGAATACCCATTATGCATGTGTTATAATTATTTAAAATGAATAAAAAAAATTAATTAAAATAATAAATAAATAAAAATAATAATAATAAAAATAATAATAATAAAAATAATAATTATAATAGTTTTGACAAATGAAAGCTTGTAAGAACCCAGTCGAATCTCTAGTAAAAGTGTGTCGGGACAACCTGGGGTAAAATTGATATGTTGAACTATTTAGATGATGAGTTATAGAACAAACCCAAACAAAAAAATATTAATTACAACGTATAATTTAACGATTATGCTCGAAATAAAAATAATTATTATCACTTATTAAGTTAACTAGATTCTTGCAAACAGTTCCGTGAACAATGTGAAGTAGTCGTTCAATATTAATTCCGAGTCCTGAGATTATAAGAACCATGCGTACAAATCCGGACAATATCTGGTATTGTTTATGGTACCTTCGATACTGTTCTAGTCAAAATTTAGATCCACCTTCTTAATTTCTCTCTGGAAGTTAGCTCCAGTTTTCATATTTCTCATTTATTATTTTAAATCGTTATCGATTTTTTTATTGATTATATTCTTTCCCATAGGAAGCTGTTTAGCTACCTACTATTGGGAATTGATTGGATGGATTTATATAATAATAATAATAATAATAATAATAATAATAATAATAATAATAACACACACACATCGTTCACGTCTCAGGGGAACACGACAAACATTACCAAAATAGAATGAAGGTGATCCATTACAATAATAAATAAATTAAATAAGTAATTAGATGAAACTTAAATTAAATTAATAATTAAATTAAAATTATGTCCGTAAATTGAAGTTAAATACATAATATCACAATTTAAATATAACCTAATAAGTAGTATAAGGGGGGGTACCGAAAAGTGCGCCAAGTGGAACACATGTCACTACTTGCATCATATAAAATACAGGAGAATAATAAAAACCTTGGAAAGCTACAAAAATGTGAAAGAAAAAGGGTGTATTTAATGATGTCATATCCCGTCACAATTAATGGGTGAGAATTCCTTGATACAAAAACATTTTGCCAAAAAATGCCAAATGTCAAATTTCTAAGGATGAAGTTAACAAATGAAGTAAAGTTCCGGAATTCGTGCATCTTTATCGAAAGTCATCATTTACACCTAATTCTGGTCCATTTCCGGTTATATTTTATTAATAAAGACAAATTCTTACAAACTTGTTTCATTAATATTTATTTTAATATTCATATTAAAAATATTTATTTCTTTTATTTGTAATTTTTCATCATCGACTTTACAAATTTATTCAATTTGTTTTACATGATAAAAAAAGTATATTTATAATTTCACTCATGTACGGTCACAAACTTTCAATTTATTGTCTAGGAAACATGCATAGAAACAAAATTTCTTTTTCCCCCTTTTCCTAATTATTCAAGAAAATATTTTATTGTAAAATATTTCTAATTAATTTATTAGTTTTATTGTTTTATATTAAAAATTTAACATGAAGATTGTAATTATTTTCATTATTTTAAATCAATCTAAAAAATAAATGAATCAGATAAATTATTTTGTATATTATGATGGTATTAAAATAATTTTATATATTTTGATTATACACAGTGAACATAGAAGAAAATTTTAATGACAATCAAGTTCAAATTTACTATAGTACTGACCCCAGCTGGTTTGCTTCCCAATGTTCTAATGATGAAAAAAAGCTTTCATCATTAGGTTGATTTGGCATATAAATCTCCGAAAAGGACTTTGCAATGATACGCGACTTAAGGTTATCACCCTTCATCGTAATGTAATTCAAGCTGAGATTTTGAGGGAAATGAACAGAGTAACAAAGGTTTTACTTCCAAGGGTCAAGTTAAAACCAAGTGATACATATCTTCCGCTTATACCTAAGAGTTTTTAATGATCCAAACAAGTCACAACGACAAAGTTTCGAACATGTTGGAATCCGGAGTTTAGTTATGTTTGATTTAAATGTGGCGTTTCCAAGATGTCGGAAACACCAAATCATTAAGGGAAAACTATATGAACGATTGGAATTGAACCAGAGATTTTTGATAATTAGACAAATCATCAATCTCGATGTTGGAAAATAATATCAAAATTTTTCAGCTTTTATATTCATCAGTCAACTATCACGAATTGTTCAACAAGGAAAACCATAAAATTATCACCATCGTGATGAAAATGTGATGGAAACAAAGCCTCCTTATTCACTGTGCTAAAAGAGATATGCCCTGGAACGCCATTGATTTGAGGGCGTAAAAATTTAAATTTTGATAACTTACCTAAGACGTTTAAAACATTAAGTAAGTATGTGATATAATATTTCATTAACTAAAAGTTGAATTAACATGTTCAAAAATAAAAATAAAATACTTTAAGTTAAAGAGTTAAGTTAATAGACGCCTAGAAAATGAAAATTTGTTGATTTCTAATATAGCTCAAATAACAATCCAAGAAGAAAGATAAAATATTTAGCCTTAGAGTTCGGAATGTCACAGATGAAATTTATAATACGTTTAGTCAGTGAGTAACAAATTTAGCTACCATACGGGATAATTAATTAACTTTGTATTTGTAAGCGAAATTGTAAATACAGTTTTAGAGTGAAATTATTTTGAGCCCTGGCGCCAAAACTTGTTAAGACAGCCCTGGACGGAGACACGTAGAATCATATGTTATTTTGCAGGTTTCGGTAATAAATGTCAAAATCTGTAAGTAGAATTTGTATTGAATGGACAAATTGATCAAATGCAGCAGGGTTTATACATTTTATTCCTGTTAAAAAATATAGCTTGAACATCTTTTTCGATTTTGTCTTTTTGAAAAATTTCGTGTTGTTTTAAAAATGTATTATTTGTTTTACTTCCGTGAAAATAACATAAGTTGCAATTAGTTATTAATTTATTTGATTAATAAAGTAGAAATAAATACTTAGCTAGTTTTGTCATACCATTTTTCACCCAAATACTAAAGAAAAATGTTTTTTATCTCACATATAACTAATCTGGTGCAGAAATGCCTTTTATCCCTACAGGCTATGTCAGTCACACACGCATTTACTCACACACACACACACAAATATATATATATATATATATATATATATATATATATATATATATATATATAGAGAGAGAGAGAGAGAGAGAGAGAGAGAGACCTGCACTGGCCAGTAAAATATTTACCCTACCCGAACAAAAAATTTCAAGCAAAAATATTGTAAATATCCTAAAGAAAACACAATTACGATTTCAATGTTAATACTACATACATTTATGTATCTTTATTTTTCCAACTCACGTAAGTTTTTATTTATATTACTATGTGAAAATATAATATAGCATCAACGCTTTCTGGTTTGAAATTTGTACCGATGTTCTTGCAGTACTTGTCCAGCTACTCTAAAGTTTCTTTAGGAATTAACACTGCTAGCCGGAATATATAAAACGTGCATAGAGACTTTCGCTAAATATTTATATTTTCCCTCTTGTTCTTGCCACCAATTCAATATATTGTAATGGCGATTAGTAACATAATATAGCTCAATCATATTAGATGAAATCATATTTATCAAGAATTTTGTACAAATTTTCAAGTCTATTCACGTCATTTTGGCTATTTAAAATTAAATTTATGTAAGCCAGGAAATTCTATTCACGTAAATTTTATTTTAATTCATTGATCATTGGGGAAATGAATTTTTAAAATTAAGCCCGAGCATGATTAAGATGGAGCCTACAAAACCTCATGATGTCAGACTAATTTATTTAAATTATAACTATATAAATAATTCCGCTATCGATTAGTTATTAAAACATTTTAAAGTAATAACTAAATTATTTTTTATTTTCATTAAATTTCTTGAGTCTTCCAACATTTTCTGAAAAACTCTTTTTGATGAATTTGAGGAAAGTCTTTAAAAATAACTTTAAATTTCGTGAAACTGTCATTTGTTATTTTAAATAATGGAGCTAAATAGATTCTAGTTTTAGAAAAACCATGGTTGTAACTTTCCAATTTTGTTTAACTCGTTTGATAGGTAAAGCCATGCCATGGTGTGCAACTTGGTTTCAAAAGAGATGGAAACATAAAACACTGAAAAGCCTTAAGGATTTTTCCCTACACTTTTTCAAGTTACAAAATTGGCTCCACACTTTCTTTCACGGTATGTACCCGTGGAAAATTAATTTAGAACACCGAAAAGAGTAAAGACTTTGACAAGATCGACTTTACCCAAACCAAACGTGTTGGACTTTGGTTTAATGAGATTATATAGATAAAGAATTATTTACACTGAAGATTTTTTGAATGGATATATATCAAAGTCCGAAGAGAAGCTGTGCAGATTTATTTAGCTATTATAATAATTTCAATTTCCGATATAAATGAAAAATTTCTAAAACCCCAGAAGTTATATTTTTCAATTTTCATTAGATCAATATTTCTGATTGAATTTCTTAGTAGAAATTTAAAAATAAAATCATATTAAAGCGATCACAAGAGTATAAAAATTAAAACCGATATTGTTTATTGTAATTATTATAATGCATTTTTCTGAAGAGATTAATTTCATTTGAAAGATTCAAATATTTTAATTTTTAAAGAAAATAATTGATTTCTTTATCGATGAGAAAGCAAATATTAAAACAGATTAAAAAAAATCTTTTGAAACACTGTCTAAAAATTGTAATATATTGGTATATTTACATTAGCATAGAAAATCCATTGATTGTTCAACGAGTTCGATGATTCTTATTTAAAATTATGAACAATACTGATTTAATTTGTTATAATCATTTTCTTTTGATTTCATATTTGATCTTTTATTTAATTCAATATCTTTCATATTAATGTTTGTAAAAATTAAGATCAAAACAATTCTTTTTTTATTTATTTAAAGGTTCACACTATTTGGGCGCAGCCTTTATCAAGACATGTATGTTTTTGAGTATATTATTTTATTAACATTTTTAGTTTTTATTTTTGCATAATCTGTATAATTTTTATCGACCAATAAATAAAATCATTCAAAAAATGCGATTCACTCATTTGACAAATCGATTTATTCCACTAAACCAAGAATAAAGAAAATCTATGAAATAAGATATATTCTTCTTTAAAGTTACTTAAAAATTGAAATTCAAGAATTTAATGATATTACGACATTTTATTTTAGATTTAATAAGTTTAGTAGCTTTGGCATAGGAATTTAAAAATTCCAGCAGTGGAGTAAATCACTTTTTCACTTGAAGGACTTGAGTTTATTTATAAATGTTAAAATCACGAAAAAAATGAAATATTTTAAAATCCAAAAATAACATTTAATTAAAGTGTAAAATATCGATCTGTGGTTTTAAGATCCTTGAAGAAGATCAAAGCTTCACTCGACTTCGGTTATTGTTACAGTATTCATTATTTCTTCTTGGGTTCTACATGTGATTTTGTATTTCAGTTTAGTCAACAAGACTGTTAGAATCTTTCTCATATGAGATGTTGATAAATTGTAGAGATAGAACTTGACGGAACCATTTGAAACGAACAAAATAGTCGCAGTATTATAGCTGACCCCTTGACTGTACCCGTCCGGAAAGAAGTTTGTATTAAAAAACACCAAAACGACTGCCAATGGAGTGGCCGATATCAGATAATAGAATGAAGTCACAACGACCATTTTGATGGCAAATATCGGAGAATTTTGCTGGTTTCGATTCTTCGATGAGCTTACTTTCGCGAAACTTTTCTTGATTTTAATCAAAATAATAAAAGCCGATAAGAATATTACAACGAAAGGAATGAGAATCGCAAACGTCAGCAAAATGTAGGACGAAATAAATCCACTATCTTTCGAATCTATGTAGATATTTCCGTTTAAAGCCGAAGAACATAAAATAAAAATGAAATTAATGACAAAGGTTTCTCTGTACGACATTCGACGAATAAAGGAATTTGTCGGCCAAATAACAAGGCAAAGCCTTTCTACGGACAAGGCACATAGCTGCCAAACCGAACAATCAAAACTCAGATATGTAAAGTAAAGATGTATATTTCTGAAAATCACACTTACCAAACGGACATCCGTATCATTGTATATTAAAAGTAAGTAACGCGTCCCGGGAACAAAAAGTAGCAGTGTGTCCCAAACCGTTTGGATATAGAGCATCATTTTCGTAAATGGCCTTAGGCCATTTTCGTGTCTTAGAATTAAGATGGTTAACGCGTTTCCAATGTATCCCATAGTAAGAATAAATATCAAAAACACTGTATAAATCCGGTTGACCAGTATGTAGTATACTGGAACCTAAAACATAATAACTATAAAATAGGAAATTATAATATTACCTCATCAAATATAATCTCTCCTCCCGTTTTATTTGTCAAATTCATGATTGGGAAAACTCGGTAGCTCTCTATTTATATACCAAATATACAGGAAACAATTTTATTGGATCGTAATGAGATTTCCTTGCCGGCTGTTGAATACTTTGTTTGGGGATTTTAAACTTTTAATTTCCTTGCATTTACCTCAACCGGGAAATGGGTAGTTTTAAAATTCCACTTAACTAGTTTAAAAATCATTTTAATATTATTTCCTCTCATTTTTTGCGCAATTTTCTCAAAAAAATTAAATTTATTTTGTGAAAATTTTATGAAGAATTTTTAAGTTAATAAATAAATAAAAAAAGAAGATTTATAAATATATCACCAGGTTAAAATTTATTAGAAAATCATAACATTTTTTAAGTGTTGTTTAAATAATTCAAAGTTTTCATAATTTATTCACAAATTCAATTTTGAATAATTTATATGTAAGAAGCCTGTAATTATTGTATTACAATGTGACCGCTCATTAGTCCAAAAAAATTAATCAACTTCCTTGATCAGTGATTGTCAACTTTTTTTTGTCTTACAGAATGCTTTTAATGATCTACAAATTAAGAAGTATTACACACCAATTTTCATAAATTATGTGCAACAAGGACAAATATTGTGGGCATATGCTAAATTAAAAGATTTTAGTTTCTGGGTTAAAACGTTTGGAGATTCAAGAAGTTTCGAGTGATACAAAGGATGAAGAGGATTTATTTAGTGTCCCTATTAATATAATTATGTAAAATAATTTTTAATCCCTCCCTACAAACTATTAAAATTTTATAGGAGTGGCTTGCATGTTTAAAATAGAAAATATGGAAATTAAAGGAACTATATATATATATATATCAAATGGAAGAATTGTGAATGTTTTTAACGATCGAGATAGCATGTTATCAACTTTCAAAGACTAATTGAAGAAAAGCGATGAGAATATTGTGCAAGTCGATCTGAATTTGATCTGATTGAATGAATCTATCGGCCATAATCTCAAAATACGAGCTTCTAATAGTTTGGCAACAATTTATATGACATTTCACAATTTGTAAAAACATTGACTTTTTCATATATGGTTTTTGAAACAGTCTAGGTCTTTAGTTAGTAAATTTTCTGACCCAAGCGCAGACACTTCTTCAATTGTTGGTCGACCAACTTTGGAATTTATAATTAATGTGTATAACTGCCTGTATGTTTGATTGATTATCTATCTGACTCTTCGGGTAATGTTATTATTTATTTTTTATCCCAATGATGTATGTGCTTTAGACACACGTGTAGTGTAAATATTGTCTGCTTTTCATCTTTGACATTGTTTTTTTAATCATATTATATAAAACATAATATTCTTTTTTTTTAAAAATGCACAAATCTTACAAAATCATCACAGTTAAGCATATAGCTTTTGTTAGTTGCAATTAAAATTAAAAATTAATTTAATTTGTCAGTAATAATAATTCATTGTGGTCTTTTGACATCAAAACCGGGAAACATTACGCTAATATATGACAAGTATATATTTCAAATACCTCAATAATTATGACATTATATTTCATTATTTTCACAAAATTGTGATATTTTGTCTTTAATTTTTTTTATAAATTTTATTTATTTTACTTTTTATTTTTATTTGAAACACTTTATATTATTTGATTTTTTTATTATGACTTTAAATTTATTATTTCATCAACAAATAAAATAATTAAAGAAAATTTATTCAAAAGACTAAATGAATGTCATAAAGTTCTCATTATCATTCTCATTCTTTCTTTTGATTTAATAATATGGGGGAGGGCAAAATTAATTTCTTTAAATTCTTTAATATTATTTTTCAAATATTCGAACTCTACTAATAGAGTTTCATCAATAATGTGCCTGTGATTGATAACATCCAAATATTCAACAAAACATCCAAGTACCGAAGACAAAATAGTGAGTTCTTTGGATACTTCAGAGCCTAGCTCATTTAAGTATAAAACATTTGAAATATTGCAATACAAAAAGGCTTCAAAGTTTTCAATCCAGAATCGCATTAGTTCTGCATTGAAATGGAACTTTTTGTAATGAAAGTCGAGAGAAATAATTTCCAGTCTTAAACACGAAGACCTTGATAATTTTGGGCCTATTAAGACATTTTCTGCAGTCTCCAACAATCCTTTGATAGACTGAGAAAGGATTAAGCTCTTTTCATTAGAAAGAGTTGTACAAACTTTGGCCTCGTTGTTTTTATAATATTCTTTTTGTATTTCTTTTTTCTCATTTACCGCACTAAGGTTTACAGTCGAGATCTTAGTTGAGAATGAATTGATTCTCTTTGATTCTAAATCTGGGAAAAGCGATTCTGTATTTTTGAATATGTCATAGAAGACACAAAAGACCTGTTCTATCATCGAGCCAATTAATTCAACGGAGAAATCGTATCTATTGCTAAAGATCGTTGACAATTCAGATAACGAAACAAAGAAGTTTTCTCGAAATCTTTTCCGAAAACTACTAAATTTATCTTTCACGTAGTGTAGTAAGTTGAGGACGTGATTGAAGTAGTCGTTATCGTACTGTAAATGCCTCAATAAATGATCTAATTGAATAGAGACTATTCGGAACAATGTTGATGTTTCCTGTAAAGTAAGTTTCTGTAATTTGTTGACATTATGTCTCAAGTTATAATCAAGTTTGTTGAAAGATTCGCTAAATAATATCTCATATTTTTTCATGGAATCTTGAAATATCTTCTTAAATTCTTTTTCTGATGTCTTCTCATTTACGGATGCGAGAGCTGAAGCCGTAACCACCAAGTAAGAATTATTTTTATGCAAATCAAAATATTTGGTCAAATCATTGCAAATATTATTAAATGTATCAACTATTTCTTTATTGTTTTCTAATTCTGATAAAAGAACAAAATATTCTACATCTATGGTATACTCTACTGCCATTGTCATATATTTAAGTGACGTGATTAATGTTCTATCTAAAGGACAAGTTGAATTAGTAACCAGCCATTTTTTTGTACAATTTCGGCAGAATGAATGACTGCAATTTTCGAATGTTATACTCGTTTCATTGGTCATTGATGAATAGCATACTGAACATTCTTGACTGTTTTCCATTTTAATCAATAGTTTAAAAAATTGAAATTATTATTTGAATAAATTATTATATTTCCATTCATTTTATAATTATTAGCTAAAAATATGTAAAATGATTTATTTTAATTATATATAAATTAAAACATTAAATTAATTAATTAAAATAAATTTTTGGAAAAATTGTTTCATGTTTTTTGTGTTTTATTGAAAAGTAAAGAAAAATATTTAAAAATTTAATCGAAATATGAAAAAATATTTAAAAGCTTAACTTGTTTAAAATACAGTTGATTTTAAAATTTTAAAAAATTTTAATAAATAAAAATGATAAAAATTTAAAATTTATTAAAATATTAAATTGAATAATTAAAATTAAATATATAAAATTGTTTCATATTATTTATTGCGTTTCGATGATAGGCAAAGTAAAACTTGAAAATTTAAAATTAATATATATTGTTAAAATTAAAATTTTATTGCTAATATTCAAAATAAAAAAGTTTGACTCCTGAAGTTTCGTTAATCATATGTGAAAAATCCATTAAATTTTTATTTAAGTTAAATTTTTATTGTATTAACGTGTTTTAAAAATTTTAATTATTGATTAAGTGTAAAATTAAAATCAGTAAAAAAAGACAAATAAATTTTAAAAATTTATTTTAGGATTTATTTATCTTAAAAATTATTTTAAAAATTTTAATTATTCATTAGGTGTAAAGTTAAAATCAGTAGAAAAAGATAAATAAATTTTAAAAATTTAAAGAAATAAAAATTTTGTTTTTGTCAATTTTTGATATTCATGATAGTTTTTTTAAAATTTTAATTGAAATTATTGAAAAGATAATTGAAACTTGAGAAGTAATTTCTATAAAAAACTAATTGGAAAAAGTTGAACCGGAATGATATTATTGCTAGACCAATTTACTCCTTCCTTTATCATCAATTCAACACCCAACAAGAAAAATATAAAAAGACAGAAGTCCAAAATTTAGGCGTTGAATCTCCTCTAGATTCCACGGGACATATGTTTATCCTTTTGCAACGTTTAAATTTTTATAGACCTCCAGGACTAACACTGCACAATAGATCCATTATTTACTTCAAAAATCAAAATTCATCACATAAAAACGACTATTTTGGGTCAATAACACATTTAATGAGAATCGTGTCGTTTTTGAAAATATTTTTCATCGACGACAATTCCTTGAAACTGATAAATTCATTGTCTCCAATGCCGTCGTTTCTGTCCGATTCCGGTTTCGAGAATGAATGCTCACAGCTTTTAGACTCGGAAAAGTACGCGAATTTGTAAACTTTGTGATCTTTTAATGTGTTGTGATCTAGAATGCTAAGAGCAACTTGATGTCGCATAGGCCAACTGAGATTTCCATCGTTTTGACTGGGAAGAATGCAAAAGAACACGAAAAGAAACTTTCCTTCGAAATTGCTCACACCATTGGGGTACATTCCTAAGCAAAGTTTATATCCATTGTAATTGGAATAGAATGGGTCGCTAAATATTATTGTTTTTCTATCCAATTTCGCGTCTTGCTGTTTCCTCGAAAACTCTGTTACTCTCCATAAAAATGGTTTCGGTTTATGAATGTCATAAGTTGGCGTTAAAGTTATCACAGAAAGGCCTTGTTTGTCGATTAGCCTTTTGAGATCTTTATTTTCATCTTTCAAATTTTCAACAGTTTCTTGCAATGATTCTAAGAATAGCTAAAATAATAATAATAATAATAATAATAATAATAATAATAATAATAATAATAATAATAATAATAATAATTATAATAATAATAATAACAATAATAATAATAATAATAATAATTGTTGGATTTCATTTGATTGCTCAGTCAGCATGTAATAGCCTACGCCAAATCGATCTATATCATTAAGGAAATATTTTGCCGAATCGTTTAATTGGTACTCGTTTTACCGATTGAAGCATTCTTGAACACCGGAATCCACCAATAATCGTTGAGTAGCTTTTAGCAACGCCTCGAAAAAGGGTTCAGTGACTTCCATGGCTTGAATAACTTAAGAACCTATTTTAGCATCTGCTGATCTATCTGGATCTCCGAAAGAAATATTTAATGTTGTCATAGCTCGTAAAATTGCTATCATCGATAGAGTTGTATTGCTGTAAACAACTGGTTCATACTGCATATTATCCTCATTTGTAAATCCACTCTCGTGAATGATTTTCATTTGTTTAACAATAGTACTTTACCGGACTTGTCAGGCCCTAAAAACAATAATTTAACATCTTTTGCCGCTTGAACATCATCTTCTTATCCATTTTACGACTTTGTCCATTGTTCTTCAAAAATCACAAATAAATCTTGTATTTCCAGAAAAATCCAAATCGAATATTCCAAATGGAAAAATTATATATAAAAACCAAAAGCTCGCGTCTGTGTGCGCACACTAATAAAATTCAACCAAAATAATAATAATAATAATAATAATAATAATAATAATAATAATAATAATAATAATAATAATAATAATAATAATAATATTAATAATAATAATAATAATAACAATATTAATAATAATAATAATAATAATATTAATAATAATAATAATAATAATAATAATAATAATAATAATAATAATAATAATAATAATAATAATAATAATAATAATAATAATAATAATAATAATAATAATAATAATAATAATAATAATAATAATAATAATAATAATAATAATAATAATAATAATAATAATAATAATAATAAATAGAAAACTATTCAAACCTCATTTGTATCCAACTGTTTCTTGAAATAATTTAATTCTTGATTGCAATTTTCTAATTTTTGTTTTAATTCATCCATTTCTATTTTACCCTGTTTTTCGTTTTCTGCTAAAATTGATATCTTGTTGTTAAGACCTCTGACGATATTTGCCAAATCCAGATTTTCAAAGGTCTTATCCACATTATTTGTTGCCCCTTTGCTTTGCTGCAGTAGGAAACACTCCTCAACATGGTCATTCATAGCTCCCAATTCACATTCATAGTCACAAAATATATTTGGACATTTCACAACTATTCTCCAAACCTTACTATTAACGCTGTGGTTAGCTTCGAAATCTTTCCCGTTTTCAATTTTCAGAAATCCACAAGTTGGACAATGGTCTCTGTTTTTCTCCATGAATTCTTTGCAACAATTCAAGCACAGTTTACATCCACAGGAGGCTCGATCGGCGTTTATTAAAATTCTCTGGCACAACATGCACAATAGCTTCTCATCGACTTGAGTCGAAGATATTATATTGAAAGGTTTTTGAGTCGGTTGAACATGAGACATTCTTTGTAAATCTAATTGTATATATTTTAAAGTAAATATTTCAAAGATAAAATGAATTTTATATATTGTACAAATGAGGAATTTCGATAAAGTCAGTGCTGAAAATTTGTGTTACAATAAAAAAATATATGAAACGTTAAGAGATACGGAAATTAGATCAAAGGTTAAATAACAAAAAAAGATATTGCAACAAATAAAAGGAAATAACAAATAATAAAAATATATTTCGAGAAAATGAACCAAATCACTAGGCAACCAATCCTAATCAATGTCAAATCAATAAAGATTTAATGGCAATTATTTAATGAATTAAATAAATAATCTCAATAAATATACAGTTGATTAAATATTTTTATGGAGATTTGGTCAAGGTTTTTATGTAATTTTAAAATCATGTATATAAAATATATAAAGGTAAAGGGAAGTATCTATAAAGTACGTGGCTTTGTGTTCATTCATGCTAAATGTACACTTACTATTTGAGAAGGCTTTACTGAGGGTTTCCAGAAAAATATTTTAATTTAAGAAAATGTTTTAAAGGCAATTTTTATAAATGAATAATTCACTGCATGACATTTCCGGCGATTCGACTTATACATCACCTTTAGGTTCTTGGATTTCAAATTCCTCTTGGAATTGTTTTGGAATTATAGTTTGTTTAATGCGCATAGTTGATTTGTATGCACTATATTAACGTGCTTTTACATTTAAACACATTCTCAGAAAATATTTCGTGTAAAACTCCAATTAATAAATAATTAATAAATTAATCTTTGTTATTTTATGGATAAAAATCATGTCAATAAAAAGACAACAAAAACCAAAATATTCCCCGCCCCCATAAAAATTCATTAATAAAAATAATAAAAACATGTTTTTTCTTTCTGAATTTTTCGCGAAAAATTTAAAATTATTAATCTTTTTCAGCATTAATATTTTTAAAATTTCATTTATCTTTCTTTTTGTTTTTAGAAAAACGATCGATATTATTTATTTTCTATTGATCGATTTTCTAAAAATAGAAACAAATATAAAGAATATTAAAACAAATTCATAAAATATGAAAATAATATAAATAATTAAAACATACCGAAAATCGGATCTGAAACTTGCTGAATTTATCTAATCTGTTGCAAAAAAAACAAAAAAATTGCACAGAATGATTGAATTGTGAAATCCGTAACTGCTTTGCCTGAATTCACTGAAGTAGCTCTCAATCAAGCCGTAATGCGCGTCAAATTATATTCTTTTTCAAATGCCAATTTTATTTATTTTTATTGTTTTAAAGGCCGCCGTCATAGAATTTCACAGATAATTACTTTGCAAAATCTGTTACGCGGCATTAATTATACCAATGACGCAATGGAACGGTTGAGAAATTTCACGGACAGACAATTAGGCAATTAAATAATTAAAATTGGATCAAATCAATAAAATAATAATAAATTATATTTTTATAAACTTACATTCTTTTTCAAACAAACGCAAACACTAAACCTTTGTCCAACACATTGTTGCGATTCCAACACAAATTTAGGCTCAACATTCTTATATTTACTTTTGATGTTATTTACCTCGCCATTCCGGTAACACAATGGTAAAATTGCACTCAGAACTTCTCAAATTTAAATCTGTAGCAATCTCAATCCATTTATCAACAGTCTCTTTCGTCATTGATAATGAAAATAATTTGAACATTATTGTATTCGGAAAGTTTCAAAGATTATAGGAGAAAGATAAATAAGTAGTTAGGTAATTTAAATAACAGAATTTCCAGAAGTTTTTGTAACGTAAACACTTTGTTTATTTACAAGTCAAAAACTGCGTTTGTATTGTGTTCGGATCTCGTTTATAAATTTATATGCAATTGGTGTAATGCCACATAGATTGGAGAGACTTGAAGTGTCGCCAAAAAAGAACTGACTAAAATTAATCAAAACAACAATGACTATATATTTTCTACAAAATTTGACTATGGATCAGATTTATTTAAAAAAAAACATCCAAAAAAACATCCATCAACATTAAGAACTTAGAAACAATTTACCCATTTGTCAACAAAGCTGAAATTATAGCTAATACTACCTTAGAAAGCCTTAAAAGACAAATAGGATTTCATCTTAAAGCAAAAGCGCATGTAGAATCTTCAAACATTTCTGAAAAATACAATAATCTTCTCAATACTAACCGTAGAACATATGCCAACCTACTTGATCTTCCAAATGATCTCGACGACAAAATTAAAAGTTTAGAAAATGACCTCAAGAACACTATAAAGAAACAAACTAACCTTATGAAAAAACAGCTTTCAACACAAAAATCTTTCGCTCTTAATATTAAAACAATTAAAAACTTCAAAGACTTCACAATCCTCCCTACCTATAAAACAAACCGACTTATCGCACTCATCACAAATAACTATGAATTACTCTTCAACAAACATCTGTCTAACTCTAAACCAATAAAAAATTGATCTTACCAGCATCTTCTCAAATTACATTCAACAATAAACTTTCTGTCCTTGCTAAAAAACAAATTTACCTAGAAATCAGAGATCTACTTTGCAAATGTACCTGTAGTGAACCTTTACCAAGCAACATGACCAAGTTGACTAAAAATCACAAAGATACATTAAAAGGTAGACCTCTGGTTTCTGCTGTTGATACTCCTTCCACAACTCTTTCAGAAATTCTAAAAAATCTTCTAAACCGTGTCCCTTGTCATCTCAAAAACACAAACCAATTTGTTTCGGAAATCTCAAACCTATCTCTTTCTACAAAATCAAAACAACAGTAGTGGGATGTGTCACCACAAAATCATGTCACCGCAAGATAAGTGCCCAAAAAATTCTAGGTCATTAAATGAGTCATCATATATTCTCAAGGTCATTCGAAATTTTTTTAAGTTTATGTTATTTTTCAAAAATCTTTTCAATATAATTTACTACTTAATGTTATAAGTAGTTATCATTATTATTACAAGTTATTATTTTTTCTTTTAAAATTATTATTTCTATTATTATTATTATTATATATATAAATAAATAATTAAATAAATTTGGCAAAGATTTAATTAAAAGATAACGCCAATAAAAAACCTTTCGTACTATATATTTCGATAGCATAGCTATCATCTTCAGGTACTCAAAACCAACTAAAAATATTATGAATTAATATTTAATTTAAACAAATTATTTTTTATTAATTTAATTTTTTAATAAATAAATATTTTTAAAATATATTCAATTCACTTTTAATTAATTTAAAATTTTTAAAATTTTCACTTATATTCTAATTTTTAAAAATTAATGTAATTTAAAATTTTCAATTATTTTAATAATATTAAAAAAACAAACATGATTTAACATACGTAAACTATTTAAAAACATTCAACACATTCGTAGTCACAGCACTTTGCACATTAATCTTTGGATCCAATGACCTTATCAGCAATGCTTCACATATCACGCGTTCCCAATAATTATTAAAACTTCTCAACAAAATTCTAAAATCAGACATTCCTATTTCACTTTTACAGCCTCTATTGTCCTCACTAATATTGGTGAAACTCTTCAATCGACAATGCTCTAGAATTCGAGTACAGAGATGACCGGAAGTCTCTCCAATGTATGTGGCATTACACCCATTACATGTAAATTGATAAACGAGATCAGAACACAATCCAACCGGAGTTTTTGATTTATTAATAAATATATTGCGTACCTTACACGAATTAGAGACGATCTTATACTCTAAATTTCCCATCTGTTTACTTAACTTTCTTTTATAATTTGTAAAGCCTTCAGAGTACGGCAATACTAACACATATTTAGGCTCAATTTTTTTATATCCATTTTTACCATCACCCAGACCAACACTCAATTCACACCCATCTGACAAATTACATTCAGACTTTCCAAAACGCAATTGATGACTTTCTCTCCGTTTCACATGTGAATACAATGTTTTTATGTAAACTGTTCATAAAATGCAAAAACGGTTCTACATGTTTCTGGTTTTCAAATACAAGAAAAATATCAAAAGGTTTTTCAAATTGGAAAGAAGCAATTTTCTTTTCCAAACTAGCCAAAAATATTGATGCCATCGTTGGTGCTAAAAATCCATAAAGATGGTGTACCTATGAGACCAGTTTTGTCGATGGTTGGTACTGCCCAGTATAAAATAGCAAAGTCTTTAGATGGATTGTTAAAACCGTTAATGCGATCAGTGTTTGAATGTAAGGAAAGCTTTGAGTTTGTGTCTTGTATTGCAAAGCTACAAATACGAAGTATGAATGATGTTATGGTGTCGTTTGATGTTTGTAGTTTGTTTACGAATGTACCACTGGTTGAAACGATTGACTTATTCTGTGCGTTGTGGAATGAAAATGATTCGGAACATCACATTTTGGATACAAGGGCATTTCGTAAATTTCTTGAATTTGCTACTTCAAATGTCAATTTTCTTTTCAATAATGAATGGTATCAACAAATAGATGGAGTCGCTATGGGTTCCCCTTAATTTCAACTTAATTTTAACTATTATGAACATGATTTCTAACCCTAATATATAAAAGTAACTAATAATAAAATAATCAAAAACATAATAAAATAAGTAAATGTTCAAGTTTATTTTTTCTTTAATATACAAATTTTTATCTCATAATTGTTCGTCTGATAAATCCTTTTATTGATAATGATCATTCAGGAACCAGAATTTCGTTGAAAATATCTTGAAATTGCTAGGTTCTTGTAATACTATTACCACTATTAATTGCTTCAAACCATCTATAGTGCCCATAGACAAAATTAACATTTTTATCAACCCATGTTCTCTTATCATCGTGGTTGTTTAACGCTATTTTACTATTTTAAAAGGGAAAAGCTGATGATTCAAGGGACTCTATTCTAGTCTGAGGTACAGATATAATCTCGTTATTATTGTAACAATCTAAATATGATTGATGATTTTTATTTGCACCTGCTAATTTTACGCCCTTAGCCCCCATGGTCTACTTATTTCCCAATAAACTATAACATTTAGGGCGCAAGGAAAGCCACTCACTAAAACCTTCCACCTTACTCTCATCCTTAAACTTTCTTATAACGGATGCTAGTCGTCTTGAATATAAAGGATGATAGGGATCATAATTAGATGTATCTAAAAGGTCATCCGAAATCATCGCTTTTAATAAAATATCTAATTTTAAATTTTTTATCTCCAAAAAGAAGGTATCCGTATCACAGGCAATTAAATTTATATAACAATTATAAATAGTTTTATACTTTTGCAGCTCTATATACTGCAACTGATACATACGTAGTTTGGATAGATCTAGAACTAATTGTCTGATGTAACTAGGCCTATCCAAACATATTGAATTCTTATTAAGTAGATGGTTATGTCACCACTAGACTATGTCACCACATACCCCCGGGGTAAATTTTTTTTCTAAGCCTAAAAGTACAAATTTTTCTGCGACAAAGACAAAGACTCATTCAAGGTAATTTAAACAAAGGCAATGACTCATCACATCTTCAAGGTCATTTAAACAAAGATCGTGACATCCAGTGTCATTTAAACGAAGACAAAGACACATCATATTTTTTCAAGGTCATTGTTTGAGTCATCAAAAATTTTCAAGGTCATTGGATGATTCATCATAATTTATCAAGGTCACTGGATTATTCATCATAATGTATCAAGGTCATTTAAACAAAGGCCATGACTCATTCATGGTCATTGGATAAATCACCACATTTTTCAAGGTCATTTAAGCAAAGACCATGACTCATCAACATTTTCTCAAGGTCATTCAAATTTTCTTAAGCTAATTTGATCAAGCATCATATTTTTCTCAAGGTCATTGGATGACTCATCATATTTTTCAACTTCGTTTAAACAAAGAGTATGACTCATTCAAGATCACTGGATGAGTCATAATAATTTTCAAGGTCATTAAAAAATTTATCAAGGTCATTGGATGAGTTGGATTTTATATCGAAAGTCGGTGCTCAGGTCTGACTCCTTGGTGTCCTTCTTTAATCGATTTAATTAACCCAATACAATAAGATTTATTTCCAATTTATATATCACAACTATATTCACAAATTTCACAAAAATCGATTATTTTCACAATACTCTACACAATTACTTTGCACGATTTCACAAAATTCAATGCATAGGGATACGTCTTACAAAGAGATATGCCCCTGTCTGATACGCATATTTGTTTGGCTAGATGGTTTATCTTTAAGTATATTACCTCCTTTATTCCGCTCTCTGAAATATTCTCTTCGACCATCTGGCAATTTTGTTGATCTGCCTTTTCTTTTTATACTCATCTCGCAATTTAAGTCACCCGCAAACTAAATTGGTTTTGGCACTTCTGACATCTCTGTCCAAAACCAAATTAGTTATTTCTGGGCTCCCGAGGTTTCCATTTGTTTACAATTATTATTTTGGTGACGGGTTCCCTTTTTATCCCGGGTTTCCTTCGTCAACCAATCTCGTTTTCCGTAATTAGAAAATTTGTTGACGTTCCGGGTTTTTCACACTATTCGGGTTTTCTGCTGCCTCTGACTTTCCATTAGCTCGGGTTTCCCATTAACCAATTAATTTTTAATTAATTTATATTTTTATTAAATATTTCCTTCTGGGGACCCCCAATCGATTTAATTTTATCATATTTGTATTCGTCTCATCATTTGGCATCCACCAATTCTCGTTTCCCCTGATAAATATTTATTTTAAAATTTTAATTGATTTTGCTTTTTTAATTATTAATTCGAATATCATGTTTTTGTTAACCCCAACAGATGAGTCATAATATTTTCTCAAGGTCATTTTAAATTTCTCAAGGTCATTGGATGAATCATCATATTTTCTCAAGGTCATTCAAAATTTCTCAAGGTCATTGGAATAGACATCATATTTTTCTCAAAGTCATTAAAATATTTTCAAGGTCATTCAAATTTCTGAAAATTTTTAAATATAATTTACTATTTATTTTTATAAGTAGTGTTTTAATTATTATTTTAAATATTATTATTTTATTATTATTACAAGTTAATATTATTATTTTATTATTAAATTTATTATTACAACTTTCTATTATTATTATTTTTATTAATATTATTAAAATTTTATTATTATTATTATTATTATTATTATTATTTCAAGTTATTTTTATTATTTCAAGTAATTTTATATTGTTATTTTTATTATTATTATTTTTATTATTATTAATATTTTTATTATTATTATTTTTACTATTATTATTACTAAAATTATTGACTCCAATTTTGAAAGTCAATAGTTCTACAATGTCATTTTAATAAATATTTTTATAAAATATCTGGGTTTTTATTGTATAGATTAGTTTCTGTCTGCATTTTTATTGATTTATTGGGCGAATTAGTTTTCTTTTAAATGATTTATTATGTGTTAACTCCTCATTACTCACATTGTACCCACATGATACCCATCTGTTAATAATTTACATATAGTGCATTAATTTACTCACTCGAACCACAATTAGATATTTACACATAAAATATATACTTTAAATTAAAATTAGCTTACAAAATATATTTGAGTCCAAAATTTAAGTAATAACTTTATAAATTAACTTAATATTATCATTAATTAGTTTATGTTATACTCTTTTGATAATTTAATAGTAAACATTTTAATATTTTTCATTTATAAATTTTAGATCTTTAAATATAAATGTTGATGATACACATGATGACAAAATGGTTGATAATAAAATTATAATAGACGAAAATAATGTTAATGAAATGGTAATAATAATAAAAATAATAATAATATTAATAATAATAATAATAGTATTAATTAATAATATTAATAGAAATCTGTTGAATATTAGAGGTTTTTTATTTTACAGTTGTTGTATCACTCATAAAATATATCTTATTACAAATAGATTTCATAAACACAGAATTAATAATATCAATTATAATTTTTCTGCTTTCTGAGTATCTTCAGTTTTCACACTTTTAATTTCAACACATTTTTAGACTCTTTATAGCAAATTTCTGAAATGCATGGATAAAATTATGTTTCAAAACAAGTGAACGATTAACCTAGAAGTTGCAATACAAATGCATAGTTAACAAAGACATGAGTAATTAATACATTAAAAAACGATAAATCTTTATATTAATAGATTTTAGAAATATAGTTGCAAGATGAAAATACTAAGGTATGTTGCTCCATTAAAACTATGCAATTATGTTAATTAGAAGTATACATGCGCTCGTTAAATATATAAAATATCAAGATTTCAGTTTTGACTTAACAGTATTAATAATAATAATAATAATAATAATAATAATAATAATAATATTAATTGATAATAATACTAATAATAATAATTTGGTGAATATTACAGATTTTATTTTAAATTTGTTATATCACTTATAAAATATAATTATGAAATATAATTATGTTGTTCTATTTGATAAACACAAAATAACTTTGCAATACAAGTCCATGTTTAACAAAGACTTGACTAATGAATATATATTAAAAACTATGGTTTTATTAAATGATTTTAGAAATATAGATATGAAAAATTTTTTTACAAATTATGTTGATTAAAAGTATACCCGTGCGCATTTAATATATCAAGTTTTGACTAAATAATAATATTATTTTGACTTCCGTCATTCGATTCCGATGAGTTGTAGTTTAAATGGATGAATTATTTGTTTGTATTTTTAAATATAATAATATATTTACACTTTATTACATTTTATTTACAAGCTGGTAGTAGGAGGCTGTAATCTTGCTAGTCTGCAAATAATAATTTTGGTAGTAATAAACATTAATAATTTTAGTGCCTATGACGCTTTGTAGTGTCCGCTACAAAAAGTTGTGTAATGTGTAATTACTCGACAAGCTAGGTTTAATTATTGATGTGAACATTGGTACTTTTGACCTCAATTAGTCTGTAAATGATAAAACATAAACTTCGCATTGGACTCTCTTTTATCAATTAGTATTGTGTTTTTAACTATAATAGATTAAATTTTTAATATTTTGACTCTTAGCCCCCAGGTTTTTAAATATTTGATTATAAGTTATTTAGTCCCTTATAATCAAAAATAAATTTAATTTTTAACAAAAATAGGTATTAAATAAAAATTTCTTTAAATTAGATCACTTATTATATGTATTTTCTTAAAAATTGTCTAGAATCTTTCTTTTATCAGTAAAACAAACACATATTTCAATCAAAAAACAATGTGTATCATAAATTACATTATTAATTGATTCGTCACTAATTTCGATGACTTCGATTTTTATAAGTTTATTTGGTATTTTAGATGTCCAATTTCAGCAGGTCTAAGAAAAGTTGTCATCAGATCCCGTTCTCGAGACATACAATAGCCATTTTAACAACGTCATTATTTTCGACGGGTGTCTAGTGGTAAAATCTTGTTATGCGCGTGATGGATAGGAATCTGTTAAAGATACTTCTTGAAATTAATTTTTATTTTCCTTTATTAGTACCCAGTGTTGAGCTATAAGCCATTATTTAAACAAAAATGAGAAAATTGTGTAAATTAAAACAAAATAATTAATATAGAGCAAATAAAAAACCTGGTGCAATTAAATCTATGGACATAGTATTGTTTCATTTTTGGTGACATATTTCACCATGATTCTTTGATATCATGCTGTATTTTGGGTAAAATTTACCTGATAAAATAATAATAAATTAAATAACTTGTATAAACAAATAATATAGTTATTTTACAATATTTCATACAATTATCTTTCATTATTATACAAGTTTATAACATAATGACTTGTATACTAATAAATGATAATTTTTATATTGTCAAATGTATTAGACATGGCTTTTTGCATGATTATTGCAACATTTGCGAATTATTTATTACTATGCAAGTTTATAACATAAAGACCTGTATAATGATAAATGTTTCCTGTACATAGATATAGATTTTCAAATTATTGGGTGAATAGCTGTATGTCACTGCAAACTATTATTATTATTATTAACAAATTATAGGGCGAATAGCTACATGCTTACTGTATTCTATTATTATTATCATTTAAAATAAATATTATTATCATAAAAATGAATATCATTTTCAAAACATTTCACTGCAGACTATTATTATTATTATTATTATTATTATTATTATTATTATTATTATCAACACATAAAATATCATTATTATTATCATTTAAAATGAATATCATTTTCCAAATATAGCTGCATGTTCACTGCAGACTATTATTATTATTATTATTACTATTATTATTATTATTATTATTATTATTATTATTATTATTATTATTATTATTATTATTATTATTATTATTATCATATAAAATGAATATCGTTTTCAATTCTTACTGTAGACTATCATTATTATTAATTTTTCTTATTATTAATAAAGAAGAGATGTTCATTAATCTAAAATTTAATAAAAACGACCTTTTATTATTTACAGAAATCATTCCCTAGAAATAGTTAATAATCAACTCTGCTTGATTACATAAAATCTTCATAAATTCTTCGCTATTAAATAATTTCCATAAAATCTTCAATAATTAACTTTTCATAAAATCTTCTACTTTTCATAATTTTCAAAAAATAACTTCATTCGAATTTTATTTAAATTCGTTAAATTTATTTAAATATATAATTTTTACATTAATTATATTTTTAAAATTTTTAAAAATAAATAAATTACTAACATAAATCACCATCATTATCATCATCAGATGAATCGTCATCGTCAATAGAAGTGGGATCACTATCCACTATATCTCCCTCAATATAATTTGGGGCATTATCCACTATATCATCCAAAATAGAATTGGGGCATTATCCACTATATCATTCAAAATAATTATTGGGTAATTTGCCGGAATCATATCATCATCATCTAAAATGTTTTTATATTTTAAAAATAAATAAATATTACACTTACCGATAGATATGACCTCATAAACATCTTCATTAATAGAAGTGGGAGTATCTTCAATAATAATTGTTTCAACATTATTATTACGAGCTAAAAGAATATTAATAAAATCATTTAATAAACAAATAAATTTTTACCAAAAACGCCATCCAAATTCAAAAGATCCTCCTTTTCGGTTACATCGAACCAGTCGAAATTTAGTAAAATATTTACATTAATAAATAATAAATAAAAATTACCAATGGATGTAGTCAGAAGACTTCTTAAAATATTATTTTGTCCAGCCATATTGAAATTTTTGAATTAATTGTGACAGATTTTGAATTTGCATATATTTATAAAGAGAATAATATTTTCAGGATTAAGCCAATCACATTTTAGCAATACACACATATAGGTGAGGATCAAATACAAATATTTTGCTAGGTTTCATATATATTGCTAACCTATGTTCTCCGCCGAGATGAGACAATTGAGTATTTACGATTATAGCTTGATTATTACGTAAATATGGAATTTTATCAAGAGGAAAACCCCTAAAATGTTCTAGTATTTGTTTTGCAATTCGATAGACCTGAGCAGAACTAAATAAATAATGTTAATAATACATGAAAAAACTTACTATATGAAAAATTATCATAAATTATTTATATATTTATACTATTCAAACCAACACGGTTCTGTTTGCAGTTATTTGAACCTCATTTTCAAATACTCCATATATTACAACATGCACCGGTTCAATAGTAGCTTTAGCAAACTTTATATCTAATCGTAAATTTCCATTTTGAGGTAATTGACTCTGATTTAAATCAAAATCGGGTGCCAAAACAAATGTAAAGAATGGATATTCGTTTTTAAAATCATCATGAGTTATACCACAATTTAGGTTTTTATCCAAATAACCCATATTTCTCACTATATTCTGCATATATGTAGCACAATAATTATCATTTTCGAAATCTTGAGTATATGTTTCTCTATAATCACTATTTTTCGATAAATTTAGCGATGTTACACCAAAATTTGTGAAAATTGAACTCGATGTTAAGTATTATCCATTATATTGAGATTCACTTTGAAATGTTACCAATATAAAGTTGGGCATTCTTCTATCTCCAAATATTTGTTCCTTATAGAAAGAAGCCGCACCTTTAGCAATAGCAAATTGAACAATTTCCTTTGTTTTCAATGAATATATTGCATGCTTAGAATTAGGCCCTATTTGATGACCGGCTAATACAGAGGCCTCAACACAAACTCTTTTTACCAATAATTCCGCATAAACTAATTGAAGATTTGGTGCAGTAGTAGTACTTGTTAGTGATAATACCGACTCTGATCTTTTCAATCTAATGTCTACATTAATACCTAGAAGTAAATATTTCGGTTGATCCATAAAGTCGATTTGTAATTATGAGCACATTGTAAATAATTTCGAGCCTTTAATCCACTTTTTCCTATCGTCATCCATACCATAACCCATAGGAGTTAAACATGTATTTTTAGTATCGCTATTATAATTTATAATAGTTTCTATTAGAGCTTTGTGAAATGTACTGTTACCACCCTCAATCTTGATATTATTAAACCCAAGAATCGCATCTTTAAAAATTGTATGAAACAAGAAATTATTTGGTATTACATCACTAGGTTCACCCAACGGTTTTCTATCTTTATCTATAACTTTGATCTGAACAGTTAACAATGTATCGTTCAAATCTAAATATTCAGTTTGGGAACCGTTAATATAAAATTCAATATCAGTTCTACTATCAATAATAAAAAAATTTCTTCAAAGGCACCCATATCAATTACTGCCTCGGGAGATTGGTCTAATAAAAAAACACAATTCAGATTTACCGCAAATCAATTTTGAAATATAGTTCCATGACCTTTCATTCTTTTGTTTATATGTTTATGATG